>CM045883.1:85630924-85754224 GCA_025169545.1 Anguilla japonica | reverse complement strand
TGTGAGCCATGATGTGGCTCTACTATGCAAGGAGCCGAGTTGGCACAGCCAAGAGCACTCTTTATATTTCCTGATTTTGGAAGGTTAAATATTCAATAAAACAAACAGTGAAAGTATTTTTAAGACTGGTGTTCTTCAACATCAACACACATGACAGGTCCAACCTTAACCCACTTTCAGGGGTGGGGGCAGGGGGGGCAGGGGGGCAGGGGGGCAGGGGGAGCAGAGGGGAGGAGGGTTTGCATTAGACCAGTGATCGGATGATCTGATTAGGAATCACAGAGCAGAGAATGACTTCATTCATAGATGTAGTACACCTACACCAAGACCCACACAGGCATGCACACCTGCACACATGTGTATACTGTACAACACACACACACACACACGTACACACATATTCACACACACGTATACATGCATATGCATGCATATACACAGAATCACAACCATGCATACACACACACACACACACACACTTCATAAGTGGGTTCACAGTGTCTTCTTTTCCAGATTTCTCACACTGATAAAGGAAGGTTCATCATGATCTATTTCTGGGTCATGGTCCTCTTTCTGATTGGTGGTATGTACCTGCTACGACATCCCTTTCCCTTGCATGTTTCGTTATGCCCTTGTCTCCGTCACTGACACACTTCACTTGTAAGCATTTTTATCCCCAGTAGAAATCGGACCGATTCTATACTGGGGATAAAAATGCTTACGAGTGAAGTGTGTCAGTTACTGTACGCATGACGTGAGTGAAGTGTGTCAGTTACTGTACGCATGACGATCGGCATAGCAACTACGGTTTTACGAATGAACACAATGTTAACTTCTGAGAAATATCTTTCTGCTGCTCTAATGGTTCCTCCTCAGTCATCCTCTCAACGCACATCTCTCTCTCATCTCTCTCTCTCTCTCTCCTCTCTCTCTCTCTCTCCCTCTCTTCTCATCTCTCTCTCTCTCTCTCTCTCTCTCTCTCTCTATCTCTCTCTCCTCTCCTCTCTCTCTATCTCTCTCTCTCTCTCTCTCTCTCTCTCTCTCTCTCTCTCTCTCTCTCTCTCTCTCTCCTTTTCTACCGTAAGACTCTGCTTGCAGTTTCAGTGAGATGACGGCCGAAGAGGGCTCCTGTGTGACGGTCCACTTAACTCTGTCCAATATAGGGAATCCTGGGTACATTGTTTGGTTGAAGGATGCCAAGTGGAATAAGGAGGCAAGGGATTATGAGGGCACAATCGTGCACAGCCTCAAACCTGACAAACCCGCCGCGAGTGAATTTGAAAACAGAGTGTCTGTGGGTTCCTCTGGGGATTTAACGAACTACGAATTGACCATCAGTAACTTGAGACTGGAAGACAGCGGAAAGTACTCGGTTAGATACTATGCTGAAGCTTATCCTCCTCACAAAGGGCCAAAGAGCAGCTCTGAAATGAGTATTGAGGTTCAGAGTAAGTTCTTTTTCAATTATATATATATATATATATATATACAGTCCCCTCCAAAAGTATTGGAACTGCAAGGCCAATTACTTTGTTTTTGCAATACACTGAATACATTTGGGGTTGAGATAAAAAGATGAACATGAGACAAGAGTTCAGAATTTCAGCTTTTATTTCCTGGTATTTACATCTAGATGTGTTAAACTACTTAGAACATAGCACCTTTGCTATCAGACCACCCAATTTTTAGGTGAGCAAAAGTATTGGAACAGAGAGTATTTAAGTAAATGAAAGCAAATAACACTTAATATTTGGTAGCATATCTCTTGCTTGCAATAACTGCATCAAGCCTGCGACCCATTGACATCACCAAACTGTTGCATTCTTCTTTTGTGATGCATTTCCAGGCATTTACTGCAGCCTCTTTCAGTTGTTGTTTGTTTCGGGGGCTTTTTCCCTTCAATCTTCTCTTCAGTAGGTGAAATGCATGCTCAATTGGGTTAAGGTCTGGTGATTGACTTGGCCAGTCTAAAACCTTCCACTTTTTCTCCCTAATGAAATCCTTTGTTGTGTTGGCAGTGTGTTTTGGGTCATTGTCTTGCTGCATGATGAAGTTCCTCCCAATTAGTTTGGATGCATTTCTCCGTAAGTTGGCAGACAGAATGTTTTTGTAGACCTCTGAATTCATCCTGCTGCTACCATCATGAGTTACATCATCCATAAAGATTAGTGAGCCCACTCCAGAAGCAGCCATGCAAGCCCAAGCCATGACACTTCCTCCACCATGCTTCACAGATGAGCTTATATATTTTTGGATCATGAGCAGATCCCTTCTTTCTCCACACTTTGGCCTTTCCATCACTTTGGTAGAGGTTAATCTTGGTCTCATCAGTCCATAAAACTTTGTTCCAGAACTTTTGTGGCTCATCTCTGTACTTCTTTGCAAATTGTAATCTCGTCTTCCGATTCTTACTACTGATGAGTGGTTTGCATCTTGTGGTATAGCCTCTATATTGCTGCTCTCTAAGTCTTCTTCGAACGGTTGATTGAGATACCTTCACCCCTGTCCTGTGGAGATTGTTTGCGTGGTCACTGACTGATGTTTTGAGGTTTTTCTTCACAGCTTTCACACTGTTTCTGTCATCAACTGCTGTTGTTTTCCTTGGTCGACCTGTTTGATATCTGTTGCTCAGTACGCCAGCGGTTTCTTTCTTTTTCAGGACATTCCAAGTTGTCGTACAAACTATCCCCAATGCTTGTGCAATGGCTCTGATCGATTTCCCCTCTTTTCTGAGCTTGCTTTTCTCCCAAAGACAGCTCTCTGGTCTTCATGTTAGTTTATCTTTCATAACACAAATGCAGTTTTCACAGGCAAAACCCAAGGCTAAAACCAAGAGTAGACATTCAGAACTATTTATTGTTTAACCAATCAATCTAACAGGACACATCTGGGAAACAAGAAACACCTGTCAGTGACATGTTCCAATACTTTTGCTCACCTAAAAAGTGGGTTGTCTGATACAAAAGGTGATATGTTCTAAGTTGTTTCACAAATCTAGATAAAAATATCAGGAAATAAAAGCTGAAATTCAGATCTGTCATCTCATGTACATCTTTTGACCTCAAACTCAATTGTCTTCATTGTATAGCAAAAATAAAGGAATTGACCTTGCTGTCCCAATACCTTTGGAGGGGACTGCATATATATATATATATATATATATATATATATATATATATATATATATACAGTGGCCTCAAAAAGTATTTGGACACTGAAGCCATGCTTAGAAATTTATGAATTTTATTGAATTACATAACAAAATGTCAAACCAAATAACATGTATGTTAAAGATAGATGCCTTAAGCACACTTTTCAAGCAAAACATTTCACAAAAAGATGTTGGTTGGCTTTTAAACAATAAAACAATAGATATACTGGTGAAAATGAAGACAAAAAAGTATTTGGACACTCAATAATGCCTTCAATAAAGATCACAGTTTAAGTGTTTTAGTATTTAGTTTGCCACCCTTTACTTCGCAAAACTTCTTGACAACGTCTGGGCATGGAATCAATTAGTTTCATGAACAGCTGTGGTGAAAGTTTCCTCCACGTTTCAGCCAGCAAAGCTTTCAATTCGTCCACACGAGTGCATTGACGGCCTGACATTTTCTTCTCAATTGCATCCCATAGATGCTCTATAGGGTTTAGGTCAGGGCTCTGGGACGGCCATTCTAAGACTGAAATTTTCTTTTTGGCAAAGTATTCTTTCAACAGGTGGCTGGTATGTTTTGGATCGTTATCCTGCTGAAAGATCCACTTCTGTCGTTTGAATAATTTCTTTGCTGATTTCTGTAAGTTTACATCCAAAATGCATCTGTATACTTCAGATTTCATGATTCCATCAATGCACACAAGCTCACCAACACCACTGTACGAAAAACAGCCCCAGACTTTCAGATTTCCACCTCCATGCTTTACAGTACCTTTAGTGCAGTCCGGTTGGAATTCTTCTCCTGGCTTTCTCCACACAAATGCTCTGCCATCAGATCCATGGAGGTTAAATTTGGACTCATCAGAAAATAAGACAGTTCTCCAAAAGCTGCCGTCTTTGTGCGCATGTTCTTTTGCAAATTTTACCCTGGCTTTCCTGTTCTTTAGGCTAATGAATGGTTTTCGCCGCATTACTCGCCCTCTGTACCCATGCTCATTGATCCTGTTTCGAATAGTCTGTGAACTGAATTGTATCTGGTAATTCGTGTTGATGTCTGAGGCAATCCTTGCTGCTGTTTCTCACCTGTTTTTCTTGATGCTACCAACAATTATCCTGTCCAATTTGCTGGTGGTCTTTCTGGGTCTGCCTCTGCGCTTTCTGTTCTCATTCACAAGTCCTTCACCTTTGAATTTTTTTACAATATACCCAACTGTGGAAGATGGGAGATTAAGTTTTTTGCTGATCTGTCGAATAGAGTTGCCTTCTTTGTGCCAACAAATAAGGCTAGACCTTTTCTCAGAACTTACTTCACTTTTCTTAGCCATTTTTGCAATTACTTTCAAACAACTGCTCCAAGATCATTTATAGTGGGTAAATGAGTCAATTATCCTTAATTTCACACAGGTGCTCCAACCACAGGTGTAGTTCATCATCAAATTAACCATGGACATGTTCCACTAAGTTTCACAATCAGTATAGGTTTGAGTGTCCAAATACTTTTTTGTCCTAATTTGGAACAGTATATCTATTGTTTTATAATTTAAAACCTAACAAACATCTTTTTGTGAAATGTTTTGCTTGAAAGGTGTGCTTAAGGTATCTGTCTTTAACATAAATGCCACTTGTTTTAAAATTTTGTTATCTAATTCAATGAAATCCATACATTTTTAAGCGTGGCTTAAGTGTCCAAATACTTTTTGGGGCCACTGTATATATATATATATATATTATATATATATATATATATATATATATATATATATATGCACAACTGGCAATCCTGAAGAAGCATGCTTCAGTTACCAACAGTGATGTATTTGTAAGGAATCTGTGTACAATATAAATGCTGATAGCTGTTGACCCTTAACCTGCTACTGGCAAAACTGTCAGCATTGCCATCATGAGTAGTATGCCAGATATAGGATTGACGATTTAAAACAGTTTAGAAACATTTCAGATATTCACAACCTGATACCCTGAAGGAACACACTTCAAGGTTACTCACAGTAATGCTTTTGCTTTTATTTTTATCAGATGGCTGCTATGTAATTAAGCTGGTTTGGTCTTATTTCGTTCTGGGCTCACTTAAACACAGATATCATCTCATTATCACCATGGGCATCTGCATTTATGTATTTTATGAGGGACTGTGTACAATTAATCACATTCACAATGGTTGTACGAGCCAGCCAAGAGACCGCACGTTGCTTTACAATGGCCCCAGAGCAGAGGGGGTTACAGGCTTGACTCAGACAAAGAAGCCCAGAACATGACAAAAATAGTCTTTAGGCAACTAAAAAAATCCATCACAGATTAACACATGATGATGAAACTGATGATAATCATCATCAACATCATAATAATCTTCTTCATCATAATCATCATCATCCTCGTCTTAATAATCTTCATTATCATATTCATGATCGTAATCATCATCATCACCATCTTCATCATCATAACGATCTTCCCCTGTCGAACCTCTGCAGAGAACCCTTGCCAGGTCAGAGTAACAGGGCCGGAGCTGGTCCAGGCGGGGGCGGAGGTGATTTTGCGGTGCTCCACCGTGGGGCGCTGCCAGAACAGCCCCGAGTGGCGTAGGTCGGGGTCAGGCCTGGCCTCCAGTGAAGTCTCCGACACCCAGGGTGCGAAAATAGCCCAGCTGAGCTTCAAAGCGGACTGGTCACATGACGGGGTGACGTTCTCCTGTTGGCCGTCACCACGCAATGACACGTGCGCCTCCAGAAACATCACGCTGGCCGTGGAATGTAAGTCGCGCAATTTAAATTTTTATTGTTTTACCTGCCGACGCTGCAATCTTCATATCAGAGACACCGAAGCTACGTTTTACACATAACTGATATCTGAATTACCCACATCATTTATGACATCATAAAGGAAGGACAGGCAGTCACCTTCTCCTGCCACAGTAAAGGAAACCCCCAGCCCACATTGTACTGGTTTAAACTGGGCCAAGGTGAAATTGCCCAGGGAGGAGAGTGGAAATTACCCAATGTCAAAATAGAAGATGCCGGGAGTTACTTCTGCCAGGCTAAAAACAAACTTCGCACTGAAAACTCAACAAAGGTTATGCTTGATGTCAAATGCAGTGGTGGACAAAGTACACATCTTCATTACTTGAGTCAAAGTATAGATACCCCTGGTCAAATATTACTCCACTACAAGTGAAAGTTGTTCAGTCAAATTTTCACTTGAGTTAAAGTACTGGAGTACTTGCTTTTAAAAATACTTATGTATTCAAAAAAGTTTTATTTTTAATGCCAACGCACTGTTGTATTGTTTCTACGATGCATTTACAGATGCATTTTTACTGTTATTAGATAGCAACACATGATAGATAGGGGTTAAATTGGGATTTGGGAGGTGGATGGACCCTGAGATCCGGTGGGAGGTAGGTGAAAAAAGGTACAAACCAATGAATGTCTCAGCTCAAAATAGTTGTATCTTTAATGTATTGTGCACATAATTGTGATTAAGGAAAACAATGTTTTTAAAAGAATGTATACTATTGATGTAAGCTTTGACATAGTATATTTCAAGTTTATTGAGTGTCATTAATGCTGAGAATTGTTTTTACCCACGAAAATAATCGGTCATCCTCCTCTTGTCCTCACTTTTTCCTCCTTTATCCATCTTTCTTAAACTGGTGAGGCGCAAAACTTTCCTTTAAACTAATCATTGATCTGAAACTGTTTTAATTAATTTTCAGTGAGTAACAAGCATGCAAACATCTGATTAATCAAATGGAAAGGGACACAGCTTCTTCGCATTGTGTTAGGGAGATTAAGTGATAAATGCGATTTAGAAAAATCCGTTTTAATCGCTAAGCAGTGACGGAATCTTCCCGATTTTCCTTGGGTATCAATACAATTAATCCACAAAATAGGCTGCTCAATACTATCATATATAGCCAGCTCTCCTCAAATAGGCAGTTTTAGCAAGTAGCCTAGGCCGTATAGCCTACATTTATGTTCATTTGCAGTAAAAAATGTGCACATTTTTAATCAACATTATTTGCGGATACACTTCTTTCTCCGCACTCGTATTCATGGCAAATATCTGCAATTGTAAACACAATTGAAGTGCAGGATTGGTTTTTGCTGGTTATTCTGAGAGCAAACACAGTAGATAACAGACTGGTGTATCTTATCTGTTAAGTGTAGACTACTTGGTGATTAAAACAGATTTTTAACGGATAAATTGAATTTATGATTTAATCCCTCTAACACGGTATGAAGATACTGTGTGTTAGGCTACTTGTCATTTGATTAATCCGATCGTTGGCATGCTTGATTATAAAGGAAAATTACTAATGAAAACAGGTTGAGATCAATGATTAGTTTAAAGTAAAGTTTTGCGTCCCACCAATTTTCAGCTCACCAGTCGCCGCTGAATAAAACGTTATGTATGTGGGAAATATTCAATCCTATCTTAGCTGCTGACCAGCAACCTGCTGATTTTGCTTAAGCAATCAAAGTTGCTGTTAATAATAGCTGGCGTTCGTGGGGGCTGTTTATTCATCTCTCTTTAAAATGTTGCATAGATGAAATGACATGTTAATGAAATTACCTACCACGTCCGCTTCCAATCAATCAAGACAATCAACGATATTTTTCTTTCTGTGCTGTCTATATAAACGACTGTTCCTCCTGAGTTGTTTTTTCTTCGGATTTTTGATTGGTTGAGCGAGTAACTGGCTAGAGGGAACACATGGACTGGAGCATACTGGATTGTCATAGTTATTTGTAAAACTGCTGGTCAAAATGATTTATTTATTTACCAAAGGTGGGTGGACGCCGTCCACCCGCGTCCACCCCCAATTTAACCCGATGATAGATAGCATTGGCTGAAATGTGAAACAGTTGGATGACCCTGCGCTCAAATTCCATAAAATTTCATCTGACCAATCCTAGCATAAAAACTGCAACCACTACAAGCTTAGACAACTTCATAATTAGCAAACGGGCTACCGTTAGCGAACGTTTACATACCTCGACATGCTTTTTACAGTTGGACGGCGAGTGTTTGAATGCAGAGATGTAGTTCGTGCGCGGTAAGCAGAGCAAACATTTAAAACAATATGAATCTTTTTTAATTTCACAAATCTCAAATATGGACTTGAGATATGGCCATGGGTTCTCTGGTGGCGAAGAATCATCCTTATCTTCTGCCGTCGCCATAATTACCGCCGCCAAGTTCAAATTGAACTGTTCAACCACTGGTGCAACAAGCAAGCACTTTGAACTTAACCGACAGCGTATTAGGAGTAGGCTACTGTGATTGGTTTTTCTCCTGTGAGGAACACAGCGTGTGGCCAATCGTATTTTAGAAAATAAAAAAATATTCAACTGTTGATTCAAAGCTATGCTTCAAAGTAACGAGTAACAACAACCTTCATAGAAAGGTAGTGGAGTCAAAAGTACAATATTTATCTTTCAAATGTAGCGGAGTAAAAGTCATGAGTTTCCAAAAAAACAAATACTCAAGTAAAGTAAGATACTCGAAAAATGTACTTAAGTACTGTAGTCAAGTAAATGTACATCGTTACTGTCCACCCCTGGTCAAATGTGAGTCTCATTTTTTTTTTTTTTTTGCTAAACTCAAATACACTGCCAAGGGAAAATGTTAATCAGTCTTTTTTTCTTTTTTGTGCTGTATTTAGAGTCCCAGTGCTCTCCGTGTAGACGCCATGTGTGAGTGCTGTATTTAGAGTCCCAGTGCTCTCCGTGTAGACGTCCTGTGTGAGTGCTGTATTTAGAGTCCCAGTGCTCTCCGTGTAGACGTCCTGTGTGAGTGCTGTATTTAGAGTCCCAGTGCTCTCCGTGTAGACGTCCTGTGCGAGTGCTGTATTTAGAGTCCCAGTGCTCTCCGTGTAGACGTCCTGTGTGAGTGCTGTATTCAGAGTCCCAGTGCTCTCCGTGTAGACGTCCTGTGTGAGTGCTGTATTTAGAGTCCCAGTGCTCTCCGTGTAGACGTCCTGTGCGAGTGCTGTATTTAGAGTCCCAGTGCTCTCCGTGTAGACGTCCTGTGTGAGTGCTGTATTTAGAGTCCCAGCGCATTGTGAATACTCAGACTGTGACTGTTATCGATCTGTGATTTACTGTTGGAGTGTCTGTGATTCACCGCTATGGTCTGTGACCCACAGTCACAGCGAATGTCTGTGATTCATTGTCACCGTAGATGTCTGTGCTCTCCAATCGCCAATCACCCTCTGCTCTTACTCTTTGACTGTTTTTTTCCACAGCAACAGATATGAATGCAGTGCTTTTTATCATTAGAACTCCAACACTGGAAAGCCAGATTAGCACATCAAGTTGTTTCTCAGAGGAGTCACATCAGGCAGAAAGCACAATTATTTTATTGGATTTTCTCGATTATGTTAAATTGCCAGGTGGTAGTTCAGTATAATGGGTAATGAACTGGTCTTGCAAACTAAAGGTTGCGGGTTTGATTCATGGGCGGGGCACTGCATTGTACCCTTGAGCAGTGTACTTACTCAACTGATTCAGTATATATAAATAGGTACAATGTAAAAAAACCGAAGCTGAGTAACTTGCTCTGGATAAGGATGTCTGCAAAATGTCCTCAAACAAAATATATATAAAATGATTTGAAAGGCCAACTTCATTCCAAAAATCAAAATCTGATGATTTTTCCACCTTTCCATTATTTGTACTTGACAACAAAAAAAATAGTACAAACTATTTTTAGCATTATGGGTCTAGCTATGTCAATTAGTTGTGTTTCTTCATAAATTCCAAGGTAATTTTGATCATGAGTGAGGGAAGAAATATGACAATGCTTGGATTCATTAGCAATAGAGAAGCTTGCTACGTTGCCTTTTAAAAAAACAAATATTATTCTTAGATCCTCCTAAGAAGACCTCAGTGTCTGTCAGTCCCTCTGACTCAGTGTTTGCAGGCAGCTCTGTGACTCTGACCTGCAGCAGTAATGCCAACCCAGCAGTGCAGAACTACACCTGGTATAAAGTGAGTGGGACAGAGATGAACACTGTAGGAACTGGACAGTATCTCATCTTCAATGTGATTGAGTCTAGTGGCAGTGAACAGTACTACTGTGAAGCACAGAATGAACATGGCAAGGATAACTCAACAACTGTACGGCTGAATGTGATATGTATGTTCAGTGCATCTATTATATAATTGTATAAATCATATTATTGTTATATGTGGGCAGCTGTGCTGTTTGTAACTGTGGATCCTGTGTTCAGACATGCCTCAGATCTCTGTCTCTGGGAGCTGCAGCAGAAATGCAGCAGAGATCAGCTGCTCCTGTGAGAGCCGTGGGAATCCCTCTCCCAGCATGGAGTGGCATGTGTCTGGACTGCTGGTCACTAACTCTACTGAGAAAGTCATCAGAGAGGAGCAGCTGGGGAACACAGGCCTGAGGAGCTCCCTCACCATGCACCAATCACAGGGAGACACGCCCACTCTTCTCTGCGTCAGCACCAACACTCTTGGCAACTCCAGCCTCCAGCTCCACCTCCCGTCTCCACAGCAACACTCAGGTAAATGGAAGCACATTTCTTTTTTTTAAACATATTTATACATCACACACTAATATACAGAGGTGCAGATTTTGATGGTTTTACTTAAGGGTTTGTAAAAGTACTGTTGATGACGATGTAACTGTGCTAATATGTTTTCTTCTTTTCGTCCTGCAAGTGACATTATTTTTAGGTCATTGTATTGGTGGGCAGGGGTTCATTTGATATCCCACGCAAAATGTATTTTGTTCCATTTTGTTTTTGGAATACATTAAGCTTTTGAACGGCAGGTTCTAGAATACAACAATTTTTATGTTCCACACGATACCATTTTTCAAATGCATACATGGTTGAATAATTATTTCAGTAATTCATAAGTTCATTCATTTATGAGTGGATATTTACTAAAGTAATAATGCATGTATTATCTTAGAGAGAATGGAAAGAATGCTATACATTTTGCAGGCTGTGTCTCCACTGTAATTGGGCAAACATACACATATATTTTTTGAAGTCTGTTTTTCGGTATGTAACTGACATGTCCTTCATGCAGGTTTTGGCAGTACCTCACTGCTGATTGCTGCAGCTGCCGGTGCTGGTGCCATGATGATGATATGCCTCATAATGCAGCACATTCTAAAGTAAGAGAAACTGGGGCCTATAAAGTCAGTGTCAGTGTAAAGGGAAATTTCACTGTAATTCCATGTTATTGTGTGATATTACTTAACCCCACTGCTGCGGTCATCATTTTTAAATTGATCATGTAGATGTGTCCCTGTCCCACATCCAGAACACGCCTCTAAAACTCCACGTATTTCTATGACACAAAGAGTGAATGTGGCAGATTGGCTCAGATATTGAGAGGTATTTTCGGGAGAATGGAAATCCACGACCTGAAGAATCAAAATCGGTATTCAATCGGTATTCTGTATTCTGCAGAAGGGGAGTCAGTTCACACAGCAAGGTGTGTGGTCAGAAGTCCCACAGAGGGGCAGTCCCTATGAACATTTCTAAAGTTCATATCACATCACATGGTGTTTCAGGTTCAACTTAGCCAATCATCATTTGTTTTATGTTCACTGTTCTCCTAAATTACCATATTATCAGTGGACAAATCCATGTAAACAATCGGTATTCTGTATTCTGCAGAAGGGGAGTCAGTTCACACAGCAAGGTGTGTGGTCAGAAGTCCCACAGAGGGGCAGTCCCTATGAACATTTCTAAAGTTCATATCACATCACATGGTGTTTCAGGTTCAACTTAGCCAATCATCATTTGTTTTATGTTCACTGTTCTCCTAAATAAGGTTAGATTTACTGCTGGAAAGAGAGAGAGCCCCCCTCCACACACACACACACACAACAAAGCAAATCAGCAATTATGAACTATGGGCAATATTGATTCATTATTGATCAGTCATGATTATAAAATTTGATGTTTGTGGAAAGTTCCCCTTTAACCTTGGGGTGGAATCTATCAAGGATATTTGATTCAATAAGATTAAAGGTCATATATTGGGAAGAAAACTGCAAAAGGGAACATACTTATGATTTGAGAGGGCGGGGTGGAGGGTGTGTTTGTGAATGATGTGTTGGTAATCCAATCTGTAACTGAAATAAGTTTAGAGGGATAAGATGACTGTGCTTCTCCTAAAAGCAAACAGATGAGCTCCAACCCTAACCCAATCACAGAGTGTGTTAGTAACAACCAACAGAACAAAACAAATAGAGATTAGTGGATGCTTTCTGGCTACTTTGGTAACCCAAACCCTAAACCTAACCATCAGCTGAGAGAGGGATGCTACAGACCATTCCTGTTTGGTTTTGATTTGTTGGTTTGTGCTACTTTGCAAAAGTGCTGCCCCCACATGATGGTGAAATGCAATTTCCAACGTATGGACAGTAGAAAAACAGGACTAAATGTTACACTGATCTCTGCAGTGATTATAATGAAAGTCAGGTGTGCATCAGCTGAATCTGTGTGCTATTCCCAGGAAGAAGAGACACAGCCAGTGTTCTGGAAGTAGAATGGAGGACAGCGAAGGGATCATACTGTCAGATGGGGTAAGTTTGAGACAAACACACATACACACTCTCTCTCTCACACACACACACACACACGCACACACGCATACACACACCTACACACACACACACACACACATATACACACACGTACACATCCATGCGCACACATACACACACCTATACACTTACTTTTCAGAGACATTCACCAGAGATCTTTCTTTCCACGTCTGAAAGCATATTCAGTATTCATACCGCCTTAGTGGAAATTGAGATGAGGGTACCAATAGTACTGGAATAATTATTAAAACATTAACTAAACAAGGCAGCCGCACCTAATGGTATGTATCTGAAAGTACACAAACAGCTAGAGCTGATCATCTATAAACCACAGACAGGTTTTATCTTTAACTGATTCTTATGTATAAGAAGCATTTTAAGTGCTTGCCATGGTATTTGCCAGGGAAATGTATGCCTAACAAATTTCTATTGGGGAGCTACAAAGTGTTTTAATTCTAATAATACATACCAAAAATAATTTGATAAAATATCACGAGTAAAATTGTAATATATGTATTGTTTTTTTGTTTTGTAATGCTTATTATATAAACTTAAAATTTTTGGCTAAACTTGTTATTACTGTTCCCTTACATATACCTGTCAGCTGAGGGACAATGACATTTAAAAGACGTATACATTTTTGCTGGGGTTTGAGTATGTTCATTTTCAAACTTTCATGTGAGTGTATTCTTCTGATAATCCAGTCAGGATGGGAAACTGGTGGCACAGTCACTGCAGCTGTCTCTGTGCCTCAAACTTTTTCAAGAAAAAGGACAAGTATTTCTCAAGAGCTCTTGCAGAGATTGCGGTTTGATAATGTTAAGAGGAAATGCACGAGGGAGAGAAGGAGGAAGGTTTTTGACCGAATATCAAAAGTGTCAAGAAAGAGCAGAGAAAAAGAGAATAACTAAATGCTGTCTCTGTATCATAGCGCAGTCATGTTTCGCCTATTATTTAATGATTAATTATGCAATGATATATTAGATAATAACTGTAACTGATACCTTTATAAGTACCCCAAGCAATGAGCACTTTATAACACAGGTAACACATTAACACCATAATTATTACAGAATAATTTTATACAATGCAAAATAATGTATATGTATAAATAGGAATTGTTACGGTTGCTCTCAAGCCCCCGCAAACATAACGAAGCCAAAACCAAGGCTTCCCAAAAACAACCAATAACTTTATTCAACTACCCATAAGGAATACTAAAATAGCTGCAAAACACAAGATAAAATCAAGACCCGGCCGTGGTCGAGAGGTGAGGAGAAAAAGCCCCCATCTCCTGAGAAGCCGACTCCAGGCTTCTTAAAAGGGCACCGCCACAGATGCTCTCAATTAACTGTAACAAGACACACGCTGTAATGTGCCTGTGCTTGCGGTGGTGCTGCCACGGGGTGGCAGCAGAGGAGATTCTCCTCGCTCACTCATTACCTGCTAATTGCTGATTCGGGCCACCTGGAGTCTACCCTTTATAGGGACCTCACTCCCTCTGCTTGGTGCTCTTGCATTGTACAAGCAGCCGGTAACGCTCTGGGTATTTCGAGAGCTCGATGTGACTTACTCGATGGCTATCTGGTACGGGAGCTAAACACGTAGCAACTGGGGCACTTGAGAGTGGTCACTTTTCGTAGAAGGTATTCGTGGATAGAGTATCTCCAGCTAGTCTCAGGCTTGAGCTGAGAAATCTTACTTAGCCTACTTAGGCGTGTGTTGTGTTTGGTTCTCAGTCAAGAGACCTTCGTCCTGTTTTTGAGGATTGCCTTTTGTTTGGCCTTTTGCCAGGGTTTATTCCCCTTTTTCAGTGGTTGACTGCTGTTCGCAGTCAGCTTTTAGACTCCCCGTGGATTTATTGTCCGCTTCTGATGTTGCTCGCCAGCCCCAACCTTACACACGCATGTGTCCAAACGGCCAGCGCCCCCACCTGAGGCGGAGGGACGTAACAGGAATAATAATAATAAAAGGAACACAAACAATTGATGTCATACATGGATGAATTAATTAATATTTCAAAGAGCTTTAACTAATTTCTTTAATTTACAGAACAGATATCTGTTGACCTGTAAAAATGGCAGAATTAGTCAGTGTGAATGATATTTAAAATGTTGATACTCCACGTGCTCATAGCTTTATCATTGGGTGAAAATGAAATATTTCACAACAAGGTTTTGTTTTTTACATTCATTATGAATGCAAGAATGAATTAACACTGTGAAACAGGACAGTTTTCTTTTAGTTTTTTTTTCATAGGCATTGGAAGACATTATTTCCTTAACTTTGTGAGTGAAGAATCTAAAAGATAACATCTCTTCCATCTTCTCTGGCAGTTTTTGAAGCTGCCCTGTCATTTTCTTAAAATGGCTGTGTCCCAATGTTGACGTTTCTTAAATTCGCACCTTTTTTTTTCTTTTGATCTCTTGATCAGACGGCCACTCAAGATGAGGAATCGATCTACGTCAACAAGACCATGCTGTCGGGTGCGGGTGCGGTGGAAAAGGGGGACGAGGGCGCCCTGCACTATGCCACCGTGGATTTCTCCAAACTTCCCGGCACGGGTGGGGAACACGGAATGGGCATCGTCCATGGCACTTCCAAAGGGACGCCCAACTACGCCATGATCCGACACAAATCCAGGGAAGAGAGAGAAGGAGGAGAGGAAGAAGGTGAGGAGGTGCAGGAGGAGGTGGAGAAGGAGGGCCAAGCTGAGCTGGGCACAGAGAGGGAGTGGGCCGAGGCGAGGGGCGAGAAGGAGGAGGAGCCCACGGAGGAGGCCACCTACGGGAACATCTGCCCCTCCAGGCCCACTAAGAGGGCACGGCAGGGACTGCAGCAGCCGCCCAGGAACCCTGCTGCAGAGGAGGAGCAGCGCCAGGAGGAGAACTCAGCAGGAGGCCAGGAGGACATTTACGTGGATGTCATGAGCCCCCTGACGAAGGGTAACGGAAAGGGAACGGAGGAGAGTGAGTACGCCGAGGTCAGGAAGCCCAAATAAGTCACCATGGAGATAGGCCAACTCATCACACCACGCTGTTGTCTCATAATGCCAGGTTTTACTTTACAGCACGATACATAACGTGCGTTATGTTGCAGTACAGATGTTACATTACAGTGTCATACCGAAGTACAGTAACTTATGGGGTACCAAATGCAACATAAAGCTATTATTTCACGATGCATTTTCTTCTGCAATCAACTGAAATATCCATATTTCTCTCAGATTTAATGGAAAAAGTCTTACATTTATTGTCTTTGATAAGCCAACTCATTTCAGCATTTAATAAAGTGGAGGTATGCCTAAGTAGTCTACAGTTTGCCTTGCATCCTGTTTGCCTTGCATGTTGTTAAAAGAATGAAGACCAACCTGGAGATCACTTGCTTCAAATAAAAAAAATTCAAAAACTGAGCCTGAAAGAGCATTATTAGAGCACCAGTTCAAAGTGAGTACATGACACATTGGACATTATTGTTATTATTATTATTATTATTTAGCATACATATTATTTATCTAGCCCCCATGAAAATGTAAAATTCCACCCAGATCAACCTTCAAAAATAACAAAGGAAAACAACAAAGCAAAATAACAAAAATGGTATCCCAGGGGAAGGAATCCTTATCCATCTGGGATCACACCCTATACAGCGAATAAAGGGGCTAAACGAGAGATAGGGTAGGATTGGAGAAAATGGGGTCAAGCACCTTCTAGAATCCACTGGGCAAACAAAGTAGTAGGGCTAGGCAAGAAATTAAAATGAGGTCAAACAAGCATCATCAACTAAATGATCACAATCCAAAAGTACAGAGCAAATTCAAAGAGTCTGCCCGGTAAAATGGCAAACCACGCCTTTTTAAAAGTGAGTAACCGGAGACAGACGGGCAATCTGATGAAGAACCAGAGGGAAATCAATCAGACCCTCACACGTTCAGCAGAGACAAACAAAACGGAACACAAATGTTTTCATGACTGATGTCATAACACTGTAAAGCCTACGTAGCATTGTTATAAACCTGGTGTAATGACTGTTATTACCTTTCAAGACAGCTCTTCAAAGTGTTACCAACTTTTTACTGCGTCCTAACTAATTAGGTTGTGTATCCAGAATCTGTGAGTCCTTAATTTGATTAAATGGAAGTGGAGGGGCAGAGTACTGGCTGTTATGAATCATTTCAAATGTGGGGAATCAGTATTTTACCTTTTCATAAAATACTCTTTGAAATGAATGGGGTCCAACATCAGGATTGTGTTTTCAAGCCTTCCACTGTTATATAGTCTCTGATTTCATGTCATTCATTCATTCATTTTCATTTCAACTTTGTACAAGACTCATCTTAAAAATAGGTCCATAGCAGCATTAAAAAAAATAAAATAAAATAAATAAATAAATAAATAATAATAATAATAATAATAATAATAATAATAATAATAATAACAATAATAATAATAATAATAATAACAGCAATAATAATAATAATAAATAAATAAAATTAAAATTAAAATAAATAATTATTATTTGTATTATTATTATTATTATTGATAATAATAATAATAATAATAATAATAATAATAATAAATAATAAATTTAAAATAATAATTTTATTTTGTCTGTGTGTGCTGACTACTGGATTATATATCCACAAAAGAAAGAATACACACCAGGGGAAGCCACTGCGCTGGTTAATCACATTTCTGAAATGTATGCAGATTCCCACAGTATCAGAGATGTGTGTAGTAAAGACAGGACGGATCAGATCTGTATTTGTTTTTAATCACTCAGTTCAAACAGAGGTGAGAACCTCCCAGACTCAGCTGAAGGGCTGAAAGGCTCTGTAGAATCCCATTGAACTGGATCAATCAACAATTGTCTTTAACTTTGACTGACAGTAAAATGCAGGTCCTATTTTTCCTTTTCACAACATGAAAGTCTGCCAAAGCCAGAAATAACCAAATTCAATTTGTAATGCTTAGAATTATTAGAAGGATATATACAAAATGGGACATATTTTTGAGAAATGTTACTATTTTATGTTGACTTGTTTTATGTTGACCATAAAAATGTGCGTGCGTGCGTGCGTGTGTGTGTATGTGTGTGTGCCTGTGTGTGTGTGTGTGTGCGTGCGTGCGTGCGTGTGTGTGTATGTGTGTGTGTGCCTGTGTGTGTGTTTGCAGGTGTGCTTCCCATGTTAGGCAACTAACAATTATCAGAAACACACTGGGACTACGCAAAAAGAGGACAATGACTAGCAGAACCCTGGAGATGGAAAAACTGAGACCAGATGCTGTGGTCCATTAAAAATATGAGCTTGTTGTGTTTCCTTAAAAACTGTTGTCTTTAAAATTTGAATGCGGAGGGTCACTTTAATCTACAGTGCACTTTTCGGCACTGTGAGCATTTAGGCAGTGACACAATTGTTTAGAGATGTTGAGAGACAACCACAACAGATTTAAAATTAAAATGAAACACCTAGAATCAATCTAGACCTTAATTAGCTTTCCTGAGCATAAACCAAGGATGTAGTGACACAGCTGGCCAAGAAACAACTGTGCAGCCATTTGCTCAATTACTTGGCCCCTCAAAATGGGGGGACTGTCTGAATAGGGCTGTGGTTCCAAAATGTTTCACTCAATGTGGACATAAATACTTACACATCGAAGCCGGCAGTCTGCACTTTAAATTCATATTTATTGTTTAATTTAAAATTCAATTTGCTGGAATACAGAGGGGGAAAAACACACACAAAAGTGTATGTGATACTTATAGATTGCACTGTAAACACCCACTGTGGCAATACATCTTCAAAATCGCTTTAAACAATAATAATAATAATAATTCTCAACACTGCTCAACAGTGCGCATTTCAGCATGTTCGTGTTATTGTACTATGGCAGAGAAAAAGTTTAAGTTCAGTAGCTATTTCAGAGATGGCAGGAAATTGTGCAAACTGTATGGCCCCATTTTTTTCTTATGAGCGTTAGCCAATAATACGCACATCATGCATCACTTCCCCAGCATGCTTCAGGAAAGACCACGTATAAGCAGTTTCGGTTTTGTGTACGTTTATGCTTGTGCTCTGCAGGCTGAGGGTCCAGAGATACAGACTGGATATTCTTCTGTTCTACAGTAAGTATATTTCCACCTGTCTAGCACTTGGTTCAGTCACATTACAGATAGTCTTCATGTGGTAACTGTCATTAGCATTTAATTAAAATGAACTGTTTTTAAGTTCCTTTATCCTCTCAATAATGGACGTGTTTCATGATCATTTCTTGTCAGGATACATTGCGCCAGTCAATGATTTTTAAACTTTTTTTGTATTTCTTTTTTTTTTTTTTACCAAAAGATCGAGAAATTATTGTCTGGGTACCAATGATGTTTGCCTCACATATTAAAATGTATTTTCAGAAATTTCAACTCATACAAGCAGTCTAATATTGCTGAACTGGTGCTTGTTACAGGCTATATCTTGGTAATGTCATTTTGGTAAGCTCATTTCTGTTATAATTCTTACAGTACATTTAACTGAAAATGCATGCTAATATCAATGAGCCTTTTTATTTATTTTAGC
Source organism: Anguilla japonica (assembly GCA_025169545.1). Classification (NCBI taxonomy): domain Eukaryota; kingdom Metazoa; phylum Chordata; class Actinopteri; order Anguilliformes; family Anguillidae; genus Anguilla; species Anguilla japonica. Next base: position 85,734,890 of record CM045883.1, on the reverse strand, counting down.
CATTTTTATCCATAGTCATTTTTAAATTGTTTGCTTTCATGTCATCTTGAAGTGAAATTTGAGTTTGTATGGCTGTATATCACTGAATAAACAAACATGGGTCCTCAGTGCCCATATTTATACATTAAAGCACGACTGCATATGATTTGGAGATGCAAGGAATTTGTGCTTGCTCACATATTAGAGATAACAATATAATAATAATTCAAAACCATTTCTTAGGAAAGTATAACCTTGTCAGTTTGGGCACATACAGTATAACCGGTTGATAAATTCAATGTAATTCAATGCTGTGGACCACATGAATGATAAAATACCATTCCTAACAGTGACTGTTGTGGCATAGGGGCACAGCGTTGGTAGAGAACCAGGAAGGCACACTTGCAAACAGCTTTAGGATAAGAGCCATACAGGCAAGGCAAGGCAAGGCAAGGGAAGGCAAGGGAAGTTTGTTTGTATGGCACATTTCACACACAGAGGCAATTCAAAGTGCCTTACATAAAATAGATAAAAAGGAAAGAGCATAAAAAATAGTAAGTAAAAGTACAGCAGCTGCACTCTTCACACCTGAAGAGGTCTGATGCTTTAGCCAGTTGGGAGGTGCTGTAAAACAGATTTCATGGGTCTAACCTGTCAGCTGTTCATGGATTTATCTAATGGTTAAACATTTATCGCCAATGGTATAATGCATAGTGCATTAGAGTATTCACTAAACAACATTTCATTGCCATAGAAGAGCAAGTACTACAAAAAGACTAACTGCATGCAGGAAAATAAAGAAAGAATTTGCTGCTGTCAATTTATTCTGTGAATAATGTAGTTGTGTTTAAAATAATTATTGCAGACCTTGACATGGGCAAAGTATATTTACTTCAATGCGCAATTAAAAAAGAAATTTATAATCTGTCCCTCCATTATTTATACCCGCTTATTCCTGGGCTGGGTCGTGGGCTGAGCCTATCCCAGCATGCACTGGGTGAGAGGGAGGAATACATCCTGGACCACTGAACTGTACAATAACTAGAAGGGAAACATGGTCATGTGGTTCCTTTCCATTCTATTCAATTTATACTTCCGCATGTGGCACCACCGCAAGATGGCCGCCGTGGCCCTGAAATAGAATTATTGATGAGTCTCCCATGTACATCCGATCAGTGTTGTTGAAATTCATTGAACCCCCTCCAGTGCAAATTATGCGCCAAAAGCTCCCATTGTGTTGATCAATAGAAGCAGCTTATAACATTTTTATTTTATTCCTGGATCAAAACGTTTTCAAAATATGACCAAATATCACTATTGTGATTGCGTTGACAAGGCGTGCTGATCTATGATTGGCTAAGAACAAAACCAATGAGATATGTAACAGTGTCATGAGACTACAATAATAGCTTCACAGCATCGTCCCGTGAAGGGGCACGTCTGCAAAGTTGATTCATTTTATTCTCAGACCACATTTACAGAGCTGTGGGCACAGCTAAATAGCTCACTAGCTACTTGGTGCCAACAGTTATGAATTTCACAAGCTTAGCTAGCTAGCAACTGTTGACTTGGTGTTTTTACCTTGCACATAATAAAAGTGTCAAATGCTTTGAAGTGAGTACTATTTCCGAAGACAGAACATCTGAAGTTATGTGTTGTCAGTCTATTAACTGTATGGGGGAACAGCATCTAACCTGTTGGCTACATGGTAGTTCGCAAATAGCCTTTTCTAACTAGCTCGCTAGCTAGATTATATTATCTATCGGTTATAAAGTCAATTCCGTTGTTATCTTGTAAATAATAATATTATGGGTTCATATCTCAAGTTAAGTCTTGTTGGAGTATAGAATACGATGATGAAAACTATGGATGATGTATTAAGAAAAATCTACAAGCACGTCTAGTCTGAAAATGCTCCTTTTAAGTGACCTGCGAAAGTTTAGCTATAGTGTAAAAGTTTGTGGTTATCCTTATGGACAGACAGTGGTTGACTCATTTAACTGACTCTGGCAAAACCCTACAGAGGCGGCTTACTAGGCAAGCAGCTGCTCTATGGGACATTTATGAGGGGAAAAACAGGGTAAATAAACAGAACCAATAAAATCCAGGTAAAATTTTGTCTGTCCAACCCAGTGAGCCTCACTGTTGCTGGTCGATAACAGGGCAGAATGGGAGCTTCACGTCAACCGTCTGTCTATTGGTGCATCTGATGAGTGTGTTTCTCCTCTCCAGATCAGCTCCACACAGTGCCTCTGCTCCTCACTAATACTGAGACATGAACGGAGCAGAGAGATTCGTCCTCATTGGCTGCCTGCTGCAAGGTGGGGCTTGGTGTGGGTGAAGTTGAACAATGTTCATTTGTACTGTACATACAGGGAACATAAACAATGAGTCTTTTCATGGTGATTTGACCAAATAATAATGTTACTTTCTTATTGCAAAAATGAAGAGAAATGAAAGTTGCTTGCTACAACAATGAATACTTAAATATTTAGGAGTATAAGGAATATAGTGTAAAGTCACAACTGATTTCCCAAAAATCAGTCATGCACAAAACCGCGTGGTAACAATATTTATATATCCATTTATATATCCATGTGTTTCATATGAAGTATTTATGACCTGTATGATGTTTTCAGGCATCCTAATGTGTCATTTATGTTCACCTGTATTTAACATAAACCAGGCTTGTACAGTATAGTGTGATTTCTCTGTGCTATAGGATCACCAGTGTAATATTGTGACAGAGATGTGTTGTGTGTGTTGCAGGAGCCCTGGGCAGGGATTGGGCAGTCTGGATGCCTCAGAGTATAGAAGCTCTGAGTGGATCCTGTGTGCTGATTCCCTGCAGTTTTGAGATCCTATCTGGATATGACAAAGATCTGAGACAGGATCCATCTACAGTTCATGGAAAATGGTCAAAAGATAAAACTATAATTTTTGATTCCAGCAAAACTGCATCTGTTGTGCAGGGAAAGATCACCGGTGACATGTTGCAGAAAAACTGCACTACAGTCCTGGAGAACATTGCGAGGACTCACAGTGGTCAATACTTCTTCAGATTAGAATGCAAAAATGGACTCAAATTGACTTTTCAACAAAGTGTTCAAATTAAAATCAAAGGTAGGACAGTTTCTGGGCAATGGCAGATCTCTGTATAAACTTGCTTTGGTTTTTGCGTCGTAACTATAATATTGGGCACGGCAGAATCTGGTGATTGACAAGTACATACTGGATGTTAGTGCAGATTGTGTGTGTGTGAATGTGAATAGGTCACGGTTCATTTTCCAGAAAGCTTAACTTCAAAAAATATTGTAAATGTCTCAAACATGAAAGGCCAGGCTCTGCAGAAAGTATAAGCTAAGATCAGAAAAACTTTGACAAACTTTAAAGGATTATACTTCATGTTGGAGTCGAATGTTCTTAGTCCCTTTTTACAATTGAATCAGTGTGTATGCTGGTCAGACACTGTTGATGTGCTGATTAGTGTGTGCTCCAATCCTGAAACAGACAGTAACCCGTCCTCATGTCTCCATGTCTCCTAGACTCTCCACCCAAACCCAAGTTAACCACAGAGAGGGTGGAGGTGATGGAGGGGACCTCTGTGAGTATGAACTGCTCTGCTGCAGCCCCCTGCCCCAAACTCCCCCCAAATCTGACATGGACCCCCAGGCTGAGTGACAGTGTGGATCACCTGCAAGAGAATGAGGATCGAATCAAATCTGTGTCTTCAGTTCTGACCTTCACAGCTTCCCACCTCCACCATGGGCAGAACATCACCTGCAGGGCAGTTTACACACTGCAACAAGGAGACACTCAGAAGACAACTGAGGCCAGTAGGACTCTCAAAGTTCTATGTAAGAGAGCTGGATTTGAATGTGTTACTCTTATATTATTATTATTATTATTAATAATAATAATAATAATAATAATAATAATAATAATAATAATAATAATAATAATAATAATAAAAATAAAAATAATAATAATAATAATAATAATAATAATAATAATAATAATAATATGTTTCATTTTTCACTGCATGGTCAGTATGCTGAATTAACAAAATAGTTAAATAAGGACAATTAATGCAATTATGTAATTAAAAATCAAAAATAGTACATTTACCTGATGTCATGCTTATCTATAAAAGTATACTACCATTACATTGCATGAAATGTTATATTTCTCGTCACATGCCATATTTTCATCTGCTAGATGCTCCTAAGAACACCTCAGTGTCAGTCAGTCCCTCTGGATCAGTGTTGGTGGGCAGCTCTGTGACTCTGATCTGCAGCAGTAATGCCAACCCAGCAGTGAAAAAGTACACCTGGCATAAAGTGAATGGGACAGAGATGAACACTGTAGGAACTGGACAGAATCTAACCTTCACTGTGACTGAGTCCAGTGGCAGTGAACAGTACTACTGTGAAGCACAGAATAAACATGGAAAAGAGAAATCAAAAACTGTACAACTGGCACTTGATTGTAAGTTTGCTATCATGTCACACATACATTCTTGACAGTTTTTTTAAATGAAAAATTTAAAAAAATATATTAATTAAAATGTTATTTCCTCAGAAAGGTTTACATGTACTGTATATTGTGTGGATGTTGGTGTTCAAGAAAGTCAGATTCACCATCTTTTGTTATTTTATCATATTTGTATTTTGAGCATAGATTAGAAGTTGAAAATGAGTGGGGAAAGAATGTAGCAGAGAAACAGATATAAAAGCATTGCTTTTTACCATTAGACCTCCAGCCCTGGAAAGCCAGATTGGCTCATCAAGTTGTTTCTCAGAGGAGTCACATCAGGCAGAAAGCACAATTTTTTTGGATTTCCTCGATTATGTTAAATTGCCAGGTGGTAGTTCAATATAATGGGTAATGAACTGGTCTTGTAAACTAAAGGTTGCGGGTTTGATTCATGGGCGGGGCACTGCATTGCACCCTTGAACAGTGTACTTACTCAACTGCTTCAGTATTTATCCAGATATATAAATAGGTACAATGTAAAAAACCCGAAGCTGAGTAACTTGCTCTGGATAAGGACGTCTGCAAAATTTCCTCGAACAAAATATATATAAAATGATTTGAAAGGCCAACTTCATTCCAAAAATCTAAATCTGATGATTTTTCCACCTTTCCATTATTTGTACTTGACAACAAAAAAACAGTACAAACTATTTTTAGCATTATGTCAATTAGTTGCATTTCTTCATAAATTCCAAGGTAATTTTGATCATGAGTGAGGGAAGAAATATGACAATGCTTGGATTCATTAGCAATAGAGAAGCTTGCTATGTTGCCTTTTAAAAAACAAATATTATTCTTAGATCCTCCTAAGAAGACCTCAGTGTCTGTCAGTCCCTCTGACTCAGTGTTTGCAGGCAGCTCTGTGACTCTGACCTGCAGCAGTAATGCCAACCCAGCAGTGCAGAACTACCCCTGGTATAAAGTGAGTGGGACAGAGATGAACACTGTAGGAACTGGACAGAATCTCACCTTCAATGTGATTGAGTCCAGTGGCAGTGAACAGTACTACTGTGAAGCACAGAATGAACATGGCAAGGATAACTCAACAACTGTACAGCTCAATGTAATATGTATGTTCAGTGCATTTATTATTTAATTGTATAAATCATATTTTTGTTATACGTGTGCAACTCTGCTGTTTGTAACTGTGGATCCTGTGTTCAGATATGCCTCAGATCTCTGGATCTGCGAGCTGCAGCAGAACTGCAGCAGAGATCAGCTGCTCCTGTGAGAGCCGTGGGAATCCCTCTCCCAGCATTGAGTGGCATGTGTCTGGACTGCTGGTCACTAACTCTACTGAGAAAGTCATCAGAGAGGAGCAGCTGGGGAACACAGGCCTGAGGAGCTCCCTCACCATGCGCCAATCACAGGGAGACACGCCCACTCTCCTCTGTGTCAGCACCAACACTCTCGGCAACTCCAGTCTCCAGCTCCACCTCCCGTCTCCACAGCAACACTTGGGTATTTTCGTTTATGGCTGTTTGTAATAGTGGACGTTAACTGTCAAGCCTAAATAGCACTGTTATAAATATAATGTAACACCAATTACTGCCATTCAGACAGACAGCTCATTAAAGTGTTACCAACATTTTAATGCACCCAGACTAATCCAGTGGAGATGTGTTGTTTATTTCACTATGGCTTATAATTATGTAGGCCTATGTCGATGACTTTTTTTCCATATTATTTGACACAGTCAATGAACTTCCTTTATTCTGGTTTTGTATGAAGTTGTTTATCCAGAATCTGCAAGACCTGAGATTGATTAAATAGAATTAGAGGGGCAGAGTACTCAGATTGTTATGAATAGTTTAAAATTAGGATATCCAGTTCTTACCCTCATTATAAAAAAGACTTTTTAACTGCTGGATATCTATAAACAAGTAATGTCTGATGATGTCTTTCATTAAGTCTTTCAGGCATGAATGAGGTCCAACCATCATGACTTTTTTTTTTTTTTTTTTCAGCACTATTATATATTATAATCATAGGACTGATTTGTCTGTGTGTGCTGACTGTTGGATTCTGTATCCACAAAAATAAAAGGTACAGTCATCTTGATCTTCCTGCTGATAAAATATATCATTACCATAGTCTGTGACCAGATGCTAAGAGGCAATTATGCTTTCAGTAAAATATTTTAAAAGTTAAAACTTATCCGATCCAGTAAATTCATGTCGTTTGCAGAGACATACTGGATAAGCAGAGGCAATAACAAATTCTCTCTCTACTCTGATTTCCATGTCTCCAGGTTGTCTAGAAGACTGAAGGTCAGTCTCACAATCGTTTCCTCCTCTTCCTCTTCTGAAACACCCTGCAGCTCGGCCTGATTTCACCTCTGTTTTACATTCACACCATCTGTGTGTCTTTTCCTTTAAAGGGAGGGAGGGACGGTGACACATATGCCAGTCTGCAGCTTTCCAACATCAGCCCTGAATATGACGTGCTGCAGGTGAGCAAGTGTGATACAAAGGAATATACACCAGGGGGCGCCACTATGCTCATATTTATGAAAACTCATATTTATGAAAATGTATGCAGATTCCCTCAGTATCAGAGATGTGTGTAGTAAAGACAGGATGAGATCTGTATTAGTTTTTAATCACTCAGTCCAAACAGAGGAGAAAACCTCACAGACTCAGCTGAAGGGCTGAAATGCTATTTTCTTGCACTTAATGTTTATGCAGAAGCCTTTTGTTTTCAAAAAATGGAAGTTTTAAGCCATCACACTGAAGTGTCCAGACGAAGGCTGAATCCACTGATCCTCCAACAAGTTCACTTGGCATCGCTCTCGCCTCCCACAATCGGTCGCTTGCGGGCATAGTACAATTTTAAATGGGGGATAATATACAAGTCAGATCTTTAATCTGATTGGTTATCAGACTGGTCACTTTGTTTTCTTACCTCTTGTCGCTAGCTATCCCAACATGCCTTGCAGAGGCAAAGAATTGTCTCTCATTGACAATGAAGAGAGGCGATTACAAATTGGCTTCTCGTTGGAGGATATGTGGCTTCACTGTTAAAATTCAAAGAATGCATACATACATAGGGGCGATATAGCTCAGGAGGTAAGACTGATTGTCTGGCAGTCGGAGGGTTGCCGGTTCAAAACCCCGCCCTGGGCATGTCGAAGTGTCCTTGAGCAAGACACCTAACCCCAAACCCCTAACTGCTCTGGCGAATGAGAGGCATCAATTGTAAAGCGCTTTGGATAAAAGCGCTATATAAATGTAGTCCATTTACCATAAATGGATACATTTTTTTTAATTTTACGAGTTTTTTCACAGTTAATTTTGTAATAAAAAAGGTTTTGTCTTTCCACTTTTCCCTCTTCATATGAACATAGGCACTGCCCTGGGACTATGCCGTTTCGTGCACAAAGGTGTTCCTTTAAATAACCATGAACCTGTGTGTGTGCGTGTGCTGTATATGTTAGGTAAAAAACAAGTATCAGAAAGACACAGGGACTCCACAAGAAGAGATCGATGATTACCAGAACCTTGAAGATGGAAACAGACCAGATTCAGGGGCTAATTAAAAATGTGAGCATGTTGTGTTTCTTTTAAAGCTGATTTATTTCTGCTTTAAATACAAAACAAAAAACAAAAAAACACTGAATGTTGAGGGTAATTTCTATCTATCTGTCCTAAGAGCATTTTTATGACATGCAGAGATGTTTAGTATTTATCCTGAAGAATAGAATTTAGTTTTTTTTTTCCATTTTTCATTCTCTTTACAGAATCACTATGTTTGTACACTGCACTTGCATCTCTTGTGCTTTAAGGACTGTATGCCATAGGTTGTCGCTTAAATTTGGCTGCTATCTGTTTTTGAGAACACCAAATCAAAACTGCATCCTCATGGATTTTCAAAGAATGTTACATTTTTTGTTTTCCTCTATCTTTCTCTCATTCTCTCATCTCTCTCTCTTTTTCTCTCTCTCTCTTCCCCACTTATTCAAAGCACTGTGCTTATGCATTTATGATGAAGAAAGTTTATTTTTCAAAGTTTTTTCTGACCCAAGTTAATTGTACTTTTTTTTATTGGCAGAATTTAAAAAGGGTCTGTTGAGTGAGATGGACTGAAAGGACCTTTTACTGTCTTGCAAAGAAAGCTGGGGGAGAACAGATCTTAAACACAAGTGCATTCCTTTTGCAGTCTTTTTGAAGCTGTATAAAAAATAAGGGCAGGACTAAAAGGTATGTGTTTTTTTTTTTTTGTTTTTTTTTTTTTGCTGTAAAATTAAGGAAAGAATGAACAAAAATAAACTTCTGTTCCATAGCAATTTGAATTATGTACAGTAAAAAGTGTTACTCTGACAGGATTTATATTGTCAAAAAGGGATAAAATTGCTGTATTGTATTTGCTGGTTTGACATTGAACATTTAAGTGTACAGGTGTGGATTTACTGTTAAAAAAAAAATCAAATTCTGATTTGATTATAAACTGTCTACTAAAACTGTCTAGGTTCATAGTAGAAGCTTTCTTTAAAGTTGAAAAAAAATGTTTTTAGTTTACTTGATGACCGCTATTGTGCTCCCATATTTAATTACATTTTTTACGATTGCTTTGACTTATTTAGCACAACAGAGTTTCAATGTGCAAAACTCTTAACACAGAATGCTGTACTGTTCATTTTGGGTCCAAAATGTAATATAGCATGCCAAATAAAAATACCAGTGTCAAATCAGAGAATATTATATGCAGACGTTTATCACAGCACCAGAACATTAGATATTTCAAACAATGAAGTTAAATCATTGCTGCATTTTCAACATAAAACAGTCATCATCAAATAATCCTGCCAAACACAAAATCCTTCTGATCAAAAACGAGTTTGAAAGTGTTCTTCGTAACGCAAAATGCTATACTCCTAGTCTTGGGCTCAAAATCATATATAGCATACACAATAGAAACAACTGGACCAAATTAGATAGTATTTCATACTAAAGTTTATCATAATGCAGCGTTCGGCGCGGAAAACAGAGACTGGGTTGGCCGTTTCCGAATCGACCCAGCGGATCTTCGCTATATTGCAGACATCACTTATTAACAGTTCTAAAGACTTGTCCCGTTCGATCGGGCGAACAGCTATTTTATAGCCCTGGGACGCCCTGATTGGCTTAATTCGCTGCCCTCGGTGCACCAATCACCGGACATTAGCGAGAGCCAATCGCAACATCAAGCACACAATAACAACAACACAAAACTAGCATTACGTAGTGGAATTCACAGCGACATTAACAATACTACTGTACAAAAGCATGAGGGTCCAACGAACACAAATACAACGAAGTTAGCTAGCGCTACATAAGCGACTATTAACAGGCTAAGCACATTTAATAACACAAACACGATCATGCATTTACAAATATTTACAGCTAGCTACAATAACGGAGACGAGATCGCCACAATGGTGTCAGAACAGTGCATATGTTCATCGTTGAAGTTTAATTATTGGTGCATTTTCAAATACAACAGCCATTATCAAATAATGTGGTCAAAAACAAAATACTTGTTAGCAAAAAAGACTATACCTAATGGTCATTTCCTCATAGGTACTTGAAATTATGTACAGCAAGCGTCCCCTGTGATGGTCTGCAGTATAGCGGTTGTGTTTTTATGAAAGACAAACAAAATATTAGATTAGATCATATGAAGTTTAATCATTAAAGAAAAATCATACAGTAATGCAGTACTGTAAACACAACTGTATTGTTCAGTAAAAACAAAAACAATAAAAGCAAAACAGTTACAGTAACAACAAACTTTACTTGTAAAGTACAAAAAAAAAAAAAAACTGCTTTTTGGTGCTTAAGCAGCATTTTGGCTCTCCGCTGCATTTGGCCACAGAATTTTGTTGACGTTGCATCTGATGTCTTCGTTGGCAAGACAGCGCTGGTGAAATCGTTTAGAGTACCTTATCTACCCCTGACACTGCTGGGCTGTAGGCCTAATGTCATCGCATGCCTCATCCATGGCCTGAAGGAGCATTGCTTGCTCATATGGACGCCTATCATATACCTTCCACCTCCAGGCCGAAAAAAACTCCTCAATGGGGTTCAGAAAGGGGGAGTAAGGTGGAAGGAATTTTGATCGGAACTCTGGATGGGCTGTAAACCAGTCTCGCACAGCCAATGCACGATGGAAGTTTACATTGTCCCAGACAATGATGAACACCATCTGAGCGTTTGGCTGTAAGAGACGGTTGTATAGCCCATCCAGAAAATGTATGAGGCGCACAGAGTTGTATGCCCCCAGAAGAGGGTCACAAGCCTCAACTGCATTGTGGAAATTTTTAGTTTTGCAAACTCAATTTTCTCCTTTATATCTTGTTCGGATTTTACTTTTCCAACTTCAAGCCTTAACTTCTGCATTTCAAAGTCATGCTTGACTGTCTCTAATTGCACCTTGTCCCGAAACAACATCTCATGTTCCAATTCAGACTCACTCTCTGGCTTTTGAGATGGCAGTGCAGCTGGCATGGGTGCTAATGACAACGTAATGTCCTGTTCGGATGCCAATTGAATTGCCATGTCTCTTAAATCACCTTTTTGTGTGCAGATGTTACAGTGCCACCCCAAAACACTACTAGTTGACTTAATTCAGCCTTAGTAAAGGACAAGAATACACTGTTTGACAGTTCCCTTGGAAAACCCTTAACTTTCCCACTCTCTATGGCATCAAGGTCAGACATCGTGTTAAATTATGACAAACAAGGGAATTGCAATAGAGATGCAACCTCCCGAACAGAAAATTTAAGAAGGATGAGCAGGGCACAAAGTGAGAAACAGGCAGGCAACCCAAAAAAAAAAGAGCACCCCGCTATACTAACTAGAATCCCTAGTCGTCATGTGACGTAACGGCGGGGTATTTAATCACTCAACCCTGCAGCATAACACACAACCTGACAGATTGCACATCACACCACCGAATGAACCCAGGACAACTGCCACAAACCGATTTAGTCACACAAAAATAACAAACACCTACCAAAATCGCCAAACAGTAACCCTGAAGGACACTGTCGCTACAGCCTAATTGGGGTAAGTGTGCACAGCTCTAGTAGTAAAACACCAACGTGTTGCCTGTGCAGATCAGTGTATCACTACTCACCCCTCCTCAATCGGCGACCGCAGCACAGAAGCAGAGACAAAAAAAAAAAAAAAAAAAAACTCAGTGCTGTAACAAAAACACAGTTCAATTATTCTCTCCACCCGTACGCTCAACGGCATAACAATTTAGAAGGCTTTTCACTTCAACCAAGCTCCATCTAAAACAAACACAATGCCACATGTGTCAAAAGAAATGTTTTTAATATAGCCTAACTCAAGCTCAATGTTACAGCAATTCAACTCAATTACGTTATTCCTTCAAAGGGGCTATCCAAACAGACCCGCACTTGCTGGTCTGCACAATGCAAGCACATAAACAGAGCTCACCAACACTTCCTGTACCACGCTCGCCACTGATAGGCCAGAACGCCAGCACACATCCGCGCCTACATACAAACCAGGAAGCAAATAGCTCTGCTTAATGCGAATTGAGAGAACCACGTGGCAAACCGATTGTAACACTTTACCCATGCTAATTAAATATCAAAAAGGGACACGTTTGCGATCCACAAACAATCCCGGACGAGACCCCAATTCATGTGACGACCCGGCTCAAGGACCGACACATGAAACGGACACCAGACTTTAGTTGAAGGAAATAACAAGTGTTTATTGAAAAAGAGAACAAAACCAAACCAAACCGAAACCAAACTAACTATATCAGCGTCAGTAATCAGTGTGCATGGAGGTGTTGGGTGCGTGAAGTGTTGGGTGTGCTAATTAAAGCATAAAAATGTGTACGGGGGAAAAAGTGCAGCAGCGTCTGTGGCAGTCAGGCTTCCAGCTGGTGGAGAGAGAGAGTGAACGCCCTTCATCCTTGCCCTCTTAAGGACTGCGAACAGCTGCGTGCAGTCAGGACTGCTACTCCCGACAGCACGCAGCACCCTGGCCAACAAGGGCAAATACACGAACAGGTGAAAACAAGAGGGGAGGGGCGCACGCAAGGCCTGACAGCGCTGAAAGGGGCCCCTGGCGAAATTGGACCCTAGGCACGTGCCTCGTTTTCCTAGATCCGGCCCTTGAGACCAATGGGCAGGCCTACTCACATACTTACATAATCCTAATGTAATGTCTAGGGCATAATGTCAACCAGTCTACACATTTATAGAGGATGGGTCGCTAAAGTATTTGCTACTGTAGTATTGCAACATTGCTATACACATACCTGAACATATTCCACCCTCAAAGCCTTCACTCTATCTTCATTCCTTAGGGAAGGCACCAAGTAAATTTGTTTCATTGTGATTTGGTGCTTTTTCAAAATTTGCCCAATTGTTGTTAGGCTGATTGAGTGGATGTTTTGGAAGATTCCATTATCTGCCACAATGTTTTTTTGGATTTTCTTGATCCAAAAACCGCCATGTCTGCTAGTGCCCTCTCCTGCTGGGCAGAGAGAAGACGGCCATGTCCTCCAGCTGATGGTGCTTTTTCAGTTCTAAAGTACAGTAAAAATAACAATTACAACAAAGATAATTCACACCCACACTTTAGTATTTATGAAATATACTGTATCACAGACAGCAATATCAATTTTACAGTTACTGTAATTTCAATATACAGTGACTGTACAGTAAATTACACATATTGACTCACCGATTATCTCTCTTAAAAATTCTTGTTATGGATGCCACAGTTGACCTTTTCAGGTTTGGCTGCACAACCCTCCCAGCTTGAGCCAGTGTTAGACCTCTGTTTACCACATGGTCGACAATAGCGGCTCTAATTTCATTTGACACAACTGCTCTTCTGCCTCCTTGGGCCACGACCGTGACCCCGTCCACGACCACGACCACGCCCATGACCGTGACCCCGTCCACAACCACGACCACTACCACACCCACAACCACAACCACAACCTCACCGACCTGCTCCATGTTGTCAGAAGCTGCCATTCAGGTTTCTAAGCAGCCTTATATGTAGTGGTGAAGAGATTATCAATTGTGTTGCAATGCTACTCACCTGGGCAAGGTTGTTGGAAGTATTGAGACATGACTACAAACACCTGTTGAACTGATTTAGTGATCTGCATTTGTAGTAATAAGCATTTGAACATTTTTGTAATATTAGGTGGCTGTATTCTGAGAATGGAGCATATCATTTAGAGTTTTGCACTTTGTATGTCAGCATTGGATGTAGTGTCTTAAGATAAGAATTCTGCAAGTCAGTTTAACACTTTGTGTTAACAGTTTTACACTTTGTATGTCAGCATAGGATGTAGTGTCTTAAGGTAAGAATTCTGCAAGTCAGTTTAGCACTTTGCATTAACAGTTTTACACGTTGTATGTCAGAATAGGATGTAGTGTCTTAGAGTATGAATTATGAAAGTCAGTTTGGCACTTTGCATTTTGAGTTTTGTACATTGAAATTCTGCTGTGCAAAATGAGTCATAGCAATCGTAAAAAACTGTAATTAAATAAACCATAGCGAAAGTGTTTGCTTGTTTCTTAAGGCAATGGGAGTAAAGTCCACTAGAGGGAGACAAATATCCTGAATGGGCCAAAAGTGACAAAACTGGAGATTCTAAGCCAGGGAAGTCACACTTCAGTCCTGGACGGTCGCAGTGTGTTCGTGGTGTTCGGTGTGTTTCAGCACGAGTGATCAATCAAAGTCTTTGATTGGCTTAAGTGTCCATACACTCCTTGTTCTCAAAGCCTTAATTGTTTGCTGATTACAAGGGGGCCATCAGTAACCGCAGACACTAAATGGTCTGCATTTATATAGCGCTTTTATCCAAATCGCTTTAAAATTGATGCCTCTCATTCACCCATACATACACATACATACACATACACACACACACACACACATACACACACACACACACACACACACACACACACACACATTTATTTATTTATTTATTTATTTATTCATACAAGTAAACCTTATGGGTTGACAGACAAGGGGGCAGTGGGTGGGGTGTCTAGTACTGGAGGTCACGAGCAAGCATGCTTCAATGGAAAACTCAAGGATCCCTCATCACTGCCATTTTAAAGATGGTGAAGTTAAAAGTGTCCTGGGTAAAATGAGCAGATTTCTGCATGAATAGGCTGGCAGGTGTTTTCCTTGTTTTCAGGTACAGAAACTCACTCACAGAGTAAACAAAGAGTGGCATTCAGAAAAATTATCAGGGATAAGAAAAATATCAGGGTTAATAAATTCTAAAGACTGATTGAGTGCTTGTTAAGCACTGTATAATCTTAACTCGTATTTTAAGTCCAAGATATAAAATAAAAACATGAAACATATTCGGGGATGTCATGTTGATACAGTTTTTCTCTTGTGTTGAGTGCTTTCTGTTAGATGGACCTTCATCTTTATACATTGTGTGTGTACCTGTGTGTGTGTGCGCGCGCGTGTGTGTGTACGTTTTGGGGGGATTAAGGATTAAGGATATGCTTATTGGATTAGGCCGCCCTGCTCACAGGACAGATTACACACAACGACACCGTCAGCACACTGCTCCTGCTATCTGGACTAGAAAAGACCACTGGTGTCCCCTTCCGGATTCCACTGTTCAGACTGGTTCAGCTTGACAGGAAGTTTTCCCTGAAAGCTAAATTCTATTTTATCAGTGTCTAACCTTTCAAATAGTGTCTAACGTTTTCAAATACAAATGCATAATTGTATTTGACTCAGGTCTAGTGTGCTTGCATATGTGTGTGTGTGTGTGTGTGTGTGAGAGCGAAAGATACATTTTTTTTTATTGATAACCTATTTTAATCACCTGGACATACTTTGATAGAGACTTTGAATACATTTATAGGTTTGTTAATGACTTTATATATTTTCAATACGTATGTATTGAAATCATAACAATTCTGTACATCAGACCTGGGTCAAATACAAATACGTATTTGTATTTGTATGTAGATACATATTTGAAGTACTTTCAAATACATTTACACATGAAATATTTTGTATTTGATTTATTTAAAATATTTTATTGGAAAACCTGTCATGGTTCTGCATTTTCTGATTCTGTTTTTCCCCCTTTGGCCGCAAGATGGCGGCACTTCAGTTTTGTGTTTCAGTTCGATCTACCCCCGTGTTAATTGTATCTCATAAAAAACATATTTTCAACGTACAAAAATGCCAAGTTACTCACACATACAAGACATACCCCATCTATAACTCATTCATTCAGACTGCCAAAATTCAGGCCTGCCATTAAAAGTATTGATTTCAAAATGACGCCAAGTTACGATACTACAAACAATACAGGCTATCTTGCCTCACCGAAATTAAATAATATGTATTCCAGAGCAATGCTACCCAATATTTCTTCAATTCTTTCAAGTCACTTGGCCCTGTGTTCTGTAATCTTACCATTTTACAATGTCATGCAAACTTTGTGACAGATCAAGAAAAGAAACCAAATACTTTCACAAATAGTAATAAAAAAATACATTCCTTTAAATAAATGCTTTCCTGGGAAACCAAACACTTTTTTCAAATAGTATTTAGAGCCTTTTAAAAATGTATTAAAATACAAATACAATTGTAAAATATTTAAAATATCCTAGAGTTCTTTGTACAATACTCTTTTGGGCTAGGGGTTGAATTTGGACAAGGGTAGCCTATGTCGGCAATTTTAAACAACCCATGCACTGCCTCTAACAGTCAGTAGCCTAAATGCCCGTACATGTCTTTGCATGGGGGATGGCAAACTCAGACTTCTTGATAAGCTACTTGCCAGTTTGTTTGTTCCTGTTTAAAGTTAGCGGCTTTTACTGTATTTCCTCTTTTTTAAATGTGGTCAAAGCGTTCGACAGCGATGCAAACAGTTCCTTCTTTTACATTTTGTAAGGTTAGACACAGATGAAATAAAATTCATCCATACATACTCACTATCAATTAACAATGGAAATCGGTACAGTTGGACTGGGGCCATCAGCAGCCACTTGACGCATTCTAGTCAAAATACTGTCCTCTAAATTGGACAAAACGCTTAAATTTCAGAGCTGATAGGTTCTCGCATATTCAACGCTTCTCAAGTCTTTCAACAGCTTGGTGCAATTGCGTATGTTGCACCACCGACTTTATGTTGTGAAAGTATTTTCAAATAATTTCATTAAATCAAACCCTTTTTATTTATAAATTCAGTATTTTTAAAGGCATTTGAAAATAATTGTGAATAAATGCAAATGCTCCTTAAATACATTTTGTGATTTAAATACTCGGTATTCTCAGTATTTCAAATATAATTTCAAACATTTTCTAAAAAAAAAGTGTTTAAAAGTAATAACTGAATCATTTCAGTTATTATTATTATTCACTTAGTTGATCGATTAAAGCAGTTGATTTCACAGTTAACGCACATCGTCTGGTTTCTAGGTTTTCGCTTTTAAGGCAAAAACAAAAACCAGCAGACCCTGGACCTCTGGGGATCAGGACCAGGCCACTCCTGAAAAATGGTGCGATTTGTCATTTTGTTGGTGTCTGGTTTTTTTTGCAGCTGAGGACGGGTTCCATGGCGGACCTGCTGAGGAGCCTGAACCTCCTGGAGGTGCTGAAGGAGTCCATGGAGAAGAAGGGGCTCTCCGAGGTGAAGGAGGCGGTGGAAGACCTCCTCATCAGCAGGGTGAACATCGCTGTGGTGGCGGAGAGCAGCCCGGAGAAAACCGCCATCCTCAACTCCCTCCGCGGCCTGGGGCCCGGAGACACCTGGAGACGGTGGGGCGGCCCAGTTCCCCTCCCCCAGCCCCCAAGAGGAGCTGACAGTTTACCCAAACCCCAAACACCCTGACTTCCGATTGTGGGACCTGCCCGTGGTCCCTGATGGCTCGCCCTTTGACCCAGAGGAGTACATGGAGAAAGTCAAGTTCCTGCGCTACATTGCCGTCATCGTGACGTCCTCTCGGATGCGGTTTTGCAGCAACAGCGCCCTCGTGTGGCGGGAGGCCAGATCGCTCCAGAGGGAGGCTGTGTACTTCGCCTTGCTGGCCTCTGAGCGCGACTCGCGGGAGTCCATGGAGCCTAGGCGGAAAGCCAGCCAGGAGGCGTTGGGGTCGGAGGGCCTGGCTTCCCCGAGGGTCTTCCTGGTACGTGGCACCGCCTTGGAGACCCTGGACTTCCCCGAACTCCTGGAGGAAATGTGGCGGGACGTCCTGGAGGTCAAGGCTGCCGCCCTCCCACTGGCCCTTCCGGCCCTGTCCGTCGCCGTGGTGACCAGAAAGCGGGACGCCCTCAAGGCGCTGGTGTGGGCGGCGGCCTCGCTGTCAGGCGGAGTTTCGGCCATCCCCGTGCCCCTGGTGTCCTCCGCGGTGGACGCCGGCGTAGGGGTGAGGATCCTGAGCAGGGCACGCGACTCGCTGGGCCTGGACGACGCGTCTCTGGAGGGGCTGGCCCGCCGACGGGGTCGGGACAGGGTGCGGCTCAAGGTCCTGCGCACATGCCCCCTCTCCCGGGAGGTCACCAAGGGCGCCGTGAAGAAGTTGCTGGCGGCCGCAGAGAAGCAGAAGCCCACCGGTGCCCGCATGGTGGAGATGGCGCTGCCCGTGACCGCCAAGTCCGCCAGCCGCTCCTTCACCACCATGTTCCTGGCGCTCAATGGCGCCATAGACGACATGGCCACCGATGCGGAAAGGGTGGTGGCGGCTGCAGTCAGGGGGGCAGATTGAGGAACTGAATTCTTCGTGACCAATTTAAGAAAAAAACTTCTGACACTTGGCTAAACTGTGAAAATGCACTACCAAGAAGGGGGGTTCTGTGTGTGTGTATATTTCCTGTCTAAGGAAGAGGGGCCATTTTTAAGTTTCAGTCATTTTACGATAAGGACATAGTACATCCAGATTAACTGTAGCTGATTTCTAATCCTCTGTCACATCCAACTTGTAGGTAAGCAGCCACTTTTACAATTCTTTCATGGGTAAATGATTTCCAGCATTTCTGTTTCTGATGGGGTTGTCTCTCTACCCCCCATCCCCTCCAGGTACAGGTGTCAATGCCATTGCTACAACAGTTATGAACATTTCATTTGAATGTTTGTGAGTTTAGTAGCTTTTGTCTGTACTCTGCCTTGTTTCTGGTCTGGGAAAGCAAATAGCAAGTGTTATCGCTTTAAATAGAAATTGACTTTGCTGTTGTTGTGGCCTTTTGAGTTCAAAATAGAGGTGCATTGATCTAAATGCGTCTAATTTAGTAATTCCATTCAGGAAAGATATGCACTCAAGGTTTTAAGTCAAATATTCTTATTCAAAAATATTAACATATATTAACTGTACATATTAATATTTTAGCAAATTACTAGTGGAGATACTGTGGAGATATGGCGTGCTTTTGACTCAAATCCTGTGTGGATCCCTGCTTGTACAACACATCCTTGCGTAAGATGTTTATTTTATTCAGATGCTGATCTTTCCGGGTGTAATAGGAAAGAGTAGGCTGTGTAGATTGTTCACAACATAGAATGGTGTCTTGGACTGCAATTAATTAAATAATGTTTTTTTAATAAGCTGCAGTCTGCATTAACTGTGTTGTGAGCCATGATACGGCTCTACTATGCAAGGAGCAGAGCTGGCACAGCCAAGAGCACTCTTTATATTTCCTGATTTTGGACAGTTAAATCTTACATAAAACAAACAGTGAAAGTATTTTTAAGACTGGTGTTCTTCATCATCAACACACGTGACAGGTCCAACCATAACCCACTTTCAGGAAAGGGGGGTGGGGGCAGGGAGGGTAGGGGGGCAGAGGGGAGGGGGGGTTTGCATTAAACCAGTGATCTGATGATCTGATTAGGAACCACAGAGCTGAGAATGACTCATTCACAGATGTGGTACACCTACACCAAGACACACACAGGCATGCACATCTGCACACATTTGTATCCTGTATATGAACACACACACACACACACACACACACACACACGTACACACATATTCACACACACGTATACATGCATATGCATGCATATACGCAGACTCACAACCATGCATACACACACACACACACATGCGTGCACACCCATACACACATATTCACACACATGTACACACGCATATGCAAGCACATACAGACACACACCCATGCATGCATGCCAACACATGCACCCTCATCTCCACACACATATATACGCACATGCATGCACATACACTCACAGACATAGACACACACACACACACACACTTTATAAGTGTATTCACAGTGTCTTCTTTTTCAGATTTATCACACTGATAAAGGAAGGTTCATCATGATCTCTTTCCGGGTCATGGTCTTCTTTCTGATTGGTGGTATGTACCTGCTACGACATCCCTGTCCCTGCACGTTTCGTTATACCCTTGTCTCTGTCACTGACACACTTCACTCGTAAGCATTTTGTCCCCCAGTAGAAATCGGTCCTTGTTACTGTACGCATGACGATCGTCATAGCAACCACGGTTTTACGAATGAACACAATGTTAACTTCTGAGGATTATCTTTCTGCTGCAATCCAACAGTGCTATATTAAGATCAGAAAATTCCACTTTAGAGGCAGACTGACTGCTCTAATGGTTCCTATTTCTCTCTCTCTCTCTCTCTCTCTCTCTCTCTCTCTCTCTCTCTCTCTCTCTCTCTCTCTCTCTCTCTCTCTCTCTCTCTCTCTTTCTTTCTCTCTCCTTTTCTACTGTAAGACTCTGCTTGCAGTTCCAGTAAGATGACGGCCAAAGAGGGCTCCTGTGTGACGGTCCACTTAACTCTGTCCAAAACAAAGCCTTCTGGGTACATTGTTTGGTTTAAGGACGCCAAGTGGAAAAAGAAGGCAAAGGATTTTGAGGGCACAATCGTGCACAGCCTCAAACCTGACAGACCCACCGTGAGTGAATTTGAAAACAGAGTGTCTGTGGGTTCCACTGGGTCCACTGGGGATTTAACGAACTACGAATTGACCATCAGTAACTTGAGACGGAAAGACAAGGGAAAGTACTCGGTTGGATACTATGATAAAGATGATCCTCCTTACGAACAGCCACAGAGCAGCTCTGAAATGAGTCTTGATGTTCAGGGTAAGTTCTTTTGCAGTGATATATATATATATATATGAGAGAGGCCCCTTCATGTTCACCATCCAGTAGTTGTCTAATTGTCTACTGTATGAAAAGTATTTGTCTGGTATTGGATTTATGATTTAAGCTGCAGTCCTTACAAAGACACACAACCGGCAATCCAGAAGAAGCATGCTTCAGTTACCAACAGTGATGTATTTGTAAGGAATCTGTGTGCAATATAAATGCTGATAGCTGTTGTCCCTTAACCTGCTACTGGCAAAACTGTCAGCATTGCCATCATGAGTAGTATGCCAGATATAGGATTGATGATTTAAAACAGTTTAGAAACATTTCAGATATTCACAACTCGAAAGCCTGAAGGAACACACTTCAAGGTTACACACAGTAATGCTTTTGCTTATATTTGCAGATGACTGCTATGTAATTAAGCTGGTTTCGTTTTATTTTGTTCTGGGCTCACTTAAACACAGATATCATCTCATTATCACCATGAGCATCTGCATTTATGTATTTCATGAGGGACTGTGTACAATTAATCACATTCACAATGGTTGTACGAGCCAGCCAAGAGGCCGCACGTTGCTTTACAATCATAGGCCCCGGAGCAGAGGGGGCTACACGCTTTCCTCAGACAAAGAAGCCCAGAACATGACAAAAATAGTCTTTAGGCAACCAAATAAATCCATCACAGATAAACACATGATGATGAAACTGATATTTATCATCATCATCATCATCATCATCTTTATCTTCAGCATCGTCACCACCTTCATCATCATCATCATCATCATTATCATCATCATCATCACCATCTTCATCATCATAACGATCTTCTCCTGTTGAACATCTGCAGAGAACCCTTGCCAGGTCAGCGTAACAGGGCCGGAGCTGGTCCAGACGGGGGCGGAGGCGATTTTGCGGTGCTCCACCGTGGGGCCCTGCAAGTACAGCCCCGAGTGGCGTAGGTCGAGGTCAGGCCCGGCCTCCAGTAAAGGCTCCGGCACCAAGAGTGTGAAAACAGCCCAGCTGAGCTTCAAAGCGGACTGGTCACATGATGGGGTGACGTTCTCCTGTTGGCCATCGCCGAGCAACGACGCATGCGCCTCCAGAAACATCACGCTGGCCGTGGAATGTAAGGCGCGCAATTTTAATTTTTATTGTTTTACCTGCCGACACTGCAATCTTCATATCAGAGACACCAAAGCTACGTTTTACACATAACTGATATAAGAATTACCCACAATGTCGTTGATCCAGTCTCATTTTTTTACATATGCCTTCTTCCGTAGTTTACAGAAAGCTTTCTTCTTTATCCCTTGTGTTCTGCATGATACATTTATTACAAAAAAATGGCAAACTACTCCATTAATATTTGGGTTCTCCTCCTCAGCACCACTGAATGTGCTTGTATCAGGGGTTTAGGATTAGGGATCTCCTCCACAACGAGCACACTCATGTCTGGGAGACCAGGACTAGGGTTCTCCTGCATAGAACCAAGCACGCTTGGGTCAGAGAAATTGGAGAGTGTTCTCTACAACATCGATCACGCTTGGATCAGAGAATGTAGGATTAGGGTCATGAATAAGATGAAGAAACCAGAAACTATGCTTTGGACCTCAGCAGGCTTCTGTTCTGTTTGTGTTATAAGACATTAAAAGACATTGGCTCACGTGCAAGTCATTTTTGCTGTCTGAAATGTCTTTTCCCTTAAGATTCGCCCAAAGACACCAAGGTGAAAGTTGTTGATTATGACTGTCACGTAACGGGTAGGGAGGACCCAAACGCAGAGAAAGGAAAGACAAACTCAAAACAGGAAAATTAACAAAGACTTTACTTACAAAAAGGCAAACACAAACAGGGAACAG
Organism: Anguilla japonica; assembly: GCA_025169545.1. Lineage (NCBI taxonomy): Eukaryota > Metazoa > Chordata > Actinopteri > Anguilliformes > Anguillidae > Anguilla > Anguilla japonica. The sequence continues at coordinate 85,712,402 of CM045883.1, read as the reverse complement.
AAAAGGCCACGATGGGCAAAACAACTCAAAAAATTCTTAAGAACAAAAAAACACAGAACAGAACACAGGCAGGCAGGGTACAGGCATGTGGAACACACAGGCATACACATAAAAGAAATGCAGGCGGGGAAAAAATGGGCAGGTACATACAGAAACAAACACAAGTCAGAAACAAACACAAGGAACCAGCACCCGAGTCAAGGGGACAAAGAACTTAAATATACTGCGGGTCACTAATTCTACTGACAGAGTCATCAGGGAGGAGCAGCTGGGGAACACAGGCCTGAGGAGCTCCCTCACCATGCGCCAATCACAGGGAGACACGCCCACTCTCCTCTGCGTCAGCACCAACACTCTCGGCAACTCCAGCCTCCAGCTCCACCTCCCGTCTCCACAGCAACACTCAGGTAACTGGAAGTACATTTCTTTTTTTTAAAAACATATTTATACATCACACACTAATATACAGAGGTGCAGCTTTAGATGGTTTTATTTAAGGGTTTGTAAAAGTACTGATGATGACGATGTAACTGTGCTAATATGTATTCTTCTTTTCGTCCTGCAAGTGACATTATTTTTAGGTCATTGTATTGGTGGGCAGGGGTTCATTTGATATCCCACGCAAAATGTATTTTGTTCCATTTTGTTTTTGGAATACATTAAGTTTTTGAACGGCAGGTTCTAGAATACAACAATTTTTATGTTCCACACAATACCATTCTTCAAATGCATACATGGTTGAATAATTATTTCAGTAATTCATATGTTCATTCATTTATTAGTGGATATTTACTGAAGTAATAATACATGTATTATCTCAGAGAGAATGGAAAGAATGCTATACATTTTTCAGGCTGTGTCTCCACTGTGACTGGGTGAACATATACATATATTTTTTGAAGTCTGTTTTTCGGTATGTAACTGACATGTCCTTCATGCAGGTTTTGGCATTTCCTCACTGCTGATTGGTGCAGGTGCCAGTGCTGGTGCCATGATGATAATATGCCTCATAATGCAGCACATTCTGAAGTAAGAGAAACTGGGGCCTATAAAGTCAGTGTCAGTGTAAAGGGAAATTTCACTGTAATTCCATGTTATTGTGTGATATTACTCAACCCCACTGCTGCGGTCATTTTTAAACTGAGGGCTCATGTAGATGTGTCCCTGTCCCACATCCAGAACACGCCTCTAAAACTCCACGTGTTGCTATGACACAAAGAGTGAATGTGGCAGCTTGGCTCAGATATTGAGAGGTATTTTCAGGAGAATGGAAATCCACGACCTGAAGAATCAAAATATTGTAACTGGCACTTTTCAAGCCAAACCATATTATCAGTGGACAAATCCATGTAAACAATCGATATTCTGTATTCTGCAGAAGGGGAGTCAGTTCACACAGCAAGGTGTGTGTTCAGAAGTCCCACAGAGGGGCCGTCCCTCTGAGCACTTCTAACGTTCATATCACATCACACACACAACAAAGCAAATCAGCAATTATGAACTATGGGCAATATTGATTCATTACTGATCAGTCATGTTAATAAAAAATACGAACATCAATAAAACGTTAACATTTGAACTCCAGCATAGCATTAAAATTTGGGGTGGAATCTATCAAGGATATTTGATTCAATAAGATTGAAGGCTATATATTGGGAAGAAAACTGCAAAAGGGAACATACTTATGATTTGAGAGGGTGGGGTGGAGGGCGTGATTGTGAATGCTGTGTTGGTAATCCAATCTGTAACTGAAATAACTTTAGAGGGATAAGATGACTGTGTTTCTCCTAAAAGCAAACAGATGAGCTCCAACGCTAACCCAATCACAGAGTGTGTTGGTAACAACCAACAGAACAAAACAAATAGAGATTGGTGGATGCTTTCTGGCTACTTTGGTAACCCAAACCCTAAACCTAACCATCAGCTGAGGGAGGGACGCTACAGACCATTCCTGTTTGGTTTTGATTTGTTGGTTTGTGCTACTTTGCAAAAGTGCTGCCCCCGCATGATGGTGAAATGCAATTTCCAACGTATGGACAGTAGAAAAACAGGACTAAATGTTACACTGATCTCTGCAGTTGTTATAATGAAAGTCAGGTGTGCATCAGCTGAATCTGTGTGCTATTCCCAGGAAGAAGAGACACAGCCAGCGCTCTGGAAGTAGAATGAAGGATAGCGAAGGGATCATACTGTCAGATGGGGTAAGTCTGAGACAAACACACACACACACACTCTCTCTCACACACACACACACACACACACACACACACACACACACGCACACACGCATACACACACCTACACACACACACACATATACACACATGTACACATTCATGCGCACACATACATACACCTATACACTTACTTTTTAGAGACATTCACCAGAGATCTTTCTTTCCACGTCTGAAAGCATATTCAGTATTCATAACGCCTTAGTGGAAATTGAGATGAGGGTACCAATAGTACTGGAATAATTATTAAAACATTAACTAAACAAGACAGCCGCAACTAATGGTATGTATCTAAAAGTACACAAACAGCTAGAGCTGATCATCTATAAACCACAGACAGGTTTTATCTTTAACTGATTCTTGTGTATAAGAAGCATTTTAAGTGCTTGCCATGGTATTTGCCAGGGAAATGTATGCCTAACAAATTTCTATTGCGGAGCTACAAAGTGTTTTAATTCTAATAAGACATACCAAAAATAATTTAATAAAATATCACGAGTAAAATTTTAATATATGTATTGTTATTTGTTTTGTAATGCTTATTATATAAACTTAAACTTTTTGGCTAAACTTGTTATTACTGTTCCCTTACATATAACCGTCAGCTGAGGGAGAATGACATTTCAAAGATGTATACATTTTTGCTGGGGTTTGAGTATGTTGATTTTCAAACTTTCATCTGAGTTTATTCTTCTGATAATCCAGTCAGGATGGGAAACTGGTGGCACAGTCACTGCAGCTGCCTCTGTGCCTCAAACTTTTCCAAGAAAGAGGACAAGTGTAGTTCTCAAGAGCTCTGACAGAGATTGCGGTTTGATAATGTTACTGTACTCCACTCATGCCAGGCTACTGCACTGGGTGAAAGAGGAAGAGGAAATGCATGAGGGAGAGAAGGAGGAAGGAGGTTTTTGACCGAATATCAAAAGTGTCAAGAAAGAGCAGAAAAAGAGAAATAACTAAATGTTGTCTCTGTATCCTAGCACAGTCATGTTTCGCCTGTTATTTAATGATTAATTATGCAATGATATATTAGATAATAACTGTAACTGATACCTTTATAAGTACCCCAAGCAACGAGCACTTTATAACACAGGTAACACGTTAACACCATAATTATTGCACAATAATTTTATACAATGCAAAAAATTGTATGTATAAATGTATAAATAGAAATAATAATAATGAACGGAACACAAAAAATTGATGTCATACATGGATGAATTAATTAATATTTCAAAGAGCTTTAACTAATTTCTTTAATTTACAGAAAAGATATTTGTTAACCTGTAAAAATGGCAGAATTAGTCAGTGTGAATGATATTTAAAATGTCGATACTCCACGTGCTCATAGCTTTATTATTGGATGAAAATGAAATGTATCACAACAAAGTTTTGTTTTTTACATTCATTATGAATGCAAGAATGAATTAACACTGTGAAACAGGACAGTTTTATTTTAGTTTTGTTTTCATAGGCATTAGGAGACATTATTTTTTTTAACTTTGTTAGTGAAGAATCTAAAAGATGACATCTCTTCCTTCTTCTCTGGCTGTTTCTCAACACAGTTTTTGCAGCTGCCCTGTCATTTTCTTCAAATGGCTGTGTCCCAATGTTGACGTTTCGCAAATTCGCACCTTTCTTTTTCTTTTGACCTCTTGATCAGACGGCCGCTCAAGATGAGAAATCGATCTATGCCAACAAGACCATGCTGTCAGAGGCGGGTGCGGTGGAAAAGGGGGACGAGGCCGCCCTGCACTATGCCACCGTGGATTTCTCCAAACTTCACGGCATGGGTGGGGAACATGGAATGGGCATCGTCCATGGCACTTCCAAAGGGACGCCCAACTACGCCATGATCCGACACAAATCCAGGGAAGAGAGAGAAGGAGAAAAGGAAGAAGGTGAGGAGGTACAGGAGGAGCTGGAGAAGGAGGGCCAGGCTGAGCTGGGCACAGAGAGGGAGTGGGCCGAGGCGAGGGGCGAGAAGGAGGAGGAGCCCACGGAGGAGGCCACCTACGGGAACATCTGCCCCTCCAGGCCCACTAAGAGGGCACGGCAGGGACTGCAGCAGCCGCCCGGGAACCTTGCTGCAGAGGAGGAGCAGGAGGAGCAGCGCCAGGAGGAGAACTCAGCAGGAGGCCAGGAGAACATGTACGTGGATGTCATGAGCCCCCTGACGAAGGGTAACAGAAAGGGAACAGAGGAGAGTGAGTACGCCGTGGTCAGGGAGCCCAAATAAGTCACCATTGAGATAGGCCAACTCATCACACCACGCTGCACTCTCATAATGCCAGGTTTTACTTTACAGCACGATACATAACGTGCGTTATGTTGCAGTACAGATGTTACATTACAGTGTCATACTGAAGTACAGTAACTTATGGGGTACCAAAAGCAACATAAAGCTATTATTTCACCATGCATTTTCTTCTGCATTTAACTGAAATATCCCTATTTCTATCAGATTTAATGGAAAAAGTCTTACATTTATTGTCTTTGAAATGACAGGTGTAAATATTTAATGTGGTACCCGAAAAATGATATAAATGAGCTAAATGTTTTATTAATAAGTGTTTTTTTAAACCTTTTGCTATATCTATAACAATTTAGCTAAAACGTTTAATTAATTGTATGAGATATGTAGCTAAAGATTTTCCTTAATGTACAAAACCTTTTGTTAAATGAATAAAACATTTAGCTAAAAATTTAGCTGAATGTATAACACCCTTTAATGTACAAAACTTATAGCTATATATTTAACTAAATGTATAAAACATTTAGCTAAACATATGAGACTTTTAGCTGAATGTATAAAACATGAAATATTTGAAGTATGAACTATTTACTGACACATTTATAATAGTATAAAACATTTTGCTAAATGTATGAAACCTCCACAACCTGCCTTACAGTGGTTTACCAAAAGAAACATTCACCTTATTGCGGACAAATTTTGGGAAGTTAATTTTTGTGATGACTAAACACAACTAACTTTGCATCAAGAGGTTCCCAGACGTGCCTCCGGTCTCTGGCTCTGGGTGTAACGGTGGTGGTGGTGGTGAACCCAATAGCATAGAAAGGCCGCTGGAGACTTGGATGGAGTTGCAAAAAAAATAGCAGAGACTTTAATCAGGAGATTAGTGTACAGAAAACTAAGAGAGCTACTCCAGGAAATACAAAATACTCCAGGCTGTGAATAACGCTCAGAGAGCACCCAATCAGAAGCCAGCACAGAGCAGCAGGCTAATGGGCTCAAGACAGAGTGAGGAGCAAAGCAACTAAGGCAGAATAAGTGTTGTGATTTATTAACTCTCGAATCGCTAACAGGTGAACACGCAATCTCATAATCAGAGTGATGGTTATGTCGCCCTCTGGTGACCAGCAGGAGGAGGTGCAGCTTGAATCCTCACAGTGGGAGATGAGTTGTTCCTGTTGGGGCAGTGGGAATCCCTCTCCCAGCATGGAGCAGCCGATACTTGTGTCTGTTTCTTAATGTCTTTCTTCAGGTCATTGCCAGAACATGCAGCAACAATGCCACGCTCAGGGTGTGCTCGCATTGGTCAGCACTCCAGTAGTAAACAGAGATGAACATTGAACATTGGCATACCCGCCATTTCAAAAACCAGCCTCAGTGCCATTTCACAGGCTTGCCAACTACTGATTTTGATGCTGTTATGCTACACCCTTCCTATGTTGTGGAGACCCCCCTACAAATTAGCATTAAAAATTTAGACTTTCTTTGCGCAAAACACAACTTCCTGTAAATCAAATGGATCCATACCCCTCATTCTCTTGATCATTTTGAGGATTGTTAACCTTTTACACTTTTTACTATTTTAGATGAAGATTATAGTTCTCCCTCAGCCACAGAAAAGAGAAGCTAGCCTGGGGGAAAAAGTGCTATATCGAGTTAATTCATACATTTCTCTAACTGTGTGGTCACTATCTTGTTTGCTGAATGTAAAGTAAAGTAAAGTAAAGTATTTAAGTTGTTTGTTCGTTTTTCTTTTTTTGATAAGCCAACTCATTTCAGCATTTAATAAAATGGAGATATGCCTAAGTAGTCTCCAGTTTGCCTTGCATCCTGTTTGCCTTGCATGTTGTAAAAAGAATGAAGACCAACCTGGAGATCACTTGCTTCAAATAAAAAAAATTCAAAAACTGAGCCTGAAAGAGCATTATTAGAACACCAGTTCAAAGTGAGCACATGACACATTGGACATTATTGTTATTATTATTATTATTATTTAGCATACATATTATTTATCTCGCCCCCATGGAAATGTAAAATTCCACCCAGATTAACCTTCAAAAATAACAAAGGAAAACAACAAAGCAAAATAACAAAAATGGTATCCCAGGGGAAGGAATCCTTATCCAGATGAGATCACACCCTATACAGCGAATAAAGGGACTAAACGAGAGTTAGGGTAGGATTGGAGAAAATGGGGTCAAGCACCTTCTAGAATCCACTGGGCAAACAAAGTAGTAGGGCTAGGCAAGAAATTAAAATGAGGTCAAACAAGCATTATCAACTAAATGATCACAATCCAAAAGTACAGAGCAAATTCGAGTCTCCCCAGTAAAATGTCAAACCATGCCTTTTTAAATGCAAGTACCTGGAGGCAGATGGGCAATCTGATGATGAACCAGAGGGAAATCAATCAGACCCTCACACGTTCAGCAGAGACAAACAAAACGGAACACAAATGTTTTCATGACTGATGTCATAACAACACTGTAAAGCCTACGTAGCATTGTTATAAACCTGGTATAACAACTGTTATTACCTTTCAAGACAACTCTTCAAAGTGTTACCAACTTTTTACTGCGTCCTAACAAATTAGGTTGTGTATCCAGAATCTGTAAGTCCTTCATTTGATTACAGTTTTTTGCAATTGCTTACACACTTGTCAAAACTCTACACACAAGCCAAATAAGACACAACACTTGGACATAAACATCTCACTTCTACGTCAAAATGAAACTCTGCAATCAAAATCTAACAATCCTTTTTCAAAATGACATTTTTGCAACAAAATGATACACACATGCACCATTTGAATTAATCCTTCAAAGCAGCAACAACACACTGATGTACTTTATACAAAACACTGCTGTCTTTAGTACTTTGTATACCTTTTTAATGTTCTAATACAGGCTTCTGTGAAAGATTGTTCCTGTACAGTACATCTACTCAAATGTCAATGAACACAAAAATAGAAAGGCTTCAGAAAAAACATATATACAGCTTATTTTTTGCCATTGCATGTTTTTACAACAAACAAAAAAAACACAAAGAAAAGTAGAATTACAGTACAGTAATCAATAAAATATGTTACTGTAAACTCACAGAAACAATGTGGGAATGTTGTACAGGAAAAATAATTGTATTGTAAGGGATTGTAAGGGATGGTGTGGATGGTTTATGGATTCCGCCTTCTGTTAGGGTCTGGCCACATCACCTTATCCACATCACAAGCAATGTCATCCCTGGCTAGGCAACGGGGAAAATATCACCTTGCGTGCCGTATCCAACCCCACTGACCCCACCTCAATGTCTCCGCATGCCTCTTCCATTGCTTGCAGAAGAGGCAGGCGGGCATGTGGTTGGCGGTCATACACTTTCCAACGCCAAGCCAAAAATAATTCCTCAATCGGATTGAGAAATGGGGAGTAAGGGGGCAAGTATTCAACTGTGAAGTTATTGTGGTTGGTGAACCAGTCCCGGACCAGAGCAGCCCGGTGGAAACTAACATTATCCCAGATGACAACAAACCTGGGCTGCTCTGGTTCGTCCTGTACAACTGCATTATGTAGTGTATCCAGAAATGTGATTATGTGTGCAGTATTGTAGGGACCTAGGGTGGCATGGTGATAGAGAACTCCTTGCAGACTAATGGCGGCACACAACGACGCCTGGTTTTAGCTAGATTGAATCCAGCTTCATCAATGAAAATGAACCCATGAGGCTGTGCAGCTGCATCAAAGTCCAGGACTCTCTGTAACAGAAAATGAATACACTGTACCATGAATATGGTGTAACTCAAAACACAGGACTACAATGTCTACATTTTCACACAAGGATGGGGGTGGGGGGTGGGTTGGGTCATACACATTCAGTCAAAACTACAAGCTACAGGCAAGGCAGGTGCCCCCACAGAAAACCACCCCCCCACACCCCCAGCATGGGGGCACATACTGCTTTGTCTGAATGTATCTATGCAGTGCTAATAGGACACAATCCACTGCCATTACTGTATTGCAGTATAGTACTGTAACACTTACTTGCACAGTCATAGCGAAGGTCTTTGACTCTAGCTGTCATGGTCCTGTGGTTTGTCTGCGTTTCACCTTTTTGGGCCGCCATTTTTAGTTCTGTTCTTTTTCCCCTGTTTAATTGTATTATTGTTTTCAATTATCCTATTATTGTTTTTGGGTTGTCTCGTTTTCCCTTCCCTCTCTGTGGCCTGATTGTGCATTGTGCCCTCCTGTGTCTCGTCAGTGTCTTGTCTATTTAAGTTCCCTTCTTCCCTGACTCAGGTGCTGGATCCTTTTATGTGCTTTTTGGATTGTGTTTCGGTATGTGTTTCGGTACTTGTGACTCTGTGTTTTTTCCCTGAGTGTTTTCCTCCCTGCCCGTGCTCTGTTTTTGCATTGTTTTTGAATTTCTGCATTTTCTCTGTTTTTGCGCATTAAGAACTTTGTACATTTATGACTTGCCCTGCGCTGCTTTGTTTTTGTTCTCTTTTGTTTTTTGTACTTATTAAGAAGTAACATCCTCGGTTTGTGTTTACCCTTTGGATTTTGAGTGTTTTTTTGACTCTGCGTTTGGGTCCATTCCCTCGCCCCCCTGACTCTAGCGCTGTTCCTCTCAAATGGAACCCTGTACAGCTGCTTCATCGTAAGTTGGTGTTGACGTAAGATGCGGCAGAGTGTCGATACACTCACACGGCTGATATTATGGAATGTTGTGTGATCTGCGATGACTTGCTCTCGTAGTTGATGTAGGCGGATGGTGTTGTTTGCCAACACTATATTGACAATGGCCAGTTCCTGTTCATGAATGAACAGACGTCGCCTTCCACCTTCAGGAGGTCATCTGGCAGATCTGTAGAAAATGCAAGAACATGATGTCATTGGTTAGGTTCTTATTTACATACTGTACTGTCATACTGTACACAGTAACATCAAACTGTATTACATGTACTTCACAGCACTATACTTATTTTTTTTTTGTTCACTGAGGTGCATAGTCCTAATACTGTAGGACTACATTGTACTGTGATGCAGTATGATGTGCAACAATTACATAGGTACAGTCTAGTGTAGAAAGGTGAGGACATACCTGTACTCCAGTATAAATGTCCGTATTATGGATGCTACCGTGTAGCGACTCAGATTGGGCTGGACTCTCTGCCCAGCCTTCCTCATCGTCAGGCAATGATTTATGACATGGTCCACCAAAGTGGCCCTAATGTCGTTGGAAATATGTCTCCATCTATTGCCTGGTCCCCTTCATTGTTCTTGATCTCGTCCTCATCCTCCTCCTCCTCCTCTCTCTCTTTTCCTCTTCCTCTCGCTCTCATTGCCTCCATGTTGCCCAACCGATATTCCCCACTCAGTAACACACCTACTGAGAAAGCCCTGATCATAGGGGATAGTATTTTGAGAAACGTGAGATTAGAGACACCAGGGACCATAGTACAGTGTATTCCTGGGGCCAGAGCCACCGACATTGAGGCAAATTTAAAAGTGCTGGCTAAAAGTAAACGTAAATACTCTAGGATTGTTATCCACGTCGGCACAAACGACATCCGATTGAGGCAATCGGAGGTAACCAAAAATAATTTTATATCGGTGTGTGCATTGGCTAAAAAGATGTGTCGGGAAGTAATTTGCTCTGGCCCGCTTCCAGCTCGTAGGAGCGATGAGGTCTACAGTAGGCTATCTTCGCTAAATCTCTGGCTGTCGGAGTGGTGCTCATCTAGTGACATAGGCTTTATTAACAATTGGCCTGATTTCTGGGGAAGGCCTGGCCTATTGAAGAGAGACGGACTCCACCCGAGCTGGAGAGGTTCTCGTGTCCTATCGTACAACATAGCTGCTAGTCTTAATAAGGCCAGATCCTGACACTCCATCAGGGCACCGGCCAGGCCGCAGGCTTCTAACCTTATGTTTTTGCCTGCTCGTTTCTTTATACCTGTGTCCCAGACATATGGCCCTACGCCTCTGTCTGCAAGGTGCGTTTCAGAGCTAGCTAACAGAAATAGTATTTCAAAAGCCCCTTTAATGAATATTCTTAAACTAGAATCTGATATCTGTTATATTGAGACTGTGTCTGTTCCACGCATCTATGCCAAACGTAAAGCTAACCGTGGAATTGATGTGGATAACTTAATTGTCATAAAAACACGGCACGCTGCTATTATTCATAGTGAACCATCCTTAAAAATTGGACTATTAAATGTCAGATCACTCACTCCAAAAGCAGATCTTGTCAACGAATTGATAATAGACCATAATCTCAGTGTATTATGTCTGACTGAAACTTGGCTAAGACCTGATGAATACGTTGCGATTAATGAAGCGTCTCCTGTGGGTTTCATAGGTACTCAGGTGTCACGTCCATCAGGCAGAGGGGGAGGCGTTGCAGCTATTTATCAGTCCTTATTGAGTCTAGCGCCTAAGCATGGATATATGTTCTCCTCTTTTGAAGTTCTTGTTACTAACTGTGTACAGCCCGATGTAGCTAATAAAAGTGCTAGCGGGCAGTCCTTTTTTCTTGTGTCTGTTTACAGGCCACCTGGGCCTTATTCTGATTTCTTAAGGGAATTTGCTGAGTTTTTATCACACCTTTCAATTTCAGCAGACAAGGTCATAATTGTTAGTGATTTCAACATACATGTGGATAAAAATGGTGACCCCCTAGGAACAGCTTTCGCCTCTATTATTGACTCCATTGGGTTTGTACAGAATGTTTGTGAGCCTACTCACTACCGTGGCCATACCTTAGACTTAGTTTTGTCCCATGGTATTAGTGTGGTAAATCTTACCATCGCACCTCATAACCCTATACTATCAGATCATTTCCTCATTACGTTCAAGATTAAGGCATCAACTCCTCCTGTATCAGAGCCTAGACATTACTACAGCCGATCAGTAAACCAGGAGGTTATTCCAAAGTTTTTAAATATGCTTCCGGAGTCATTCCTCTCCACAGAAGAAAAGGCTGATGAAAATGCTGATGAAGCCGCTCTGGACCAATTGACTAACCAGCTAACCCTTACCCTCAGGAGCACTCTTGATGTTGTTGCCCCCCTTAAAAGAAGAAACCCTCGTCGGAAAAAGCACACTCCATGGTATAACGATACCACCCGGGCCCTGAAGCAGTCTACTAGAAAATTAGAGCGAAAATGGCGGTCAACAAAGCTAGAAGTATTTCATCTTGCATGGAAAAACAGCTTTCTTCAGTATAAGCAAGCTCTTGCTTCTGCTAGATCTGCCTTTTTCTCAAAACTAATTGAACAAAATAGACATAACCCAAAATTTCTATTTAGCACTGTGGATAAATTAACCAAAAAACAATCATCAGAGTTTTCATCTTATCCCTCCAATCTTAGCAGCAATGACTTTCTGAACTTCTTCGATCAGAAAATTGAGGTTATTAGAGACCAGATTTCCAAACTGTCTCCATCATGCACTCTTTCTGTTCATGTAAATAAACAGCCCTCGCACCTGGTTACAACATGAAGATTTACAGACAGCAGTACTAAGCTGTTTTACGCCCATTAGCATGGTTGAGTTATCTGAATTAGTTATGTCTTCAAAACCGACGACCTGTATACTTGATCCTATTCCTTCAAACTGGATTAAAGAACTATTTCCAGTACTAGGCCAGCATATACTAAAAATTGTTAACACATCCCTAGTCACAGGATACGTACCTGAGTCACTAAAAGTGGCAGTCATTAAGCCATTACTGAAGAAACCAAACCTAGAACCTGATAAATTGTAAAATTATAGACCTATTTCAAACCTTCCATTTCTATCAAAATTATTGGAGAAAATTGTTGCTAAGCAACTAAGTGCATACCTTAGCTCTAATGATATCCATGAAGTATTCCAATCTGGGTTTAGACCCCACCACAGCACAGAAACCGCACTTATCAAGGTTACAAATGATTTACTACTGTCAGCCGACCGTAACTCTGTATCGGTTCTTGTGCTCCTCGACCTGAGTGCAGCTTTTGACACAATTGACCATGGAATTCTTCTGGACAGACTCCAAGCCTGTGTTGGACTTCATGGACAGGCACTCGCATGGTTTGGATCATACCTATGTGACAGGAAACAGTTTGTCAAATTAAAAGAAGAAGAGTCCAGCTCCTCAATAATGAAATATGGTATTCCACAAGGATCAGTACTAGGACCAGTACTCTTCTCGCTATATATGCTACCACTTGGCAATATTATCCGGGCACATGGCGTAGAGTTCCACTGCTATGCGGACGATACCCAGATTTATATTTCAATGAAACCTGGCAAAGCACTGCCGCTTTCACGGTTAGAGGCCTGTATTGTAGATATCAAGGTTTGGATGCTTTCAAATTTTCTGCTCCTAAATTCAAACAAGACTGAAATGTTGGTTTTAGGTCCCAAAATATTAAGGGAGAAATTGTCTACTCTCACCTTAAACTGTGATGGTTGTTTGGCTGAACCTAATATGGTCGTTAAAGACCTTGGTGTCACCATTGATCCTGATTTATCCTTTGACACCCATATAAAAAACATATCCAGAATTGCCTTCTTTCAGCTGCGCAACATAGCTAAAATTAGACATTTCCTGTCAGTTGGGGATGCTGAAAAATTGATCCATGCGTTTGTTACGTCTAGGTTAGACTACTGTAACGCCCTGCTTTCTGGCTGCCCTAATAACTCGTTAAAGAGTCTCCAGCTTGTGCAGAATGCAGCTGCTCGTATCTTGACCAGAACTAAGAAGTATGAGCACATTACACCAGTACTAGCGTCGCTTCACTGGCTACCCATTAAGCATAGGATAGACTTTAAGGTTTTGCTCCTGACTTTTAAAGCTCTGCATGGACGTGCACCTGTGTACATATCGAACCTGCTCCTACCTTATAAGCCCACAAGGTCACTTCGATCTCAAGACGCAGGCTACTTGGTAGTCCCAAGAATTTCCAAGAACCTAAAAGGTGGTAGGGCTTTCTCCTACAGGGCCCCACTACTATGGAACCAGCTTCCACAATTTATAAAGGAGTCAGACACAGTCGCAATATTTAAATCTAGATTAAAAACGCACCTCTATACTCAGGCTTACAATCAGTTATAGTCTGGAGACAGGGTGCGAGAAGCCTGTAGTCATAGAGCCTTGTAGGTGGCAATCCTTTCCTTACTGTCACCTGTCAATCAGCTGTGACCCGACTTTACATGGGCTGGCTCTTGATAGGCGGGTATGGTTGTCTACCCCTCATGACTGCATGGGCTCTCCATCCCTGTCCTAGTAGATATGCAGCCATATTCTACTCCTGGCGGGGTCCCCCCAATACACACCACTGCCTTTTTACTCACTGTCTGCTATATTGCAAATTTCCTAACTGCCGTTTCCACCCTCTTCTCCACGCTGCCGGCGGGGCTCTTGCCCCAACCCTCGAGACTGCTTCAAGAGTCGTCTGGTCTCCCCCACCTCTGCGGTCCAGCCCCTCCTTCGTCATTGCCTCCACCCTGCCCACACCTGCCGCCACCTGCTGTTCCCCATCACCGCCACCCGGCCCCACCCATCATCTGAGCCACATCACCTATCATATCTTCTGCATAAACTGGCTGACATGCTGGTCACCAGTCGGCACCCTGAGCCGACCAGAGGAGGATGGGTTTCCCCCTTGAGCCTGGTTCCTTCCGAGGTTTCTCCCCATCTGCACAGGGAGTTTTTCCTTGCCACTGTTGCCTTAGGCTTGCTCCTGTGGGGGTTTAGGCTAGGGTTGTCTGTAAAGCGTATTGTGACAACTGTTGTAAAATACGCTATACAAATAAAATTTGATTGATTGATTGATGTTGCTCCATGTTCCAAGTTCTCACAAAAGAAGTGAGCTTACCTGAGGCCTATTTATAGTGCTAAGGCTCAGACTGATTGGTGTTCAATTAGTGTATAAGTGTTTTCATGTGTGAGTGTGTGTTGCCAATTTCAGGTATGTTTGGGATTTTGAATAGAAGTGTTTCCCAATGATTGCAAGAGATTTCTCAATGATTGCAAGACATTTTTGAACAAAGTGTCTAATGTAAGAAACAGTGTGTAGTGTTTGGCAAGAAGTGTGTTGCAGAACTGCAAAGTGCAAAGCAGAAAATGTGTTTGTACTTTTTGTGCCTTTGTTTGAGGCATGGTTACAAAAGTTAAGGTTTTGATGCTTTTGTCTAAGCATTCACTTTCAGTGTGTAAGCAATCGGAAAAAACTGTAAATAGATACAATAAGTACCTCCTGCATCCTGGGCTGGAAAGGACCCAGCCTTTTTTAAGGGGTGGGGGTCGATTGAACAGAATGATCCTCCCATGATATATTGTTAAAAAAAAAGATTTGCATAAAATCATAATCTGCCCAACACTTCATCAACACATCTCTGACCTGATCTCTTTTGTTCTTCACAAATAGCCCAGCAACCACCAAACTTAAAGGTGTAGTATGGAACAAATGTGTTTCACCCCCTCCTACCCCCTCCCCTCAACTCTCCCTCCAAACGAGGCGCTGATTCATCCAAAAGTCTGTGGAGAAGGGAGCAGGGCCTGTCGTGTGTTAACTGGCGCAGTTAGGCCGTAAAAAACATACCTGTTCCAATGTTCACTCTTGTTTTGTCTCTTGTTCAAGTGCTTTTTTTGGTCAAAATCTTTTCATCTACAGTCTTTCTTTTTTTTACTATTTAAAAAAATCAGTATACACCGTTGTAAGCAAAGGCAGAACTGGCAATTACAGCAGCTTTTTCTCTGCCGTTCTTTGATGGATTACTGGCTAATGCTTAAACCTGGTCCAAATATCCTTCTTGCCATACAGAGAAAGGTTGGGTCCCAGCCTGATAGCCTGTGCTTAGTCTTCGTTTTCTCTCCTCTCTTCTGTCCTCCTCCACTCTCCTCTCCACTCATATCTTTCTGCCCTCTCTTCTGCTTCACTCTGCTCTCCTGCTCCACTCACCTCCACTACTCCTGCCTGTGTACTTGTCTAATAAGGTTACATTTGAGAATGAGTAAGTTAGATAATTCTCTCACATCACAAATAGTTGATCACGCAACCACTAAAACATTAAAATATTGTAGTAGCCACCACTAACGTTACATATTTTAGAACTACAAGGCATTTATTTCCCTTCAAAACTTCGGGGCATAGCTAAGAAACTTAAGTCCCTCTCAAGTAACGTTAGAGGGAGAGCACATTATCGACCACCCGAGGGGCGGGGCGTGTATCGACCACTTGAACCGCTAGTGTATTTACTTCATAATTTATTAGAGAGAACTGGACATTGTTACCTATTAAAATGTAAGTCCTGTAAAAATACACATAATGAATGGTAAATGGACTGCATTTATATAGCGCTTTTATCCAAAGTGCTTTACAATTGATGCCTCTCATTCGCCAGAGCAGTTAGGGGTTAGGGGTTAGGTGTCTTGCTCAAGGACACTTCGACATGCCCAGGGCGGGGTTTGAACCGGCAACCCTCCGACTGCCAGACAATCGGTCTTACCTCCTGAGCTATATCGCCCCCGCCATGAACTATCTAATGAACTGTCTAAACTGTCTAAATGTGAAAAACCAACTTCATACATATATATATTTAGTTATATGAATACAGCCTTGTTTACTATATCGAGACAAGCAACACACTCGGAATCATCTCATCGCGACCCACTAAACCCAATGGCGCAGACGTTGCTTCATAATTTCAAACTGCTTTCCTAACGGCTATTTTGCGTCCTGCGACTCGGGTTACAACTGTGAATATGTACGGACTCCTGGACGTGCCGATAGCGACCACCCTTTCTCATATTAACCTCAAATACGCAAGACAGGACACTTATACAGTATGCTAGCAAATTGATCTCAAGTTCCATTCATTTATATGGGGTGGTCCATACAGGTCCCCTTAGCAGCCAAAAGCTAGCGCTGGGCCACCTCGGCCATATTTGTCGGCACTGAAAAAAATTGCGAAAGTACTGAAAAAATAACCACCATCCCTCTCTGTGGGCAACAGTGTAGTATGATGGGTAAGGAGTTGGTCTTGTAACCTAAAGACAAGCTTTGCGCAAGATACTTAACCTGACCTGCTCATGATCCAATTATTTTCTCACTCAAAGTCAACCACCAGAAAAACCATGTGTATGTGCAGCCCATTTTGCAAATGCTTACATACTCTTTTCAAAATTGTTAAACATAAGTTTGAAACCTAACATACATTCAAATGGACAGCAATATGCCAAATTAAAAACACCCAAATGAAATACATTCAAAATCCTAAAAAAAAATGGTTGTGGATACAAATAGTGAAATATTATTGATTGAAATTATGTAAATGAGACCAACCACAGGTGATTCCCATCTCAGTTGGAGACCTACCCTGGTGTTTTCCATTGGTGATCTCATTACCACCTATAAAATGGGACATCTTTGGAATGTTTTTTTTTACACCTCAAATTCAAAATGGAGCCTGCAAGAGACAGAGGAGAAAGAGTGGCACGGAGAGGGAGAGGGGTGTGCATGCATGGTGGTGTAAGACAGCAGCAGAGAAGACCAAGAGCTGTAGTCTCTGATGAGATTAGGGCTACTG
The DNA here is from genome assembly GCA_025169545.1 of Anguilla japonica. Taxonomy (NCBI): domain Eukaryota; kingdom Metazoa; phylum Chordata; class Actinopteri; order Anguilliformes; family Anguillidae; genus Anguilla; species Anguilla japonica. The sequence continues at coordinate 85,695,339 of CM045883.1, read as the reverse complement.
TAATTGACCATGTAATCAGCCATGGACTATCATTGAGAGAGGCTGGTCTCAGAGGGCAGCCAAATCTGGCCTGCTCAACGGTGGCATCAATTGTCAGAATCTTCCTGCAAACCAACAGGTAAGATATGTATTCTGAAAAGGCATGACTGCATATTACAGTGGTAAACTGATCTATAGTAAGCCTCTAGAAAATCTATTGCTTGCATGTAATTCTCGTTGTATTTCTTCTTTAGGACCCAACGACTACCTCCCACATGGGGGAGGGGTAGAATCTTCACTGATGTCCAGGAATCGGCAATTGTTGATATGGATATCACAAATAATACCATAAAACTAAGGGAAGTTCAGGCCAGAGTATTAGCCGACAACCGTACATTTGGAAATATTCACAATGTAAGCATGGCAACCATTGCTTGTGTCCTAAAAAAACATCAGATCAGGATGAAGCAATTGTACACTGTTCCTTTTGAGAGGAACTCAGATCGTGTCAAGGAACTCCGGCACCAGTATGTCCAGGTAAGATGTCTATGTGATGATGGTTTTTGAACAACTCTGTTTGGCCACAGTAGGGCACAACACACACACAGACATAAAGCCTTTACTGTTGGTATAAAGTAATACATGTAACCTTGATGTTGCCTTGTGGATTTCTTTTAGAGAGTCATGGAGCTTGAAGCCCCATCAGACACCTCATTTTTTCATCTATGTGGACGAGGCTGGGTTCAACTTGGCCAAAACACGCTGGCGAGGACGGAATTCGATCGGCAAAAGAGCTACAGTGGGTGTCCCAGGCCAGAGGGGTGCCAGTATCACCATGTGTGCAGCGATATCCTCAGATGGATTTTTGCTACACAGGCCGCTCATTGGGCCATACAATACAGAGTGCCCCATTTTGTTTCTTGATGAGCTTTGTTATTGTGTGGGACAACGTGACATTTCAGAGGTGGACAATCCAGGTTCAGAAAGTAAAAGTTCATCCCAGGATTTTGTCCCAGTCACCTGGATTTGCTAATGAGCACCATTCTTCAGCCAGGAGGTAGAGCTAAATCAGCTGGCTGAGTTCAGGGGTGGATGAAATACATGGCAGGACTTTTACTTTCTGACCACTAGAATGTCCACCTCTGGGCATTTCACCACTCCCGTGCAGTCACCGAGTGGTTTGCGGCCCATCCTACTATGCTGTCACTGTTCCTGCCGCCGTACTCGCCCTTCCTCAACCCCACTGAAGATTCTTTTTCTGCGTGGAGGTGGAAGGTTTATGACCACAATCCACACAATCAGATGTCACTTCTCAATGCAGTGAATGCTGGATGTGAGGACATATCCGCAGAGGATTGCCAAGCTTGGATCCGGCATGCCAAAAGATTCTTTCCCCGGCGGTTGGCGAGGGAGAACATTAGGTGTGATGTGGACGAAAACATGAGACGGGGTAGACTAACATGATTTGTGTGTTTTGTTTTGTTTCTTCAGCAAACTATTACAGTATTGACTTTTGTTATCCTTACAGCAATTTTCATTTGCTGTAGTTTATTTTTGAACTACTTTATGGCAAAAATAAAGAAAAAGAAAACCCTGGCAAAAATAAAGCACATTGAAGCTTTTCCTGTTGCATTTCTATGACTTCCTGTAGTATACTGTAGTACGTTCTATAAAGAGTTACCATCCTTACTGTATTTCGTAATGGGAACTTTGTTTACTGTAAAATAAGACAATGTGCACATTTCTTATACTATCAACAATAACTAATATATATATATATATAATGTGGTAGGGTGGGCGTGGTTTTGCATTGGCTGCAGAGAGAGAGTGGGCGGGGCGGATCTCGGACTCTGCGCCACAGCTGTTGGGGATCGCTAATCAGCACCGATGTTTAATTGTTTGATTGATTGACAATGTGCTGATTACCTCGACAGTGAGCCTGGGCGCTTAAAAGGCGGTCTACGGAGGCAGACGGGGGCTGACTGGAGACGGTGGAAGTGCTGATAGAGAGTCTGTAGCACAAATTGTGTTTTGTACGAAACCAAGAGCCGCGTGGCAGCTGTGAAAATAAAGACGCCTTCGCGTCCTGAAATAAACCTTGTCTCTCTCGTCTGTTAAACAAGCGGTGGCACTCAGCTTGCCACAATATATATATATATATATATATATATATATATATACATACATACACACACACTCACCGGTCACTTCATTAGGTGACAGGAGTGGCACCTGGGTTGGTCTTCTGCTGCTGTAGCCCATCAGAGATGCTCTTCTGCATACCTTGGTTGTAACGAGTGGTTATTTGAGTTACTGTTGCCCTCCTATCAGTTTGAACCAGTCTGGCCATTCTCCTCTGACCTCTGCCATCAACAAGGCATTTTCGCCCAGAGAACTGCTGCTCACTGGATATTTTCTCTTTTTCGGACCATTCTTTGTAAACCCTAGTGTTTTTTAGGTAATCGTGTTATGAGTGACTGTGTTGCTGTTGGAGAAAACTAGTGCTGGTGTTTTGGTAGAATTATTTGATTTTGACACAAGTATACAGTGTTTTGGTAGTTTTGGTGCATTTTGGGTGTGAAATTAACTGTTCTGCCAAGCTGCGTGTTGGTACAGACAACAGTGTGAAGAGTTTTGATAAAGTGAACTCCGTATTGAGAAAAGTTTATGTTGTTTATTGGTCAGCTGTGTGTCTTTGCATCATTACGTCTCGCACAAGAAAGCTAACAGAAGGTCTATGATTCTAGGTGTGGAATTTGCATTTAACGTCCCTTGCTGTTGTCTCTCAAATAATTGTCAATGCTAGGAAAGTAGGCCGTCATGAGGCGTAAAAATGAGAATTAATCGATCAGAGATATCGGCAAAACACTGGGTGCATCAAAATCAACTGTTTGTTACATTGCTATGAAGCAAGAATCCACTGGTGAGGTCCACAACACCAAACGACCTGGTAGAATATGGAATAATACTGTAGTGGATGACCAAAGTATACATTCAGTTGTGAAGAAAAACCCTTTTTCAACTGTCAAACAGATCAAGAACACCCTCCAGCATGTGTCAAACCCAAAAATAGAGACCGCACCAACAAAACCTTTAAGTGTTGACCAAGAGATGCAAAGCAGTGGTAAGCCTCAAGAACAGAACAGCCAAGTTAGAGTTTGCTAAAAAGTACATTACAGATTCAATATAGAGTTCTGGAACAAACTCTCACAGACAAACGAGATTAGTATTAATCTGTACAGAAGTGATAGAAAGAGAAAAGTGTGGAGACAGGAAGGGCCTGCTCATGATCCAAAGCACACCACCTCATCTGTGAAACATGGTGGAGGTAGAGATTTGTCTTAGACATGTATGGCTGCCACTGGAACTGGCTCACTTGTCTTGGTTGGTCATGTGACTGCTGATGTGGCAGCAGCAGCAGGATGAATTCTGAAGTGTACAGGAACATTTTATTGGCTCAGATCCAACCAAATACCTCAAAGCCCGCTGGGCAGTGCATCGCCTTGCAGCCGGACAATGACCCCCAAATGTACTACTAAAGCAACCAAGGAGTTTTTCAGGGGCAAAAAGTGGAATGTTTTTGATAGGTCAAATCAATCTCCCAGCCTGAATTCAACTGATCAACAAACTATAAACACTGTATACAAGACTGAAAGAAAAAAAACCTGCAAAACAAACAGGAACTGAAGACAGTTTCAGTACAGGCCTGGCAGAGCATCACCAAGATCTAGAGATCTGTGGTCTGTGGGCTGCAGACTTCAGGCCGTCATAAACTGCAAAGGATTTGCAACCAAGTGCCAAATATCATGCCTGTATTTCAAATTATGTTACTTTGTCCAATTATTTTTGTTTCCCTAAAATGGGGGGACTATGTATAAAAAATTGCTGTAATTCCTACATGGATCACTGGAAATAAATGTAAATTTTCTTAAATGAAATCTGACAGTTGGCACATTTATCTCTTATTCATTGGTTTATTTCAAATCCAATGATTTGAAATCCAATGAAAGACAAATGTTCCTTCCTTCCGGTTGAGAGAACGTCATTCGCATCTGTGTTGTTGCTTCTTGCTGCTGCTTCTTCTACTTTGCCCTCCAAGCTCTGTGTGTTTCCTGGTTCTGCCTGGTTCTGCCTGGTTCTGCCCTTCATTGTTGGCAATCGCTAGCTAATATACCGTCTATATTTTTGCTCTACAACGCAAATACATTTTTTAGACTACTATCATATATGCTATATGCTATTTTAGCTAGCATATTTGTTTTTTTATATGTGCAATCGCCCAGAGATTCAAATCGACCTGCTATCCTGCTTCACCACTCGGCCTTGATCTACGACCCTGTCTGCATCGTCTGCTCGTCTCCAGATCCCCTGCTGGTCCCCTCCTGCTGAATCTCCTACCCGCCGGCTTACCTTTCTCCTGCTACTGACCTCGGATCCAGCCATCTGTTGCTGCCTCTGTTTCGGCTTTCTGGATGATCGCTTGCTGTGGATTTCTTCCCGTTAATTGCCTATCCTGTCTGCCTCACCGCCGCCTCGGACTTTGTAGCTGACGGTCCCCGCACCGTGTGGTATTCGATGCTGCCTGCTTCACCGCCCGGCTCCGTTCCAGCGAGTCGGTCTCCACTCTCTCGCCCGGTCCTCGAGCTGCCAGCTCTGTTAGCCTTCACAGTGAGTACGCTTACTGCTCTCTTGCTGTGCTGACTAGCTGGCTGGTCGTAGGTTCGGTTTAGCCAGGTTCATTGTGGTCGTTTTACCAGCCTTGTTTGCGCTACCGGTCTGCTATGGTCCACCTGTCTGGGAAAGTCAAACCTTCGCTAACGTTAGCTAGTCAGCTACCGCTAGCCCTCTATGCGACGGCTGCTGACACAGTCGCTTCTTTTTGGTTTACCTACACTACTGTTGCTACTGAACACCCGCAACCACAACCGGATTTATCACCCCCAGGTTTCAATGACAATGTTACAATACAGCCCATCACAACTGCTCACCCTCAATTCTCGCTACACTGTTGACTCACTCGCCTTCCTCTGGTGCAAAAAGCATGGCATTCTTCACACCCGATACCTACACCGGGGGTATCGTTGTAACATCCACGCTGCTACTACAACATCAGCACAATCTATCCCATCCATATGGACTATCGATCGCTCTGCAACGACACGAGGAATCAGCGGATAATTGCGGATTATTTTGTTTTGCGTTCATTCCCCACAGCCCCTCCAGTAGCCAAACAGTCAATTCGCCATGCCAACTTTTCTCTGCTGAACATTCACTCCATTAACAACAAATTCCTGCTCTTCCATGAACTTATTATTGACAATAAACTGGACTTTCTTTTTTTGTTTGAGACCTGGCAGCAGCCAGGCGTCTTTTTCTCATTAAACCAAGCCACGACCCCAGGTTTTAGCTACTTTAGCTACTTTTCCATCCGAGTTTCTGTTACATCTTTTGAATACATTGCATTTAAATTACAGTGTCATTGTTGTTCTCATGTATCGCTCCCCTAAACCAAATCAAATTTTCCTGTCTGAATTAACTGAACTACTCTCATCTGCCTGTTCCCTGTCTTCCTGTCTACTGCTACTGGGTGACTTCAACATACATGTCGACTCCACTCATTGTACCCCTGCCTCCGACCTCAATGTAGTCTTGGGCTGTTTCAACCTCACTCAACACGTACACTTCCAAAACTCCAACGGAAACCCCCGCACCCTCTTCTCGACTCTTAACAAACTTCTCAACCCCCATTTAAATAATACTACATCTGGCTCCACATCACTCTGCAACTCCTTCCTAGAGTTCTTCCACACCAAAATCACCAATATACACTACACTCTCACCTCATCCACACCCCCTTTAGATGAACCACTCCCTACTACTGCTGCCGCAACTTCTCCCCCCCCCCGGTTTTACCTTCACCCAGATTGACTGTGCCTCACTCACCAAACTCATTTTCCCTGCCAGATCCACCACCTGCTCCCTAGATCGCACCCCCACTGCCCTGATTAAAGCCTGCCTCCCTACTGTCTGCCCTTACATCACCAACCTCATTAACCTGTCCCTGACCCACTGTTGTCCCCTCCATCTTCAAAACTGCTGCCGTCACCCCAATCCTTAAAAAACCTGGCCTGGACCCAAACACCCTCTCCAACTACCATCCCATCTCCAACCTCCCATTCCTGTCCAAACTCCTGTAAAAAGTTATTGCTTCCCAACTCCGTTCTGATATGTCCGACAACAACCTCTTTGAGCCCCTTCAGTCTGGCTTCCAACCCCATCACAGCACAGAAACAGTCCTCACCAAAGTTGTAAATGACCTCCTCATATTCTCTGACTCTGGTGCATATAGCATTCTCATCCTTCTGGATCTCTCTGCCGCTTTTGATACAGTTAACCACAACATCCTCCTCACCCGTCTGTCCCACCTAGGCATTACTGGCTAATCTCTCAGCTGATTTCACTCATACCTCACAAATCAGTCAGAATTCATATCTATCCATGGTCACACATCAGACCTTGCCACTGTCACACAGGGTGTTCCACAAGGTTCTGTTCTTGGTCCCCTCCTCTTCATCATCTATATGCTTCCCCTTGGCCCCATCCTCCACAGCATTGGTCTCAATTTCCATTTCTATGCAGATGACACCCAAATCTATATCAGCTCTACATCCACTAATCAGCCACCCACTGCCATCATTGAAAACTGACACACGTCAAATCGTGGATGCAACACAATTTTCTCAAATTCAACTGTGAAAAAACTGAAATCTTTCTCATCGGACCAAAAGCCCAACTCACAAAACTACACAGCCTCTCTCTCACCATTGACCCCAGTACCCCAGTCTCCACCTCCCCCCTGGCCCACAACCTCACTGTCATACTGGATCCATCCGTCTCATTTGAAAATCACATCAATAACACTGTCAAGGTTTCATTTTTCTATCTACGCAATATCTCCAGACTCAAACCCTCCCTCACCCATCCCGATGCAGAAAAACTCATCCATACATTCATATCTAGCACACTGGACTACTGTAACGCTCTCCTCACTGGTCTTCCCTCCCGCCTCCTACACAAACTGCAACTGGTTCAGAACTCGGCTGCAAGAATACTCTCCTGCACATCCTCCCGGTCTCACATCACCCCTGTCTTGAAAGATTTACACTGGCTCCCAATCACATCACGCATCACATTCAAACTCCTCCTCCTAGTCTATAAATCCCTAAATGGCCTCTCACCCACATACCTCTCTGACCTCCTGCTCCCCTACCAGCCACCCAGATAGTTACGTTCATCCACCTTCCCCTCTCAGCTCCATTCTGTTGGCGACCGCACCTTCTCAGCTTCCGCCCCCAAACTCTGGAATGCCCTCCCCCCTGACATCCGTACCTCAGACTCACTCACCTCCTTCAAATCACGCCTTAAAACCTACCTCTTTTTCCTAGCCTTCCCTTGATGTCTGTCTTCCCCCTCTGTCCATCACACCCCCTCCTACCTCCACTGCACCACTGGTCCCACTGCATTTTCTGTATTGTATGTGTTTTTATTGTACCTTTGTATTTTTTATTTATTTTTTGATAATTATGCTTGTATTCCCTGTGTTGTAAAGCGTCTTTGAGTCTGTGAAAAGCGCTATATAAAATAAATGTATTATTATTATTATTAATGTGCAGAGTACTGGGCCAAAACAACAAAAATTATGTGACTGTCCAAATACTAATGGACTGCACAGTTTGTGGAATTAAGTATAAAAGAGAGGTTCATGAGTGAAGTTCATGTAAATCTTCACCCCTTTATTAGGTTACACTTCATGCAATAAAAGTGTTTCCTCAAACAAAGTTATAGTCAACTGTTTATCGTTTGAAAATAAATTGTCCAAACTAAGTTGGAGATGAAGGGGTGTAAATGCAATTTCATTTTAGTGTGTTTGTTTATAAGATGTGTGTGTGTGTGTGTGTGTGTGTGTATGCATGCGTGTGTACATGCATGCATGTCCATTAACATGTCTGTGTGTATTCATGTGCCATGTTTGTTTGTGTACTTGTGCATTTGTGTGTGCCCATGTGCATGTGGTTGTGTATATCTGTGTATAGATGCATGTGTACTAGTCACTGTTTGCGTGTTAATGTGTCTGTGTGTGTATGTGTGTGTTAATGTGTGTGTATGTCTGTTTGTGTTAATGTGTGTGCATGTGTGTCTATATGTGTGTGTGCATGTGTCTAACAACCCATGTGTGTGTTTGTGTGTCTGTGTGTGCTTTAAGAGTAAAAGCCACTTAAAAGCCACACTAGAAATATCAAGGGGGTGGGGTGGGTGGTTTACTTACTTCCTTAGATCTACTCACTTCTAAGGCCAGCACAATGCTTCTAATTATACTGTACTCGAATTTAATCTACTTAAAATAGCGAGGGGGAGGGAAGGGGGGGGGGGGGGGTTTGGGGGGGCGGGGCGGTGATGCCTGCAGGGTGGGCAGGAACATCTCCACTTGCAGTTTCCATTTCTGCAGGTGACGAGCTGAAGTGACCCAAAGATCTGGAGCTCACTGTGACAGTCAGCTGGAGATATCAGACCTCCCCGCGCAGACAGGAACACCACAGGTACGGCTCGCTTCCTCCCTCTGCACTTCCCCCTGCGAAAGGGAACCCGTAGCGTGGCCGCTTTTGGGAAAAAACGGGCTTGCTGGCGCTCAAGGTCATGGGTAGCTTCAGACCCCAGGTGGGGCGCCGACTTGTTGAGTGATGTATTCGAACCTGAAGAGGGATACGTTGCATGTACAAATGTTATGCTTGTGAGTCACTCCACTGTAAGAGATATCTGTAAATGGCTTGCTTTCTGGGTTAAAAAAAAAGTAAAATGTGGAAAAAGCCTAGCTCTCCTTATATTTGCACCAGTGTATGTTGTGTGAAGGAAGTCTGCTAGCTAGCTGGCTTGAGGATCAACAAACCTCAAGTGCTGTGAAAAAGTATTTTACTCCTTCCTGGTTTCCTCTAGTATTGTGTATTTGTCACACTGAATGGTTCCAGATCTTTAGACGAAATGTAATATTAGACAACGCAAACCTGAGTAAACACAAAACACATTTTTTAAATTATTGCATTTATTTAATAAAAAAACACTCATATCACCCATGCGTGCAAGTAATTGCCCCCTTAAACGTAATAACTGGTTTGCATCACGCTTAGCAGCAATAACTGCAACCAAATGCTTCCTATAATTAGATATCAGTCTTTCACATCACTGTGGATGAATTTTAGTTCAGTCTTCTTTCCTTTCTGGGTTAAAAAAATGTGACTGTCGTGTGGTTTAGCTTTTTTATCATTCGAGAGATTAAAGTGATAGTTTACTCTCTGAGGTTTCAAAAGAAATATTATTTCAGTTTTAGGGTATGTTAGCAATTGGCTGAGACAGATTTCGTGTGCAATGAAGAATATTGCCCACAAAAAATAAATAATTAAATAAATAAATGCACCTCTGGAAACAAAAATATATTCTTATAGCCACTTAAATATATTTTCTTGCTTTTGGCAGGCCATTTTCAAGCACACAGGTCATCAGAAACTGTAAATATGTTTTAAAAATATCATTAAAAAAGTAAACTTTCACTTTAATCTCTCGAATGATCGAAATGCTAAACCACACTTAGAGTCTTTGCGATAGGAAATCTGACCAAGACAGCAACTGTACAAAAAAAGACAGTCATGACAAAAAAAAACCCCAAAAAAACCAACACACACCAGTTAAATCACAGTGCAATGAACATGGGATTTAATATTACAGTAGCCAAGAATACTAATGCCTCCAATTTCTTCCAACTTTTTTGAAAGTTTATCCACGCTAAGGGTATATGGGAAATGCAGTCTTTCTGTGAATCATGAATATCGTAATGATACCTTAATAATGCATCCACAAGGCCTCACAGCACTGCAGAACGTTGTCTCACTTCTGGTGAGAACAGGCTTCTATTGAGTATGCTTCTGTTATTCGGTTAATAACAAAACAGGAAGCCAGACTAGATGACATTTCCTGAAGGAAATTTTTTTTTATTCAAAATTATACAGTATGTTCTTATATGAAATATTTCGAACTTTACAAAACAAAGGAATATCAGGAATTGTAGGTATTGGGATCTCTTCTCAAACAACTTCAGGACGTTACAATTACACAAAATAATATTTCTTTGGCCTACTACACACAACCCATTTTAATGGTTGTAGATTCCATCTATGACTGATAAAGCCAAATACTGATCATCCTAAACACAAGCATTTTTTTGTGGCTGGAAGTTTCCAGAAGCATGAACAATGCAGACTGCAAAAGTGACTTATGAGTAATACTAAATGATTCACATAACTAAAGCCTGCTTTTCCACAGGCTGGCAATTTCAGTAAAAAGGCAGCACACAGGTAGACAAAAACTGATACAAAATGAACAAAACTGTCACAAAACCACTGCTGAAAACTATTGATCTTTCAAAGCTAAAGAATCCAGAATTTAAATGATTACTTTTTCCATTCGCACAGTAAAATATTCAGTGCTAAACTGCAGTTCACACATTTGAGACCACACTGCGTAAAAAAAAAAAAACACGCAGTCAGTGTCATACTCACAAATGTGTTACAGGGAACTGCCAAAATAAACTGCCTGCTCACGTCCTACATCGATATTCGTAGCCAGCTCATGCTCGTCTGTTCTCACCTCGCGTCTCCGACCAATGCAGGACATCGCGGTCGAGAGGTATACTCCTTCAACCGCGGTTGCCCCTGGTTACCCTCAGGTTCTTTTGACAGCATCACCTAAACCGCTGTTCCTGGTGGAAACGTCAGCATGTTCAGCAGCCTTAGTCACTGAAACACCCCGCCGAAAACAAGTGCTCCCCAAAAAGGGAATCCTGGGGGAGAAGTGGGAACACGCTGGGATATTTAAATGTTTATATTACATCTGGATCCACCCGCAACCTGTGCAGAAGCACCCCTGCAGTGAAGTGACCCCGGAGATCTGGAGCTCTCCACGGAGACGTCGGCTCAAGATATCGGTAACTTCCTCTCTCTGCACTCCCCCCAGCGAAAGGGAACCCGTAGCCTAGCGTGTCGCTTTTGGAAATGGGCTTGCACCTCAAGGTCACAGGTTAAATTCCTAGATGGGACGCTGACTCTTGAGTAGATAGGCGTTTCCAACCTGTGCAGAAGCACTTGCTTTCAATGCACTGTGTATCCCTCTTTTACTGAAGCGTTTCCATCATCATCATGGTAGTTGCCTGTATTGGAGTCTTATCCAGATTGAGCAGCTTGAATAACAGTTAGAACAAAATCAAAACTGCATCAGTGTGAGAGTAATATTACATCTAATTCAAATATTATCATCCATGTGTACGATAGGGAAGTTAACAGCACTGTATTGATATTAATCCTAAGTGTGCAGTTAAAGAACTGTAGCATAACCTGTAAAGTACACTGCCTGTGAGTATGTGGTGAGTCCACCGCTAGGTCTCATGCTGGCTTTTGTTGATTTGATTTTGAGTAGATTTTGTGCTGGAAGATAAAGTCAAATAGTAAATAATCAAATAATCAAAAAGTTTTTTCACCTTCCCAAACGTTGCACAATGGCCAAACACTATGCGCTGTGGGCGTAACTGCTATGCCTCACTGCAGCCCGTCCTTTCTGACAGCATTGCTGCTCCTTCCCTTCATTTCCCAGCTCCTTCAGTGCACACAGAGGACCCCAGTGGGGAAAAAAAGAGACGAAACAGAGCGACGTCATCGCCTTTCTACCGACTACAGACTCGACTGTGCCATCGCAACACAATGACAGGAGTCATCCTGGCAGTGCTGATCTTCAGTCTGGCACAAACAGTGTTATTAAGCGAAGACGTCAACCACAGCCTTACAACAAATAGTACAATTCGTAAGATCCATCATTTTCATTTATTTTTCACGAACATATATAGTTATCCATGTGCAATGTGCATATAATGCACATACTCCCATGTATCCATGTGATACACGCATGTGAAAAGATGGTTGAGGTTATACAGGAGGGGAATGTTGTACAGGAATCACAGTGGGAGGGGAATGTTGTACAGATATCACAGTGGGAGGGGAATGTTGTAGGATGTCGCAGTGGGAGGGGAATGTTGTACAGATATTCCAGTGGGAGGGGAATGTTGTACAGGAATCACAGTGAGAGGGGAATGTTGTACAGAAATCACAGTGGGAGGAGAATGTTGTACAGGAATCACAGTGGAAGCGGAGTGTTGTACAGATATCACAGTGGGAGGGGAATGTTGTACAGATATCACAATGGGAGGGGAATGTTGTACAGGAATTGCAGTGGGAGGGGAATTTTGTACAGGAATCACAGTAGGAGGGGAATGTTGTATGGGAATCACAATGGGAGGGGACTGTTGTACAGATATCACAGTGGGAGGGGAATGTTGTACATATATCACACTGGGAGGGGAATGTTGTACAGGAATCACAGTGAGAGGGGAATGCTGTACAGGAATCACAGTAGGAGGAGAATGTTGTACAGGAATCACAGTGGAAGCGGATTGTTGTACAGATATCACAGTGGGAGGGGAATGTTGTACAGGAATCACAGTGAGAGGGGAATGTTGTACAGGAATCACAGTGGGAGGAGAATGTTGTACAGGAATCACAGTGGAAGCGGAGTGTTGTACAGATATCACAGTGGGAGGGGAATGTTGTACAGATATCACCGTGGGAGAGGAATGTTGTACAGATATCACAGTGGGAGGGGAATGTTCTCCGGGAATCACAGTAGAGAGGGAATGTTGTGCAGGAATCGCAGTGGGAACAACCTGGTGGTCCTCCCAAAGCCCTTAAATATGTTTGCTTGTTGGCATTGCAACAGGTGATGTAATTTACTTTTCATTTATAGGAAAATCACCTTCAGATGAAACAGTGCCTGAGGGTAAGTACATTTTCCTCCTCATGTGTTCCCATCTCTTACAGTTATATTCACACATTTTGACAAATATGATTTAAAACGGTCAATCCAGGGAGGGACAGTATTGGCCTCGTCAGTCTTGGGAGCCATGTTCCTGAATAAATCTGCATTGGGGCAGGACTCCTGTTTGGGTTGGGCCCATTTCAGAATCACAGTGGGAGGGAATGTTGTACAGGAATTGCAGTGAGAGGGAAATTTTGTACAGGAATCACAGTAGGAGGGGAATGTTGTACGGGAATCGCAGTAGGAGGGGAATGTTGTACAGATATCACAGTGGGAGGGGAATGTTGTACAGATATCACAATGGGAGGGGAATGTTGTACAGGAATCACAGTGAGAGGGGAATGTTGTACAGGAATCACAGTGAGAGGGGAATGTTGTACAGGAATCACAGTGGGAGGATAATGTTGTACAGGAATCACAGTGGGAGGGGAATGTTGTACAGATATCACAGTGGGAGGGGAATGTTGTACAGATATCACAATGGGAGGGGAATGTTGTACAGGAATCACAGTGAGAGGGGAATGTTGTACAGGAATCACAGTGGGAGGAGAATGTTGTACAGGAATCACAGTAGAAGCGGAGTGTTGTACAGATATCACAGTGGGAGGGGAATGTTGTACAGGAATCACAGTAGGAGCAACCTGCTGGTCCTCCCAAAGCCCTTTAAATATGTTTGCTTGTTGGCATAGCAACCGGTGATGTAATTTCCTTTTCATTTATAGGAAAATCACCTTCAGATGAAACAGTGCCTGAGGGTAAGTACATTTTCCTCCTTGTGTGTTCCCATCTCTTACAGTTATATTTTTGACAAATATGATTTTAAATGGTCAAACCAGGGAGGGACAGTATTGGTCTCGTCAGTCCTGGGAGCCATATTCCTGAATAAATCTGCATCGGGACAGGACTCCTGTTTGGGTTGGGCCCATTTAGAAATCACAGTGGGAGGGAATGTTGTACAGGAATTGCAGTGAGAGGGGAATGTTGTACAGGAATCACAGTGGGAGGGGAATGTTGTACAGATATCACAATGGGAGGGGAATGTTGTACAGGAATCAAAATGGGAGGGGAATGCTGTACAGGAAATGCTGTATTTAGAGTCCCAGTGCTCTCCAAAAATAATTTGGAAGTCGTATGATGTCATGTCTGTCCAGGGCTGCCCTATATGTGCCAAAAATGTCATGTCCCTTATTTGACACCCATTGAGTATGACCTCGTGTCCCTGTATGTCCCACAAAGTTTTACCTGCTGTCGATTAGTTCCTGAAAAAAGCATGTGACTGAAAAGCCAAATCTGATATGTGGTTCTTTTACTGAATATAAGCCACCAAATCCGGGGTGCTCTATAGATCCGGCAGGAAACTAAATGGACTCAGTTTGACAGCGTGTGCTGTGGGTCAACAGAAATCCTATCGTTAGTGTGTAGCTAGTTGTTGATTAAGTCATGCAACCAGTTTATTTTGTTTGTTTAGCGCTAGCCCCTGTAACCATAGTGGAACAGTGAATATTTACAGTAGTATAGTCAAAAAAAACATGAAAAAACTTTGTAAAAGACGATTGATTAACCGTTGATTAAGTAAGTTCTGATTGATTAAGAACTGATTCACTCAAAAGCGTTGATTAAATCCAGTGGAACAGCACATAATGCATCTGTAAGCACCCTGAAACTATCTGCAAATCACCACAGACAAATCTGCGTTCTTATTTAGAAGCTCCAAAAGAGGTCAAGATAACGGCGAGCAGGACATTGGAGAGGATCTATGAAGGAGCTGCAGTCAACCTGACCTGCGAGGTCCAGAGCAGCAATCCAAGCGTGTGGTCATACTCCTGGTACAGAGACCGCACCGTCCTGCAGGAAACTGGCACAGTGCTCCGTTTCCCGGCCGTACGACCCGAGGACCGAGGCTCTTACCACTGCCGAGCCTCAAACTCTGCGGGCTCGGGGGATTCCCCGGAGGTTACGATCACCGTTCACTGTGAGTCCGCCGCAGCTTCTCATGTCATGCTCTGTGGAACGGCGGCGACATAGAGACGCGAGAACGTGAGAACACAAGAACACAAGAACACGAGAGTGTTTCCATGTCGAGCGCAGGCCGTCCAGCCCAGGATCGGCCTGTTCATGTCGTCTGCCTAGCCAGTATATTTGGTAAACAAATAATGTATTCCCTTTTTTTCCCCCAGATGGACCCAGAGGCACAAAGATTAGGGCCAGCTGTTGTGAGAAAGGGGTGAAGGCCGGCGAAACCCTTACCCTCACCTGCGAGACCAACGCCCGTCCTGAGCCCGACGGCTACACCTGGTTCCGCACGATTACAGAGCCTGGTGGACAGAGGGGTCCAGGAAGGACCGAGGTTGCCGTGCCTTCTAACGGATGGTCTGACGGGCGAGACCTCAGATTCTGGAAGATCAGTGCAGGCGATGCCGGGGAATACACGTGCCAGGCCAAGAACATCATCAGCGCTCAAAACTCCACCGCTCTCCGTGTAGACGTCCTGTGTGAGTGCTGTGTTTAGAGTCTCAGTGCTCTCCGTGTAGACGTCCTGTGTGAGTGCTGTATTTAGAGTCCCAGTGCTCTCCGTGTAGACGTCCTGTGTGAGTGCTGCATTTAGAGTCCCAGTGCTCTCCGTGTAGACTTCCTGTGTGAGTGCTGAGTTTAGAGTCCCAGTGCTCTCCATGTAGACGTCCTGTGTGAGTGCTGTGTTTAGAGTCTCAGTGCTCTCCGTGTAGACGTCCTGTGTGAGTGCTGTGTTTAGAGTCTCAGTGCTCTCTGTGTAGACGTCCTGTGTGAGTGCTGAGTTTAGAGTCCCAGTGCTCTCCATGTAGACGTCCTGTGTGAGTGTTGTGTTTAGAGTCCCAGTGCTCTCCGTGTAGACGTCCTGTTCGGTGAATATGAGCCACCAAATCCGGGGTGCTCTATAGATCCGGCAGGAAAACAAAATGGACTCAGTTTGACAGCGTGTGCTGTGGGTCAACAGAAATCCTACCGTTAGTGTGTAGCTTGTTGTTTATTAAGGCATGCAACCAGTTTATTTTTTTTGTTTAGCACTAGCCCCTGTAACCATAGTGAACAGTGAATATTTACAGTAGTATAGTACAAAGAAACATGAAAAAACCTTGTAAAAGACAATTGATTAACCGTTGATTAAGTAAATTCTGATTGATTAAGAACTGATTAACTCGAAAGCGTTGATTAAATCCAGTGGAACAGCACATAATGCATCTGTAAACACCCTGAAACGATCTGCAAATCACCACAGACAAATCTGCGCTCTTATTTAGATGCTCCAAAAGAGGTCAGGATAACGGCGAGCGAGACATTGGAGAGGATCTATGAAGGAGCGGCAGTCATCCTGACCTGCGAAGTCCAGAGCAGCAATCCAAGCGTGCGGTCATACTCCTGGTACAGAGACCGCTCCGTCCTGGGCGAAACTGGCGCAGTGCTCCATTTCCCGGCCGTACGACCCAAGGACAGAGGCTCTTACCGCTGCCGAGCCTCAAACTCTGCGGGCTCGGGGGATTCCCCGGAGGTTACGATCACCGTTCACTGTGAGTCCGCCGCAGATGCTCATGTCATGCTCTGTGGAATAGCGGCGACATAGAGACGCGAGAACATGAGAACACGAGAACACAAGAACACGAGAGTGTTTCCATGTCGAGCGCAGGCCGTCCAGCCCAGGATCGGCCTGTTCATGTCGTCTGCCTAGCCAGTATATTTGGTAAACAAATAATGTCTTCCCTTTTTTTTCCCCCAGATGGACCCAGAGGCACAAAGATTAGGGCCAGCTGTTGTGAGAAAGGGGTGAAGGCCGGCGAAACCCTTACCCTCACCTGCGAGACCAACGCCCATCCTGAGCCCGACGGCTACACCTGGTTCCGCACGATTACAGAGCCTGGTGGACAGAGGGGTCCAGGAAGGACCGAGGTTGCCGTGCCTTCTAACGGAGGGTCTGATGGGCGATACCTCAGATTCTGGAAGATCAGTGCAGGCGACGCCGGGGAATACACGTGCCAGGCCAAGAACATCATCAGCGCTCAAAACTCCACCGCTCTCCGTGTAGACGTCCTGTGTGAGTGCTGTGTTTAGAGTCTCAGTGCTCTCCGTGTAGACGTCCTGTGTGAGTGCTGTATTTAGAGTCTCAGTGCTCTCCGTGTAGACGACCTGTGTGAGTGCTGTCTTTAGAGTCCCAGTGCTCTCCGTGTAGACGTCCTGTGTGAGTGCTGTATTTAGAGTCTCAGTGCTCTCCGTGTAGACGTCCTGTGTGAGTGCTGCATTTAGAGTCCCAGTGCTCTCCGTGTAGACTTCCTGTCTGAGTGCTGAGTTTAGAGTCCCAGTGCTCTCCATGTAGATGTCCTGTGTGAGTGCTGTGTTTAGAGTCTCAGTGCTCTCCGTGTAGACGTCCTGTGTGAGTGCTGTGTTTAGAGTCTCAGTGATCTCTGTGTAGACGTCCTGTGTGAGTGCTGCATTTAGAGTCCCAGTGCTCTCCGTGTAGACTTCCTGTGTGAGTGCTGAGTTTAGAGTCCCAGTGCTCTCCATGTAGACGTCCTGTGTGAGTGTTGTGTTTAGAGTCCCAGTGCTCTCCGTGTAGACGTCCTGTTCGGTGAATATGAGCCACCAAATCCGGGGTGCTCTATAGATCCGGCAGGAAAACAAAATGGACTCAGTTTGACAGCGTGTGCTGTGGGTCAACAGAAATCCTACCGTTAGTGTGTAGCTTGTTGTTTATTAAGGCATGCAACCAGTTTATTTTTTTTGTTTAGCACTAGCCCCTGTAACCATAGTGAACAGTGAATATTTACAGTAGTATAGTACAAAGAAACATGAAAAAACCTTGTAAAAGACAATTGATTAACCGTTGATTAAGTAAATTCTGATTGATTAAGAACTGATTCACTCGAAAGCGTTGATTAAATCCAGTGGAACAGCATATAATGCATCTGTAAACACCCTGAAACGATCTGCAAATCACCACAGACAAATCTGCGCTCTTATTTAGATGCTCCAAAAGAGGTCAGGATAACGGCGAGCGAGACATTGGAGAGGATCTATGAAGGAGCTGCAGTCATCCTGACCTGCGAAGTCCAGAGCAGCAATCCAAGCGTGCGGTCATACTCCTGGTACAGAGACCGCACCGTCCTGCGCGAAACTGGCCCAGTGCTCCGTTTCCCGGCCGTACGACCCAAGAACAGTGGCTCTTACCGCTGCCAAGCCTCAAACTCTGCGGGCTCGGGGGATTCCCCGGAGGTTACGATCACCGTTCACTGTGAGTCCGCCGCAGCTGCTCATGTCATGCTCTGTGGAACGGCGGCGACATAGAGACGCGAGAACGTGAGAACGCGAGAACACAAGAACACGAGAGTGTTTCCATGTCGAGCGCAGGCCGTCCAGCCCAGGATCGGCCTGTTCATGTCATCCTGCCTAGCCAGTATATTTGGTAAACAAATAATGTATTCCCTTTTTTTCCCCCAGATGGACCCAGAGGCACAAAGATTAGGGCCAGCTGTTGTGAGAAAGGGGTGAAGGCCGGCGAAACCCTTACCCTCACCTGCGAGACCAACGCCCGTCCTGAGCCCGACGGCTACACCTGGTTCCGCACGATTACAGAGCCTGGTGGACAGAGGGGTCCAGGAAGGACCGAGCTTGCCGTGCCTTCTAACGGATGGTCTGACAGGCGAGACCTCAGATTCTGGAAGATCAGTGCAGGCGACGCCGGGGAATACACGTGCCAGGCCAAGAACATCATCAGCGCTCAAAACTCCACCGCTCTCCGTGTAGACGTCCTGTGTGAGTGCTGTGTTTAGAGTCTCAGTGCTCTCCGTGTAGACGTCCTGTGTGAGTGCTGTATTTAGAGTCCCAGTGCTCTCCGTGTAGACGTCCTGTGCGAGTGCTGTATTTAGAGTCCCAGTGCTCTCCGTGTAGACGTCCTGTGTGAACAGTACTACTGTGAAGCACAGAATGAACATGGCAAGGAGAACTCGACAACTGTACGGCTTAATGTGACATGTATGTTCAGTGCATCTATTATATAATTGTATAAATCATATTATTGTTATATGTGTGCAGCTGTGCTGTTTGTAACTCTGGATCCTGTGTTCAGACATGCCTCTGATCTCTGGCTCTGGGAGCTGCAGCAGAACTGAAGCAGAGATCAGCTGCTCCTGTGAGAGCCGTGGGAATCCCTCTCCCAGCATGGAGTGGCATGTGTCTGGACTGCGGGTCACTAACTCTACTGACAGAGTCATCAGGGAGGAGCAGCTAGGGAACACAGGCCTGAGGAGCTCCCTCACCATGCGCCAATCACAGGGAGACACGCCCACTCTCTTCTGCGTCAGCACCAACACTCTCGGCAACTCCAGCCTCCAGCTCCACGTCCCGTCTCCACAACAACACTCAGGTAAATGGAAGTACATTTCTATTTTATAACGTATTTATACATCACACACTAATATACAGAGGTGCAGCTTTTGATGGTTTTATTTAAGGGTTTGTAAAAGTACTGATGATGACGCTGTAACTGTGCTAATATATGTTCTTCTTTTCCTCCTGCAACTGACATTATGTTTAGGTCATTATATTGGTGGGCAGTGGTTCATTTTATATCCCACTCAAAATGTATTTTGTTCCATTTTGTTTTTGGAATACAATAAACTTTTGAATGGCAGGTTCTAGAATACAACAATTTTTATGTTCCACACAATACCATTCTTCAAATGCGTACATGGTTGAATAATTATTTCAGTAATGCACGAGTTCATTCATTTATTAGTGGATATTTACTAAAGTAATAATGCATGTATTATCTCAGAGAGAATGGAAAGAATGCTATACATTTTGCAGGCTGTGTCTCCACAGTAATTGGGTGAACATATACATATATTTTTTGAAGTCTGTTTTTCGGTATGTAACTGACATGTCCTTCATGCAGGTTTTGACATTACCTCACTGCTGATTGGTGCAGCTGCCAGTGCTGGTGCCATGATGATGATATGCTTCATAATGCAGCTCATTCTAAAGTAAGAGAAACTGGGTCCTATAAAGTCAATGTCAGTGTAAAGGGAAATTTCACTGTAATTCCATGTTATTGTATTATATTACTCAACCCCACTGCTGCGGTCATCATTTTTAAACTGAGCTCATGTAGATGTGTCCCTGTCCCACATCCAGAACATGCCTCTAAAACTCCACGTGTTGCTATGACACAAAGTGTGAATGTGGCAGATTGGCTCAGAAATTGAGAGGTGCTTTCAGGAGAATGGAAATTCACGACCTGAAGAATCAAAATATTGTAACTGGCACTTTTCAAGCCAAACCATATTATCAGTGGACAAATCCATGTAAACAATCAGTATTCTGTATTCTGCAGAATTGGAGTCAGTTCACACAGCAAGGAGTGTGTTCAGAAGTCCCACAGAGGGGTAGTCCCTCTGAGCATTTCTAACGTTCATATCACATCACATGGTGTTTCAGGTTCAGCTTAGCCAATCATCATTTGTTTTATGTTCAATGTTCTCCTAAATAAGGTTAACAGGGTTAGATTTACTGCCGGAAAGAGAGGGAGCCTCCCCCCCCCCACCCCCCACCCACCCCCACACACACACACAACAAAGCAAATCAGCAGTTATGAACTGTGGGCAATATTGATTCATTACTGCTCAGTCATGTTAATAATATATACGAACATCAATAAAACGTTAACATTTGAACTCCAGCATAGCATTAAAATTTGATGTTCATGAAAAGTTCCCGTTTAACCTTGGGGTGGAATCTATCAAGGATATTTGATTCAATGAGATTGAAGGTCATATATTGGGAAGAAAACTGCAAAAGGGAACATACATATGATTTGAGAGGGCGGGGTGGAGGGTGTGTTTGTGAATGCTGTGTTGGTAATCCAATCTGTAACTGAAATCACTTTAGAGGGATAAGATGACTGTGTTTCTCCTAAAAGCAAACAGATGAGCTCCAACCCTAACCCAATCACAGAGTGTGTTGGTAACAACCAACAGAACAAAACCAATAGAGATTGGTGGATGCTTTCTGGCTACTTTGGTAACCCTAACCCTAAACCTAACCATAAGCTGAGGGAGGGATGCTACAGACCATTCCTGTTTGGTTTTGATTTGTTGGTTTGTGCTACTTTGCAAAAGTGCTGCCCCCACATGATGGTGAAATGCAATTTCCAACGTATGGACAGTAGAAAAACAGGACTAAATGTTACACTGATCTCTGCAGTGATTATAATGAAAGTCAGGTGTGCATCAATTGAATCTGTGTGCTATTCCCAGGAAGAAGAGACACAGCCAGCGCTCTGGAAGTAGAATGAAGGACAGTGAAGGGATCATGCTGACAGATGGGGTAACTCTGAGACAAACACACACGCACACACATACACACACGTACACATTCATGCGCGCACATACATACACCTATACACTTACTTTTTAGAGACATTCACCAGAGATCTTTCTTTCCACGTCTGAAAGCATATTCAGTATTCATAACACCTTAGTGGAAATTGAGATGAGGGTACCAATAGTACTGGAATAATTATTAAAACATTAACTAAACAAGGCAGCCGCACCTAATGGTATGTATCTAAAAGTACACAAAGAGGTAGAGCTGATCATCTATAAACCACAGGCAGGTTTTATCTTTAACTGATTCTTATGTATAAGCAGCATTTTAAGTGCTTGCCATGGTATTTGCCAGGGAAATGTATGCCTAACAAATTTCTATTGGGGAGCTACAAAGTATTTTAATTCTAATAAGACATACCAAAAATAATTTGATAAAATATCACGAGTAAAATTGTAATATATGCATTGTTTTTTGTTCTGTAATGCTTATTATATAAACTTAAATTTTTTGGTTAAACGTGTTATTACTGTTCCCTTACATGTACCTGTCAGCTGAGGGAGAATGACATTTCAAAGATGTATACATTTTTGCTGGGGTTTGAGTATGTTCATTTTCAAACTTTCATCTGAGTTTATTCTTCTGATAATCCAGTCAGGATGGGAAACTGGTGACACAGTCACTGCAGCTGTCTCTGTGCCTTATACTTTTCCAAGAAAGAGGACAAGTATAGTTCTCAAGAGCTCTGACAGAGATTGCGGTTTGATAATGTTACTGTACTCCACTCGAGCCAGGCTACTGCACTGGGTGAAAGAGCAAGAGGAAATGCACAAGGGAGAGAAGGAGAAAGGAGGTTTTTGACCGAATATCAAAAGTGTTAAGAAAGAGCAGAGAAAAAGAGAAATAACTAAATGTTGTCTCTGTATCCTAGCACAGTCATGTTTCGCCTATTATTTAATGATTAATTATGCAATGATATATTAGATAATAACTGTAACTGATACCTTTATAAGTACCCCAAGTAACGAGCACTTTATAACACAGGTAACACATTAACACCATAATTATTTCAGAAAAATTTTATACAATGCAAAAAATTGTATATGTATAAATAGGAATAATAATAATGAAAGGAGCACAAAAAAATGATTTCATACATGAATTAATTAATTCATATTTCAAAGAGCTTTAACTAAGTTCTTTAATTTACAGAAAAGACATCTGTTGACCTGTAAAAATG
The DNA here is from genome assembly GCA_025169545.1 of Anguilla japonica. Lineage (NCBI taxonomy): Eukaryota > Metazoa > Chordata > Actinopteri > Anguilliformes > Anguillidae > Anguilla > Anguilla japonica. The sequence goes on along the minus strand of CM045883.1, from coordinate 85,672,802 downwards.
GCAGAATTAGTCAGTGTGAATGATATTTAAAATGTCCACATGCTCTTAGCTTTATCATTGGGTGAAAATGAAATGTTTCACAAAAACGTTTTGTTTTTTACATTCATTATGAATGAAAGAATGAATTAACGCTGTGAAACAGGACAGTTTTCTTTTAGGTTTTTTTTTTTCATAGGCATTGGGAGACATTATTTTTCTTAACTTTCTGAGTGAAGAATCTTAAAGATGACATCTCACCTCTTCTCTGGCTGTTTCTCAACACATTTTTTGCAGCTGCCCTGTCATTTTCTTCAAATGGCTGTGTCCCAATGTTGACGTTTCGCAAATTCGCACCTTTCTTTATCTTTTGACCTCTCAATCAGATGGCCGCTCAAGATGAGAAATCGATCTACGCCAACAAGACCATGCTGTCGGGCGCGGGTGCGGTGGAAAAGGGGGACGAGGCCGCCCTGCACTATGCCACCGTGGATTTCTCCAAACTTCACGGCACGGGTGGGGAACACGGAACGGGCATCGTCCGTGGCACTTCCAAACGGACGCCCGACTACGCCATGATCCGACACAAATCCAGGGAAGAGAGAGAAGGAGGAAAGGAAGAAGGTGAGGAGGTGCAGGAGGAGGTGGGGAAGGAGGGCCAAGCTGAGCTGGGCACAGAGAGGGAGTGGGCCGAGGCGAGGGGAGAGAAGGAGCCCACGGAGGAAGCCACCTACGGGAACATCTGCCCCTCCAGGCCCACTAAGAGGGCACGGCAGGGACTGCAGCAGCCGCCCGGGAACCCTGCTGCAGAGGAGGAGGAGGAGGAGCAGCGCCAGGAGGACATTTACGTGGATGTCATGAGCCCCCTGATGGAGGGTAACGGAAAGGGAACAGAGGAGAGTGAGTACGCCGTGGTCAGGAAGCCCAAATAAGTCACCATTGAGATAGGCCAACTCATCACACCACGCTGCACTCTCATAATGCCAGGTTTTACTTTACAGCACGATACATAACGTGCGTTATGTTGCAGTACAGATGTTACATTACAGTGTCATACTGAAGTACAGTAACTTATGGGGTACCAAAAGCAACATAAAGCTATTATTGCACCATGCATTTTCTTCTGAATTTAACTGAAATATCCCTATTTCTCTCAGATTTAATGGAAAAAAGTCTTACATTTATTGTCTTTAAAATGACAGGTGTAAATATTTAATGTGGTATCCGAAAATGATATAAATGAGCTAAATGTTTTATTAATACGTGTTTGTTTTACCTTTTGCTAAATCTATAACAATTTAGCTAAAACATTTAATTAAATGTATGAGATATTTAGCTAAAGATTTTGCTTAATGTACGAAACCTTTTGTTAAATGAATAAAACATTTCGCTAAATATTTAACTAAATTAAAAAAGCATTTAGCAAAATGAATGAAACATTAACTAAATGTATGAAACATTCAGCTAAATATGTAGCTGAATGTATAACACCCTTTAATGTATAAAACTTGTAGCTAAATATTTAATTAAATGTAAAAAACATTTATCTAAACATACAAGACTTTTAGCTGAATGTATAAAACATGAAGTATTTGAAGTATGAAATATTTGCTGACTATTTGAAACATTTATAATGGTATAAAACATTTTGCTGAATGTATGCGACCTCCACAGCCCGCCTTACAGTGGTTTACCAAAAGAAACATTCACCTTATTGTGGACAAATTTTGGGAAGTTAATTTTTGTGATGACTAAACACAACTAACTTTGCATCAACAATCCTCACATTGGGAGATGAGTTGTTCCTGTTGGGGCAGTGGGAATCCCTCTCCCAGCATGGAGCAGCCGATACTTGTGTCTGTTTCTTAATGTCTTTCTTCAGGTCATTGCTGGAACATGCAGCAACAATGCCACGCTCAGGGTGAGCTCGCATTGGTCAGCACTCCAGTAGTAAACAGAGATGAACATTGAACATTGGCATACCCGCCATTTCAAAAACCAGCCTCAGTGCCATTTCACAGGCTTGCCAACTACTGATTTTGATGCTGTTATGCTACACCCTTCCTATGTTGTGGAGACCCCCCTACAAATTAGCATTAAAAATTTAGACTTTCTTTGCGCAAAACACAACTTCATGCAAATCAAACGGATCCAGATCCTTCATTCTCTTGATCATTTTGAGGATTGTGAACCTTTTACACTTTTTACTATTTTAGATGAAGATTATAGTTCTCCCTCAGCCACAGAAAAGAGAAGGGAGCTAGCCTGGGGGGAAAAGTGCTATATCAAGTTAATTCATACATTTCTCTAACTGTGTGGTCACTATCTTGTTTGCTGAATACAGTATTTAAGTTGTTTGTTCGTTTTTCTTTTTTTTTGATAAGCCAACTCATTTCAGCATTTAATAAAATGGAGGTATACCTAAGTAGTCTACAGTTTGCCGTGCATCCTGTTTGCCTTGCATGTTGTTAAAAGAATGAAGACCAACCTGGAGATCACTTGCTTCAAATAAAAAAAATTCAAAAACTGAGCCTGAAAGAGCATTATTAGAGCACCAGTTCAAAGTGAGCACGTGACACATTGGGCATTATTATTATTATTATTATTATTATTGTTATGGTTATTATTATTTAGCATACATATTATTCATCTCGCCCCCATGGAAATGTGAAATTCCACCCAGATTAACCTTCAAAAATAACAAAGGAAAACAACAAAGCAAAATAACAAAAATGGTATCCCAGGGGAAGGAATCCTTATCCAGCTGGGATCACACCCTATACAGCGAATAAAGGGACTAAACGAGAGTTAGGGTAGGATTGGAGAAAATGGGGTCAAGCACCTTCTAGAATCCACTGGGCAAACAAAGTAGTAGGGCTAGGCAAGAAATTAAAATGAGGTCAAACAAGCATCATCAACTAAATGATCACAATCCAAAAGTACAGAGCAAATTCGAAGAGTCTCCCTGGTAAAATGGCAAACCATGCCTTTTTAAAAATGCCAGTAGCCGGAGACAGACGGGCAATCTGATGATGAACCAGAGGGAAATCAATCAGACCCTCACACGTTCAGCAGAGACAAACAAAACGGAACACAAATGTTTTTTTATGACTGATGTTATAACAACACTGTAAAGCCTACGTAGCATTGTTATAAACCTGGTGTAACAACTGTTATTACCTTTCAAGACAGCTCTTCAAAGTGTTACCAACTTTTTACTGCGTCCTAACAAATTAGGTTGTGTATCCAGAATCTGTAAGTCCTTAATTTGATTAGTTTTTTTTTGAAATTGCTTACACACTAGTTGCGGAATTTGGCTCATTGTGTCAAAACTCTACACACAAGCCAAATAAGACACAACACTTGGAGATAAACATCTCACTTCTACGTCAAAATGAAACTCCGCAATCAAAATATAACAATCCTTTCTCAAAATGACATTTTTGCAATAAAATGATACACACGTGCACTATTTGAATTAATCCTTCAAAGCAGCAACAACACACTGATGTACTTTATACAAAACACTGCTGTCTTTAGTACTTTGTATACCTTTTTAATGTTCTCATACAGGCTTCTGTGAAAGATTGTTCCAGTACAGTACATCTACTCAAATGTCAATGAACACAAAAATAGAAAGGCTTCAGAAAAACATATATACAGCTTATTTTTTTGCCATTGCAGGTTTTTACAACAACAAAAAAACACACAAAGAAAAGTAGAATTACATTACAGTAATCAGTAAAATATGTTACTGTAAACTCACAGAAACAATGTGGGAATGTTGTACAGGAAAAATAATTGTATTGTAAGGGATTGTAAGGGATGGGGTGGATGGTTTATGGATTCCGCCTTCTGTTAGGGTCTGGCCACATCACCTTCTCCACATCACAAGCAATGTCATCCCTAGCTAGGCAACGGGAAAAATATCACCTTGCGTGCCGTATCCAACCCCACTGACCCCACCTCAATGTCTCCGCATGCCTCTTCCATTGCTTGCAGAAGAGGCAGACGGGCATGTGATTGGCGGTCATACACTTTCCAACGCCAAGCCAAAAATAATTTCTCAATCGGATTGAGAAATGGGGAGTAAGGGGGCAAGTATACAACTGTGAAGTTATTGTGGTTGGTGAACCAGGAAATTAACATTATCCCAGATGACAACACACCTGGGCTGCTCTGGTTCGTCCTGTACAACTGCATTATGTAGTGTATCCAGAAATGTGATTATGTGTGCAGTATTGTAGGGACCTAGGGTGGCATGGTGATGGAGAACTCCTTGCAGACTAATGGCGGCACACAACGACGCCTGGTTTTAGCTAGATTGAATCCAGCTTCATCAATGAAAATGAACCCATGAGGCTGTGCAGCTGCATCAAAGTCCAGGACTCTCTGTAACAGACAATGAATACACTGTACCATGAATATGGTGTAACTCAAAACACAGGACTACAATGTCTACATTTTCACACAAGGATGGGGGTGGGGTGGGGGGTGGGTTGGGTCATACACATTCAGTCAAAACTACAAGCCACAGGCAAGGCAGGTGCTTGCTGCCTTGCCTGTGGCAGCTACTGAACACCCGCAACCACGACCGGATGTATCACCCCCAGGTTTCAATGACAATGTTACAATACAGCCCATCACAACTGCTCACTCTCAATTCTTGCTACACTGTTGCCTCACTCACCTTCCTCCGGTGCAGGAAGCATGGCATTCTTCACACCCGATACCTACACCGGGGGCGTCGTTGTAACATCCACGCTGCCACTACAACATCAGCTCAATCTATCCCATCCATATGGACTATCGATCGCTCTGCAACGACATGAGGAATCAGCACCCACCTCGCGGATTATTCTGTTTTGCATTCATTCCCCACAGCCCCTCCAGTAGCCAAACAGTCAATTCGCCATGCCAACTTTTCTCTGCTGAACATTCACTCCATTAACAACAAATTCCTGCTGCTCCATGAACTTATTATTGACAATAAACTGGACTTTCTTTTTTTGTGTGAGACCTGGCAGCATCCAGGCGTCTTTTTCTCATTAAACCAAGCCACGCCCCCAGGTTTTAGCTACTTTTGCAAACCCTGCCCCTCTGGTAGGAGTGGCGGCCTTGCAATCATCTTTAATGTAAAATTCACACCATCTGAAGTTTCCCTCCCAGTTTATGTTACATCTTTTGAATACATTGCATTTAAATTACAGTGTCATTATTGTTCTCATCTATTTCCCCCCTAAACCAAGTCAAATTTTCCTGTCTGAATTAACTGAACTACTCTCATCTGCCTGTTCCCTGTCTTCCCGTCAACTGCTACTGGGCGACTTCAACATACATGTCGACTCCACTCATTGTACCCCTGCCTCCGCCCTCAATGTAGTCTTGGGCTGTTTCAACCTCACTCAACACGTACACTTCCAAAACTCCAACGGAAACCCCCGCACCCTCTTCTCGACTCTTAACAAACTTCTCAACCCCCATTTAAATAATACTACATCTGGCTCCACATCACTCTGCAACTCCTTCCTAGAGTTCTTCCACACCAAAATCACCAATATACACCACACTCTCACCTCATCCACATCCCCTTTAGATGAACCACTCCCTACTACTGCCGCAACTTCTCCCCACCCCCCCCCCCCCCCCCCCCCCCCCGGTTTTACCTTCATCCAGATTGACTGTGCCTCACTTACCAAACTCATTTCCTCTGCCAGATCCACCACCTGCTCCCTAGATCGCACCCCCACTGCCCTGATTAAAGCCTGCCTCCCTACTGTCTGCCCTTACATCACCAACCTCATTAACCTGTCCCTGACCCACTGTGTTGTCCCCTCCATCTTCAAAACTGCTGCCGTCTCCTCCAATCCTTAAAAAACCTGGCCTGGACCCAAACACCCTCTCCAACTACCATCCCATCTCCAACCTTCCATTCATGTCCAAACTCCTGTAAAAAGTTATTGCTTCCCAACTCCGTTCTTATATGTCCGACAATAACCTCTTTGAGCCCCTTCAGTCTGGCTCTTCAACCCCATCACAGCACAGAAACAGTCCTCACCAAAGTTGTAAATCTCTGGATCTCTCTGCCGCTTTTGATACAGTTAACCACAACATCCTCCTCACCCATCTGTCCCACCTAGGCATTACTGGCTAATATCTCAACTGATTTCACTCATACCTCACAAATCGGTCAGAATTCATATCTATCCATGGTCACACCTCAGATCTTGCCACTGTCACACAGGGTGTCCCACAAGGTTCTGTTCTTGGTCCCCTCCTCTTCATCATTTATATGCTTCCCCTTGGCCCCATCCTCCACAGCTTTGGTCTCAATTTCCATTTCTATGCAGATGACACCCAAATCTATATCAGCTCTACATCCACTAATCAGCCACCCACTGCCATCATTGAAAACTGACACACGTCAAATCGTGGATGCAACACAATTTTCTCAAACTCAACTGTGAAAAAACTGAAATCATTCTCATCGGACCAATACCCCAACTCAGAAAACTACACAGCCTCTCTCTCACCATTGACAGTACCCCAGTCTCCACCTCCCCCCTGGTCTGCAACCTCACTGTCATACTTGATCCATCCCTCTCATTTGAAAATCACATCAATAACACCTTCAAGGTTTCATTTTTCTATCTACGCAATATCTCCAGACTCAAACCCTCCCTCACCCATCCCGATGCAGAAAAACTCATCCATACATTCATATCTAGCAGACTGGACTACTGTAACGCTCTCCTCACTGGTCTTCCCTCCCACCTCCTACGCAAACTGCAACTGGTTCAGAACTCGGCTGCAAGAATACTCTCCCACACATCCTCCCGGTCTCACATCACCCCTGTCTTGAAAGATTTATACTGGCTCGCAATCACATCACGCATCACATTCAAACTCCTCCTCCTAATCTATAAATCCCTAAATGGCCTCTCACCCACATACCTCTCTGACCTCCTGCTCCCCTACCAGCCACCCAGATTGTTACGTTCATCCACTGCCGGCCTCCACACCACCTTCCCCTCTCAGCTCCATTCTGTTGGCGACCGCACCTTCTCAGTTTTCGCCCCCAAACTCTGGAATGCCCTCCCCCCTGACATCCGTACTTCAGACTCACTCACCTCCTTCAAATCATGCCTTACCTACCTCTTTTTCCTAGCCTTCCCTTGATGTCTGTATTCCCCCTCTGTCCATCACACCTACTCCTACCACCACTGCGCCATTGGTCCCACTGTATTTTCTGTATTATATGTGTTTTTATTGTACCTTTGTATTTATTTATTTATAATTATGATAATTATGCTTGTATTCCCTGTGTTGTAAAACGTCTTTGAGTCTGTGAAAAGCGCTATATAAAATAAATGTATTATCATTATTATTAATGTGCAGAGTACTGGGCCAAAACAACAAAAATGATGTGACTGTCCAAATCCTAATGGACTGCACAGTTTGTGGAATTAAGTATAAAAGAGAGGTTCATGAGTGAAGTTCGTGTAAATCTTCACCCCTTTATTAGGTTACACTTCATGCAATAAAAGTGTTTCCTCAAACAAAGTTATAGTCAACTGTTCATCGTTTGAAAATAAATTGTCCAAACTAAGTTGGAGATGAAGGGGTGTAAATGCAATTTTGTTTTAGTGTGTTCATTTGTAAGATGCATGTGTGTGTGTGTATGCACGCGTGTGTACATGCATGTATGTACATTAACCTGTCTGTGTGTATTCATGTGCCATGTTTGTTTGTGTACTTGTGCATTTGTGTGTGCCCATGTGCATGTGGTTGTGTATATCTGTGCATAGATGCATGTGTACTAGTCACTGTTTGCGTGTTAATGTGTGTGTGTGTGTGTATGTGTGTGTTTGTGTTAATGTGTGTGCATGTGTGTCTATATGTGTGTGTGTGTATGCGTGAGTGTGTGTAAATGTGTGTGCGTGTGTATGTATGTGTGTGTGTTAATGTGTGTGCATGAGTGTGTGTGTTAATGTGTGTGTATGTGTGTGTTTGTGTGTGTGTGGTCATATGTGTGCATGTGTGTGTGTGTGTGTTAATGTGTGTGTTTGTGTGTCTTTGTGTGCTTTAAAAGTAAAAGCCACTTAATAGCCACATCAGAAATATCAAGGGGGTGGGGTGGGTGGTTTACTTACTTCCTTAGATCTACTCACTTCTGTTTTAAGGCCAGCACAATGTTTCTACTTATATGTACTCTAATTTAATTTATTTAAAATCATGAAGAGGATGGAGGGGGAGTGTTGGGGGGGCGGGGTTTCTGGGGTGGGGCAATGATGCCTACAGGGTGGACGGGAACATCTCCACTCACTGTATCCATTTCTGCAGGTGACGAGCTGAAGTGATCCAAAGATCTGGAGCTCACTGCGGAGACAGTCAGCTGGAGATATCAGACCTCCCCGCGCAGACAGGAACACCACAGGTACGGCTTGCTTCCTCCCTCTGCACTTCCCCCTGCGAAAGGGAACCCGTAGCGTGGCTGCTTTTGGGGAAAAAACGGGCTTGCTGGTGCTCAAGGTCATGGGTAGCTTCAGACCCCAGGTGCTTTTTTATCATTCGAGAGATTACGTTGCATGCACAAATGTTATGCTTGTGAGTCACTCCACTGTAAGAGATATCTGTAAATGGCTTGCTTTCTGGGTTTAAAAAAAAAAAAAGTAAAATGTGGAAAAAGCCTAGCTCTCCTTATATCTGCACCAGTGTATGTTGTGTGAAGGAAGTCTGCTAGCTAGCCGGCTTGAGGATCGACAAACCTCGAGTGCTGTGAAAAAGTATTTTTCCCCTTCCTGGTTTCCTCTAGTATTGTGTATTTGTCACACTGAATGGTTCCAGATCTTTAGACGAAATGTAATATTAGACAACGCAAACCTGAGTAAACACAAAACACATTTTTTAAATTATTGCATTTATTTAATGAAAAAACACTCATATCACCCATGCGTGCAAGTAATTGCCCCCTTAAACGTAATAACTGGTTGCATCACGCTTAGCAGCAATAACTGCAACCAAATGCTTCCTATAATTAGATATCAGTCTTTCACATCACTGTGGATGAATTTTAGCTCACTCTTCTTTGCTTTCTGAGTTAAAAAAATGTGATTGTCGTGTGGTTTAGCTTTTTTATCATTCGAGAGATTAAAGGGATAGTTTACTTTCTGTGGTTTCAAAAAATATATTATTTCAGTTTTAGGGTATGTTAGCAATTGGCTGAGACAGATTTCGTGTGCAATGAAGAATATTGCCCACAAAAAAAAAATAATTAAATAAATAAATAAATGTACCTCTGGAAACAAAAATATATTCTTATAGCCACTTAAATATATTCTCTTACTTTTGGCAGGCCATTTTCAAGCACACAGGTCATCAGAAACTGTAAATACGTTATAAAAATATCATTAAAAAAGTAAAAAAGTAAACTTTCACTTTAATCTCTCGAATGATCGAAATGCTAAACCACACTTAGAGTCTTTGAGATAGGAAATCTGACCAAGACAGCAACTGTACAAAAAAAGTTGTCATGACAAAAAAAAAACCCCAGAGAAAATCAACACACACCAGTTAAATCACAGTGCAATGAACATGGGATTTAATATTATATTAGCCAATACTAGTGCCTCCAATTTAAACTTTTTTGAAAGTTTATCCACGCTAAGGGTGTATGGGAAATGCAGTCTTTCTGTGAATCATGAATATCGTAATGATACCTTAATAATGCATCCACAAGGCCTCACAACACTGCAGAACCTTGTCTCACTTCTGGTGAGAACAGGCTTCTTTTGAGTATGCTTCTGTTATTCAGTTAATAACAAAACAGGAAGCCAGACTAGATGACATTTCTTGAAGAATTTTTTTTTTATTCAAAATTATACAGTATTTATTTTTATGAAATAAAAAAACTGATACAAAATGAACAAAACTGTCACAAAGCCACTGATGAAAACTATTGATCTTTCAAAGCTAAAGAATCCAGAATTAAAATGATTAGGCTACTTTTTCCATTCGCACAGTAAAATATTCAGTGCTAAACTGCAGTTCACACATTTGAGACCACACTGCGTTAAAAAAAAACACGCAGTCAGCGTCATACTCATAAATGTGTTACAGGGAACTGCCAAAATAAACTGCCCGCTCACGTCCTACATCGATGCTCGTAGTCAGCTCATGCTCGTCTGTTCTCACCTCGCGTCTCCGACCAATGCAGGACATCGCGGTCGAGGGGTATACTCCTTCAACCGCGGTTGCCCCTGGTTACCCTCAGGTTCTTTTGACATCACCTAAACCGTTGTTCCTGGTGGAAACGTCAGCATGTTCAGCAGCCTTAGTCACTGAAACACCCCGCCGAAAACAAGTGCTCCCCAAAAAGGGAATCCTGGGGGAGAAGTGGGAACACGCTGGGATATTTAAATGTTTATATTACATCTGGATCCACCCGCAACCTGTGCAGAAGCACCCCTGGAGTGAAGTGACCCCGGAGATCTGGAGCTCCCCACGGAGACGTCGGCTCAAGATATCGCTCTCCTCCCAGCCTCGTGCAGACAGGAAGGAACACCACAGGTACGGGCCACTTCCTGTCTCTGCACTTGCCCCAGCGAAAGGGAACCCGTAGCCTAGCGTGTCGCTTTTGGAAATGGGCTTGCACCTCAAGGTCATGGGTTCAATTCCTAGATGGGACGCTGACTCTTGAGTAGATAGGTGTTTCCAACCTGTGCAGAAGCACTTGCTTTCAATGCACTGTGTATCCCTCTTTTACTCAAGCGTTTCTATCATCATCATGGTAGTTACCTGTATTGCAGCCTTATCCAGATTGAGCAAAAATCAAAAGCAAAACCGCATCATTGTGAGAGTAATATTTCATCTAATTCAAATATTATCATCCAGTGGCAGCTGGTGATAAAAAATTTGGGGGGGGGGGGGCGCAGTTTTTGGGGGGGACAAACAAACTGAAGCAGCACTTCATAGCTCAGCAAAAAATAAAAAAATAAAAATAAATCTAAAACAACACAACACACTAATGTTGCCTAAACACTGGCCAGTAGCACTACTTGAACATATTTTGCCCTCCCTAATAATATAAAATAATTTTTAGAGATGACAAAATGCCTATTTCACCTACATCACCTAAAGTTACCAACAGGCAACGGCTCAATTTCTAAATATGGAACTACTAAAGTCATCTTACTGCCACTGTTACATTCTATGAAATCATAAAAAGAGCAGGAACATATTCGCTAACTCCAAGGTCATTTATATAGCCTTCTGCTGCCATCTGCTGGATAAAATGTGAATATGTGAATGCTGAAGTTCAAAGGAGGCAACAAAATTCACCAACCCACGGAATATCCCGGGATTGTCGGAGCTCTCACTCTCATCATGGCCACGCAAAGCCAACTCAAAGGCTCCACAAAATTTCACACAGTCTATTATTCTGGACAGGATGTGTCGATTTTGTCACCTCTTCGTTGTGCCTTCTAATGCTCTGTAGCCTTCATCTAGCTGTTCAGCAATGCTAAGCCTGCCAAAAAAATTTAGTCTCATACTACTGTCTAGATGGCTGCGGCTACTTTCGTGCCGTTTGCATTTTTCAGAATGATGTTATAGGTCTTGTACCACCGCCGTTGTCCACAACGCTTCGGTGCCGACACTTTGAAATAGCAAACAGGGAAAAAAATAAAAGGCATTACTTACACCACATCCAGCTAGCCAACTCCGTTTGTCATAACAAGGGCGGGAGAAGCCCGGGGTGTAGGCTTGTCCTCGATCACTTGCCTGCTGCTAAATTTGTAAATCGGGTCGGTCCGGTCCAAGCTCCTTTATTCTCTTTTTTTCTTCCAGCGAACCCCTTGTGAAAGGGCGTTTTTGCAAGGAAATAACCTAATTTTCTTTGATTTCCGCGGTTCCACTTGAAGTTGCTATCTCCTGAAAGTACGGGTCAGCAACTAAGGAGCAGAAATGACAGTCGCGCATCCATAGTTATATTAATGGCGGGTGTGAACAGAAAGATAGTGTCAAGAATTGTCCAATCACATTAGAACAAAAAACATAACAATTCGCTGCCAATAAAAGTAGGAGTGGGAAAATCTGAAGCAACCATTTAGAGAGCAGCCTCAGGTCACCTGCTTGCCAAAGGTTTAAGGATTTACATACACGCTCATTTGGCCGGTGCCCTTCACCCAGGAAGTATATGTATTCACACAGAAATTAACCAAATACAATTCGATTTTGGAACCAATTTTTAATGAATGCTGACAGCCGCTGACAGACTACCAAGCGCATTGTACGAGTAAACCATTTTTATTTAATAATTATTTCGCATTTAGGGGGGCGGCGCCCCAGTGCCCCACATTAAAGAACCGCCGCTGTTATCATCCATGTGTACGATAGGGAAGTTAACAGTGCTTTATTGATATTAATGCTAAGTGTGCAGTTAAAGTGCTGTAGCATAACCTGCAATGTACACTGCCTGTGAATACGTGGTAAGTTCACTGCTAGGTCTCATGCTGGCTTTTGTTGATTTTATTTTGAGTAGATTTTGTGCTGGAAGATGAAGTGTCAAAAACATCAATTTTTTTACAGTAAACATTTGGATAAGGTGTTTATTAACAAACAATATCAAAAAGTACTTTTTTTCACCTTCCCAAACACACAATGGCCAACACTATGCGCTGTGGGTGTAACTGCTATTTGTCACTGCTGTCCGTTTTTTTCTGACTGGATTGCTGTTCCTCCCCTCCATTTCCCAGCTCCTTCAGTGCACACAGAGGACCCCATTGGGGAAAAAAGAGACGAAACAGAGCGACATCATCGCCTTTCTACCGACTACAGCAACTGTGCCATTGCAACGCAATGACAGGAATCATCCTGGCAGTGCTGATCATCAGTCTGGCACAAACAGTGTTATTACACAAAAACATCAACCACAACAATGCAAGAAATGGTGCAAGTCGTAAGATCCATCATTTTCACAAACATATTCAGTTATCCATGTGCAATGTGCATATAATGGACATACTCCCATGTCTTGTGTGATACACGCATGTGAAAAGATGGTTGCAGTTATACAGGAGGGGAATGTTGTACAGGAATCACAGAGGGAGGGGAATGTTGTAGAAGAATCGCATTGGGAGGGGAATGTTGTACAGGAATCACAGTGAGAGGGGAATGTTGTACAGAAATCACAGTTGGAGGAGAATGTTGTACAGGAATCACAGTGGAAGGGGAATGTTGTACAGGCATCACAGTGGAAGCGGAGTGTTGTACAGATATCACAGTGGGAGGGGAATGTTGTACAGATATCACAATGGGAGGGGAATGTTCTCCGGGAATCACAGTGGAGAGGGAATATTGTGCAGGAATCGCAGTGGGAGCAACCTGGTGGTCCTCCCAAAGCCCTTTAAATATATTCGCTTGTTGGCATAGCAACCGGTGACATAATTTCCTTTTCATTTATAGTAAAATCACCTTCAGAAACAACAGTGCCTGAGGGTAAGTACATTTTCCTCCTCGTGTGTTCCCATCTCTTACAGTTATATTCACGCATTTTGACAAATATGATTTAATACGGTCAATCCAGTGAGGGACAGTATTGGCCTCGTCTGTCTTGGGAGCCATGTTCCTGAATAAATCTGCATTGGGACAGGACTCCTGTTTGGGTTGGGCCCATTTAAGAATCACAGTGGGAGGGAATGTTGTACAGGAATTGCAGTGAGAGGGGAATGTTGTACAGGAATCACAGTAGGAGGGGAATGTTGTACGGGAATTGCAGTAGGAGTGGAATGTTGTACAGGAATCACAATGGGAGGGGAATGTTGTACAGGAATCACAGTGAGAGGGGAATGTTGTACAGAAATCACAGTGGGAGGAGAATGTTCTACAGGAATCACAGTGGATGGGGAGTGTTGTACAGATATCACAGTGGGAGGGAAATGTTGTGCAGATATCACAGTGGGAGGGGAATGTTGTACAGATATCACAGTGGGAGGGGAATGTTGTACAGAAATCACAGTGGGAGGAGAATGTTGTACAGGAATCACAGTGGAAGCGGAGTGTTGTACAGATATCACAGTGGGAGGGGAATGTTGTACAGATATCACAGTGGGAGGGGAATGTTGTACAGATATCACAGTGGGAGGGGAATGTTCTCCGGGAATCACAGTGGAGAGGGAATGTTGTGCAGGAATCGCAGTGGGAGCAACCTGGTGGTCCTCCCAAAGCCCTTTAAATATGTTCGCTTGTTGGCATAGCAACCGGTGATGTAATTTCCTTTTCATTTACAGTAAAATCACCTTCAGATATAACAGTGCCTGAGGGTAAGTACATTTTCCTCCTTGTGTGTTCCCATCTCTTACAGTTATATTCACGCATTTTGACAAATATGATTTAATACGGTCAATCCAGTGAGGGACAGTATTGGCCTCGTCAGTCTTGGGAGCCATGTTCCTGAATAAATCTGCATTGGGACAGGACTCCTGTTTGGGTTGGGCTCATTTAAGAATCACAGTGGGAGGGAATGTTGTACAGGAATTGCAGTGAGAGGGGAATGTTGTACAGGAATCACAGTGAGAGGAGAATGTTGTACAGAAATCACAGTGGGAGGAGAATGTTCTACAGGAATCACAATGGATGGAGAGTGGTGTACAGATATCACAGTGGGAGGGAAATGTTGTGCAGATATCACAGTGGGAGGGGAATGTTGTACAGATATCACAGTGGGAGGGGAATGTTGTACAGAAATCACAGTGGGAGGAGAATGTTGTACAGGAATCACAGTGGAAGCGGAGTGTTGTACAGATATCACAGTGGGAGGGGAATGTTGTACAGATATCATAGTGGGAGGGGAATGTTGTACAGGTATCACAGTGGGAGGGGAATGTTCTCCGGGAATCACAGTGGAGAGGGAATGTTGTGTAGGAATCGCAGTGGGAGCAACCTGGTGGTCCTCCCAAAGCCCTTTAAATATGTTCGCTTGTTGGCATAGCAACCGGTGATGTAATTTCCTTTTCATTTACAGTAAAATCACCTTCAGATACAACAGTGCCTGAGGGTAAGTACATTTTCCTCCTTGTGTGTTCCCATCTCTTACAGTTATATTCACGCATTTTGACAAATATGATTTAAAATGGTCAAACCAGGGAGTGACAGTATTGGCCTTGTCAGTCTTGGGAGCCATGTTCCTGAATAAATCTGCATTGGGACAGGATTCCTGTTTGGGTTGGGCCCATTTCAGAATCACTGTGGGAGGGAATGTTGTACAGGAATTGCAGTGAGAGGGGAATGTTGAACAGGAATCACAGTAGAAAGGGGATGTTGTACAGAAATCGCAGTAGGAGGGGAATGTTGTACAGGAATCACAATGGGAGGGGAATGTTGTGCAGGAATCACAGTAGGAGGGAAATGTTGGACAGAAATCACAGTGGGATGGAAGTGTTGTACTAATATCACAGTGGGAGGGGAATGTTGTACAGGAATCACAGTGGAAGGGGAGTGTTGTACAGATATCACAGTGGGAGGGGAATGTTGTACAGATATCACAGTGGGAGGGGTATGTTGTAGGATATCACAGTGGGAGGAGAATGTTGTACAGAAATCACAGTGGGAGGAGAATGTTGTACAGGAATCACAGTGGAAGCGGAGTGTTGTACAGATATCACAGTGGGAGGGGGATGTTGTACAGATCTCACAGTGGGAGGGGAATGTTGTACAGATATTACAGTGGGAGAGGAATATTCTCTGGGAATCACAGTGGAGAGGGAATGTTGTGCAGGAATCGCAGTGGGAGAAACCTGGTTGTCCTCCCAAAGCCCTTTTTATATATGTTCGCTTGTTGGCATAGCAACCGGTGATGTAATTTCCTTTTCATTCATAGGACCATGGCCTTCAGAAAATACAGTGGATAATGGTAGGTACATTTTCCTCCTCGTGTGTTCCCTTCTCTTAGTTATATTCACGCATTTTCACAAATTTGATTAAAATGGTAAAACCAGGGAAGGACAGTATTGGCCTCGTCAGTCTTGGGAGCCATGTTCCTGAATAAATCTGCATTGGGACAGGACTCCTGTTTGGGTTGGGCCTATTTAAGAATCACAGTGGGAGGGAATGTTGTACAGGAATTGCAGTGAGAGGGGAATGTTGTACAGGAATCACAGTAGGAGGGGAATGCTGTATGGAATCGCAGTCGGAGGGAAATGTTGTACAGGAATCACAATGGGAGGGGAATGTTGTGCAGGAACACAGTAGGAGGGGAATGTTGTACAGGAATCACAGTGGAAGGGGAGTGTTGTACAGATTTCACAGTGGTAGGGGAATGTTGTACAGATATCTCAGTGGGAGGGGAATGTTGTACAGAAATCACAGTGGGAGGGGAATGTTGTTCAGATTTCACAGTGGGAAGGGAATGTTGTACAGGAATCACAGTGAGAGTGGAATGTTCTTCAGAAATCACAGTGGGAGGAGAATTTGATTAAAATGGTAAAACCAGGGAAGGACAGTATTGGCCTCGTCAGTCTTGGGAGCCATGTTCCTGAATAAATCTGCATTGGGACAGGACTCCTGTTTGGGTTGGGCCTATTTAAGAATCACAGTGGGAGGGAATGTTGTACAGGAATTGCAGTGAGAGGGGAATGTTGTACAGGAATCACAGTAGGAGGGGAATGCTGTATGGAATCGCAGTCGGAGGGAAATGTTGTACAGGAATCACAATGGGAGGGGAATGTTGTGCAGGAACACAGTAGGAGGGGAATGTTGTACAGGAATCACATTGGAAGGGGAGTGTTGTACAGATTTCACAGTGGTAGGGGAATGTTGTACAGATATCTCAGTGGGAGGGGAATGTTGTACAGAAATCACAGTGGGAGGGGAATGTTGTTCAGATTTCACAGTGGGAAGGGAATGTTGTACAGGAATCACAGTGAGAGGGGAATATTCTTCAGAAATCACAGTGGGAGGAGAATGTTGTACAGGAATCACAGTGGAAGCGGAGTGTTGTACAGATATCACAGTGGGAGGGGAATGTTGTACAGATATCACAGTGGGAGGAGAATGTTCTCCGGGAATCACAGTGGAGAGGGAATGTTGTGCAGGAATCGCAGTGGGAGCAACCTGGTGGTCCTCCCAAAGCCCTTTAAATATGTTCGCTTGTTGGTATAGCTGCCGGTGATGTAATTTCCTTTTCATTTATAGGAAAATCACCTTCAGATAAAATAGAGCCTGAGGGTACGTACATTTTCCTCCTCGTGTGTTCCCATCTCTTACAGTTATATTCACGCATTTTGACAAATATGATTTAAAATGGTCAAACCAGGGAGAGACAGTATTGGCCTTGTCAGTCTTGGGAGCCATGTTCCTGAATAAATCTGCATTGGGACAGGATTCCTGTTTGGGTTGAGCCCATTTAAGAATCACAGTGGGAGGGAATGTTGTACAGGAATTGCAGTGAGAGGGGAATGTTGAACAGGAATCACAGTAGAAGGGGGGTGTTGTACAGGAATCGCAGTAGGAGGGGAATGTTGTACAGGAATCACAGTGAGAGGAGAATGTTGTACAGAAATCACAGTGGGAGGAGAATGTTCTACAGGAATCACAATGGATGGAGAGTGGTGTACAGATATCACAGTGGGAGGGAAATGTTGTGCAGATATCACAGTGGGAGGGGAATGTTGTACAGATATCACAGTGGGAGGGGAATGTTGTACAGAAATCACAGTGGGAGGAGAATGTTGTACAGGAATCACAGTGGAAGCGGAGTGTTGTACAGATATCACAGTGGGAGGGGAATGTTGTACAGATATCATAGTGGGAGGGGAATGTTGTACAGGTATCACAGTGGGAGGGGAATGTTCTCCGGGAATCACAGTGGAGAGGGAATGTTGTGTAGGAATCGCAGTGGGAGCAACCTGGTGGTCCTCCCAAAGCCCTTTAAATATGTTCGCTTGTTGGCATAGCAACCGGTGATGTAATTTCCTTTTCATTTACAGTAAAATCACCTTCAGATACAACAGTGCCTGAGGGTAAGTACATTTTCCTCCTCGTGTGTTCCCATCTCTTACAGTTATATTCACGCATTTTGACAAATATGATTTAAAATGGTCAAACCAGGGAGTGACAGTATTGGCCTTGTCAGTCTTGGGAGCCATGTTCCTGAATAAATCTGCATTGGGACAGGATTCCTGTTTGGGTTGGGCCCATTTCAGAATCACTGTGGGAGGGAATGTTGTACAGGAATTGCAGTGAGAGGGGAATGTTGAAACAGGAATCACAGTAGAAAGGGGATGTTGTACAGAAATCGCAGTAGGAGGGGAATGTTGTACAGGAATCACAATGGGAGGGGAATGTTGTGCAGGAATCACAGTAGGAGGGAAATGTTGGACAGAAATCACAGTGGGATGGAAGTGTTGTACTAATATCACAGTGGGAGGGGAATGTTGTACAGGAATCACAGTGGAAGGGGAGTGTTGTACAGATATCACAGTGGGAGGGGAATGTTGTACAGATATCACAGTGGGAGGGGTATGTTGTAGGATATCACAGTGGGAGGAGAATGTTGTACAGAAATCACAGTGGGAGGAGAATGTTGTACAGGAAACTCACAGTGGAAGCGGAGGTGTTGTACAGATATCACAGTGGGAGGGGGATGTGTTGTACAGATCTCACAGTGGGAGGGGAATGTTGTACAGATATTACAGTGGGAGAGGAATATTCTCTGGGAATCACAGTGGAGAGGGAATGTTGTGCAGGAATCGCAGTGGGAGAAACCTGGTTGTCCTCCCAAAGCCCTTTTTATATATGTTCGCTTGTTGGCATAGCAACCGGTGATGTAATTTCCTTTTCATTCATAGGACCATGGCCTTCAGAAAATACAGTGGATAATGGTAGGTACATTTTCCTCCTCGTGTGTTCCCTTCTCTTACAGTTATATTCACGCATTTTCACAAATTTGATTAAAATGGTAAAACCAGGGAAGGACAGTATTGGCCTCGTCAGTCTTGGGAGCCATGTTCCTGAATAAATCTGCATTGGGACAGGACTCCTGTTTGGGTTGGGCCTATTTAAGAATCACAGTGGGAGGGAATGTTGTACAGGAATTGCAGTGAGAGGGGAATGTTGTACAGGAATCACAGTAGGAGGGGAATGCTGTATGGAATCGCAGTCGGAGGGAAATGTTTACAGGAATCACAATGGGAGGGGAATGTTGTGCAGGAACACAGTAGGAGGGGACAATGTTGTACAGGAATCACAGTGGAAGGGGAGTGTTGTACAGATTTCACAGTGGTAGGGGAATGTTGTACAGATATCTCAGTGGGAGGGGAATGTTGTACAGAAATCACAGTGGGAGGGGAATGTTGTTCAGATTTCACAGTGGGAAGGGAATGTTGTACAGGAATCACAGTGAGAGTGGAATGTTCTTCAGAAATCACAGTGGGAGGAGAATTTGATTAAAATGGTAAAACCAGGGAAGGACAGTATTGGCCTCGTCAGTCTGGGAGCCATGTTCCTGAATAAATCGCATTGGGACAGGAACTCCTGTTTGGGTTGGGCCTATTTAAGAATCACAGTGGGAGGGAATGTTGATACAGGAATTGCAGTGAGAGGGGAATGTTTGTACAGGAATCACAGTAGGAGGGGAATGCTGTATGGAATCGCAGTCGGAGGGAAAAAAGTTGTACAGGAATCACAATGGGAGGGGAATGTTGTGCAGGAAACACAGTAGGAGGGGAATGTTGTACAGGAATCACATTGGAAGGGGAGTGTTGTACAGGAATCACAATGGTAGGGGAATGTTGTGCAGATATCGCAGTTAGGAGGGGATGTTGTACAGAAATCACAGTGGGAGGGGAATGTTGTTCAGATCACAGTAGGAAGGGAATGTTGTACAGGAATCACAGTGAGAGGGGATATTCTTCAGAAATCACAGTAGGAGGAGAATGTTGTACAGGAATCACAGTGGAAGCGGAGTGTTGTACAGATATCACAGTGGGAGGGGAATGTTGTACAGATATCACAGTGGGAGGAGAATGTTCTCCGGGAATCACAGTGGAGAGGGAATGTTGTGCAGGAATCGCAGTGGGAGCAACCTGGTGGTCCTCCCAAAAGCCCTTTAAATATGTTTGCTTGTTGGCATAGCAACCGATGATGTAATTTTCCTTTTCATTTATAGGAAAATCACCTTCAGATAAAATAGAGCCTGAGGGTACGTACATTTTCCTCCTCGTGTGTTCCCATCTCTTACAGTTATATTCACGCATTTTGACAAATATGATTTAAAATGGTCAAACCAGGGAGAGACAGTATTGGCCTTGTCAGTCTTGGGAGCCATGTTCCTGAATAAATCTGCATTGGGACAGGATTCCTGTTTGGGTTGGGCCCATTTCAAGAATCACAGTGGGAGGGAATGTTGTACAGGAATTGCAGTGAGAGGGGAATGTTGTACAGGAATCACAGTAGAAGGGGGAATGTTGTACAGGAATCGCAGTAGGAGGGGAATGTTGTACAGGAATCACAATGGGAGGGGAATGTTGTGCAGGAATCACAGTAGGAGGGAAATGTTGTACAGGAATCACAGTGGAGAAGGGAATGTTGTACAGGAATCACAGTGAGAGGGGAATGTTGTACAGGAATCACAGTGGGAGGAGAATGTTGTACAGGAATCACAGTGGAAAGCGGAGTGTTGTACAGATATCACAGTGGGAGGGGAATGGGGGAATTTCTCCGGGAATCACAGTGGAGAGGGAATGTTGTGCAGATATCACAGTGGGAGGGGAATGTTGTGTACACAGACAACACCAGTGGGAGGGGAGTGTTGTACAGGAATCACAGTGAGAGGGGAATGTTGTACAGGAAGTGCTGTATTTAGAGTCCCAGTGCTCTCCAAAAATAATTTGGAAGTTGTATGATGTCATATCTGTCCCAGGGCTGCCCTATATGTGCCAAAAATGTCATGTCCCCTTATGTGACACCCATTGAGTATGACCTCGTGTCCCTGTATGTCCCACAAAGTTTTACCTGCTGTTGATTAGTTTCCTGAAAAAAAAAGCAGGTGACCTGAAAAGCCAAATCTGGTATGTGGTGCTTTTATTGAATATGAGCCACCAAATCCAGGGGTGCTCTATAGATCCCGCAGGAAACAAAATGGACTCTCGCTTGCGTGGGTCAACAGAAATCCGACCGTAGTGTGTAGCTATTTGTTGATTAAGTCATGCAAAACCAGTTTATTTTGTTTGTTGTAGGCGCTAGCCCCTGTAACCATAGTGGAACAGTGAATATTTACAGTAGTATAGTCCAAAAAAAATCATGAAAAAATCTTGTAAAGACGATTGATAACCGTTGATTATGTAAGTTCTGATTGATTAAGAACTGATTAACTCCAGTGGAACAGCACATAATGCATCTGTAAGCACCCTGAAACGATCTGCAAATCACCACAGACAAATCTGCGTTCTTATTTAGATGCTCCAAAAGAGGTCAGGATAACGGCGAGCGGGACATTGGCAGGGGATCTATGAAGAGCTCCAGTCAACCCTGACCTGCGAGGTCCAGAGCAGCAATCCAAGCAATGCGGTCATACTCCTGGTACAAAGACGACACCGACCTGCACGAAACTGGCCCAGTGCTCTCTGTTTTCCCGGCCATACGATACCCAAGGACAGAGGCTCTTAACCGCTGCCAAGCCTCAAACTCTGCGGGCTCGGGGATTCCCCGGAGGTTACGATGACCGTTCACTGTGAGTCCGCCGCAGCTGCTCATGTCATGCTCTGTGGAACGGCGGCGACATAGAGACGCGAGAACATGAGAACGCGAGAACACAAGAACACGAGAGTGTTTCGATGTCGAGCGCAGACCGTCCAGGCCCCAGGATCGGCCTGTTTCATGTCGTCTGCCTAGTCAGTATATTTGGTAAACAAATAATGTATTCCTTTTTTTTTTTTCCCCGATGGACCCAGAGGCACAAATGATTAGGGCCAGCTGTTGTCAGAAAGGGGTGAAGGCCGGCGAAAACCTAACCCTCATCTGCGAGACCAACGCCCGTCCTGAGCCCTACGGCTACACAACTGGTTCCGCACGTTACAGAGCCTGGTGGACAGAGGGGTCCAGGAAGGACCGAGGTTGCCGTGTCTTCTAACGGACGGTCTGACATGCGATACCTCAGATTGTGGCACATCAGTGCAGGCGATGCCGGGGAATACACGTGCCATGCCAGGCCAAGAAACATCATCAGCGCTCAAACTCCACCGCTCTCTCCGTGTAGACGTCCTGTGTGAGTGCTGTATTTAGAGTCCCAGTGCTCTCCGTGTAGACGTCCTGTGTGAGTGCTGTATTAGAGTCCCAGTGCTCTCCGTGTAGACGTCCTGTGTGAGTGCTGTATTTAGAGTCCCCCACCACTCTCAGTGTAGACGTCCTGTGTGAGTGCTGTATTTAGAGTCCCAGTGCTCTTCGTGTGGACGTCCTGTGTGAGTGCTGTACAGCCCGTGTCTCAAAAAGCCAAAACACGCAACTTGTTTTTTTTCATGATCAATAGTTTAAGGAGGCAAAGCCTTGTGAAATACTAAAACACTCATTTAAAGAAAAAATGCTAATACGAATGCTAAAATAATACATTTTAAATAAATTCATTTTGATAATATTTTAAGCATGTTTTTTAAATGAAAGGGTAAATCAGCAATTCCTAAGCTGTGGGTCACAACCCCACATGGGGTCATCTGATTTGAGGATGGGGTCACCTGGAAATTTAGACAATTTTAAAAAACAAATAAAATAAAATAAATTTTGTATCTCTAAAATATATTGCTGTACACTGCAACATGGCCAAACATCACAACAGCCCAACTACAATAAAGCAATGAGGCGTGAGAGGTCGTGGTACAGCGCCAATATAGTCCCGGGTGTTGTTAGGCACGAGGTTTGTGTGTGAGTGGGGTGCTGGGGGTCACGTGAATTTGAGAACATTCATTTGGGATCGCATCAGGAAAAAATTCTGGGAACCCCTGGACTTAAATGCAACTTTCTACGAGGCAGGATGCTCTAGCACAGCGGGTTCTTTCCCCTGTTAATCAGTGTCGAAATGGGATTCGACGGGGGGGGGTGCGAGTTTAAATTCAGCGTGTCTCTCTCTCATTTTCGCGGCAGATGCGCCCAAAAACGTCCGTGCGACGGCAAACCCAAGAGGCGAGGTGAACGAAAAGACGAACCTGGATCTCAGCTGCGAGGCTCGGTCCAACCCTGGCGTGACCGCCTACGCCTGGTTCAAGCTGACGGGCAGGGGGGCGGACGAAGTGGGCCAGAGCCCGTTTCTCTGACCCTCAGGAATCTGTCGGAGGCACACATGGGACAATAAACTTCTGCAGGACCCGAAACAAATCGGGGGAGGGAACTCAAGCGTCATCAACATCACTGTAAGATGTTAGTGCCTCTCCCCTCACCTGTCCGCTCTAAAAAACGAGGGCCTGTTCCAGTTATGTCACTTGCCTATCAACCTTTTAAGGCAGGGCTGACCCCACTTTGCACCTGGAGATCGACCATCCCGTAGGTGTGGATCTCCAACCCTAACGAAGCGCACCTCATTCAACAGCTAGAGATCTCATTGAGCTGCTAATCAGTAGAATCAGTGTGGCCAAATTAGGGTGAAATTAAACACCTACAGGACGATAGATCTCCAGGAACAGGAAAACAGCAATCTGCTGTCCTGTCACAAATATGTGAAAATGTATCATAGCATGTTCTGAACAGAAAATGTTAATGCTGATGTTACAATCACTGCTGGTTATTAAATGCAATGGGGTTCTAAAACACTGGCTTTGAATTTTGAAAAAACATTCCAAAAACCTTCAAAGTCATCAATCAGCAGTTAATACATGGCAGGAGGCATAAATGTGGTAATGTGGTTAGGGTTGCGAGCATTCTCCTGCAGCTCATAATACAAGTGCATGTGTCGAGGGGATTGGTTATTCGTCAGATCAACTACATTTCCAGCGCAAGCTAGCCTACATAACAGCCTGCATTTGTAAGGTCGTTCACAGGGGGCTATCTGTCTGTTGGTTTGGTTTTCTTCAGTTACCTGCTTCCTGTTTCAAGTACAAAAATATATTACTACATAAATATACTCATTCTCATTTCTGTCTCTGTCCAGATGGGCCCAGAAAACCAGTGGTTATTCACAATATGACCAGCAGAGGAAGCGGAAGCGCTGTGGCCTTGATGTGCAGCAGTCAGAGCTATCCTCCCATCCGGAGTTACATGGGCACGTACAGAAGGACATCAACATGGAAAATTTACTCAGAGCCGGGCAAAATCTAACGATAGGCTCTGACGAGGAAGGGACCTATTACTGCTCTGCGGAAAACGAGATCTCAAACAGCAGCTCGGACCCCGTAGAGATACGTCTCGATCGTGCGTATGCGCCAAAGTTTGCTAAATCTTCTCTGCTCTTTACACATTACTATGTGCAGATAAGCTCTGGATCGAACGTTTTTGAACGGGCTCTGATAAAATTTCATATACTTCAGATGCTTGTAAAAAATTAAACCAATTCACGAAAGTATACAATGAATATGATCCAAAGGACTCTGATAGAAATACTGTGTCACACGTACAGTACAAGGCTGCCAGATGCCAGACGGCTTTGACCAGACCATATTAAATGACTGTTCTGAATAACTGATTGAAAATTGGCTGTTAGAAGATGAAATTCATTACAAACTATCTGCACTGTCACACTGTTTGTCCTGCTTTCCTACTCTAAGCTTTAAGCTGCCCTGTCACCAATGTGGGCATGGTCATGCTGTCCACATTGGACACGTTTTAAATCTGGCAACCTTATGAGTCACCCGTGTTTTAAAATTAACTCACAACCCCAGAGATGGAAGTTCACCACTTAACCCACCCAACCCCAATCCCATAGGATTTCAAGCTATTGCCCCGCAATGACGATTATGCTACGTTAGCCAGTATTTTTTCCTGTGTGAGTGCTGTATTTAGAGTCCCAGTGCTCTCCGTGTAGACGTCCTGTGTGAGTGCTGTATTTAGAGACCCAGTGCTCTCCGTGTAGACGTCCTGTGTGAGTGCTGTATTTAGAGTCCCAGTGCTCTCCGTGTAGACGTCCTGTGTGAGTGCTGTATTTAGGGTCCCAGTGCTCTCCGTGTAGACGTCCTGTGTGAGTGCTGTATTTAGGGTCCCAGTGCTCTCCGTGTAGACGTCCTGTGTGAGTGCTGTATTTAGAGTCCCAGTGCTCTCCGTGTAGACGTCCTGTGTGAGTGCTGTATTTAGAGTCCCAGTGCTCTCCGTGTAGACGTCCTGTGTGAGTGATGTATTTAGAGTCCCAGCGCATTGTGAATACTCTGCCTGTGACTGTTATCGAGCTGAGGTGACGAGCTGAAGTGACCCAAAGATCTGGAGCTCACTGCGGAGACAGCCAGCTGGAGATATTAGACCTCCCCGCGCAGACAGGAACACCACAGGTACGGCTCGCTTCCTCCCTCTGCACTTCCCCCAGCGAAAGGGAACCCGTAGCCACTTGCTTTCAATGCACTGTGTATCCCTCTTTTACTCAAGTATTTCTATCATCATGGTAGTTACCTGTATTGCAGCCATATCCAGATTGAGCAAAAATCAAAATCAAAACCGCATCATTGTGAGAGTAATATTTCATGTAATTCAAATATTACCATCCATGTGTACGATAGGGAAGTTAACAGCACTGTATTGATATTAATGCTGAGTGTGCAGTTAAAGAGCTGTAGCATAACCTGTAAAGTACACTGCCTGTGAATACGTGGTAAGTCCACTGCTAGGTCTCATGCTGGCTTTTGTTGATTTGATTTTGAGTAGATTTTGTGCTGGAAGATAAAGTCCTGTGCTAAAAACATCAGTTTCTTACAGTAAACATTTGATGGATAAGGTGTTTACAAACAAACAATATCAAAAAGTACTTTTTTTCGCCTTCCCAAACGTTGCACAATGGCCAAACACTATGCTTTGTGGGCGTAACTGCTATTCGTCACTGCTGTCTGTTTTTTTCTGACTGGATTGCTGTTCCTTCCCTCCATTTCCCAGCTCCTTCAGTGCACACAGAGGACCCCAGTGGGGAAAAAAAGAGACGAAACAGAGCGTCATCATTGCCTTTCTACCGACTACAGACTCGACTGTGCCATCGCAACGCAATGACAGGAGTCATCCTGGCAGTGCTGATCTTTAGTCTGGCACAAACAATGTTATTAAGCGAAGACGTCAACCACAGCATTACAACAAGTAGTACAATTCATAAGAACCATCATTTTCACAAACATATTTAGTTATCCATGTGCAATGTGCATATAATGCACGTACTCCCATGTCTTGTGTGATACACGCATGTGAAAAGATGGTTGAGGTTATACAGTAGGCGAATGTTGTAGAAGAATCGCATTAGGAGGGGAATGTTGTACAGACAACACAGTGAGAGGGGAGTGTTGTACAGGAATCACAGTAGGAGGGGAATGTTGTACAGGAATCACAGTGGAAGCAGAATGTTGTACAGATATCACAGTGGGAGGGGAATGTTCTCCGGGAATCACAGTGGAGAGGGAATGTTGTGCAGGAATCGCAGTGGGAGCAACCTGGTGGTCCTCCAAAAGCCCTTTAAATATGTTTGCTTGTGGGCATAGCAACCGGTGATGTAATTTCCTTTTCATTTATAGGAAAATCCCC
Organism: Anguilla japonica; assembly: GCA_025169545.1. Classification (NCBI taxonomy): domain Eukaryota; kingdom Metazoa; phylum Chordata; class Actinopteri; order Anguilliformes; family Anguillidae; genus Anguilla; species Anguilla japonica. Next base: position 85,646,141 of record CM045883.1, on the reverse strand, counting down.
TTCAGATGAAACATATTTAGTTATCCATGTGCAATGTGCATATAATGCACATACTCCCATGTCTTGTGTGATTCACGCATGTGAAAAGATGGTTGAGGTTATACAGTAGGCGAATGTTGTTGAAGAATCGCAGTAAGGGGAATGTTGTACAGGAATCACAATGGGAGGGGAATGTTGTGCAGAATCGCATTAGGAGGGGAATGTTGTACAGACAGCACAGTGGGAGGGGAGTGTTGTACAGGAATCACAGTAGGAGGGGAATGTTGTGCAGACAACACAGTGGGAGGGGAGTGTTGTACAGGAATCACAGTAGGAGGTGAATGTTGTACAGGAATCACAGTGGAAGCGGAGTGTTGTACAGATATCACAGTGGAAGGGGAAGGTTGTACAGATATCACAGTGGGAGGGGAATGTTCTCCGGGAATCACAGTGGAGAGTGAATGTTGTGCAGGAATCGCAGTGGGAGCAACCTGGTGGTCCTCCCAAAGCCCTTTAAATATGTTTGCTTGTTGGCATAGCAACCGATGATGTAATTTCCTTTTCATTTATAGGAAAATCACCTTCAGATGAAACAGTGCCTGAGGGTAAGTACATTTTCCTCCTCGTGTGTTCCCATCTCTTAGAGTTATATTCACGCATTTTGACAAATATGATTTAAAACGGTCAATCCAGGGAGGGACAGTATTGGCCTCGTCAGTCTTGGGAGCCATGTTCCTGAATACATCTGCATTGGGACAGGACTCCTGTTTGGGTTGGGCCCATTTCAGAATCACAGTGGGAGGGAATGTTGTACAGGAATTGCAGTGAGAGGGGAATTTTGTACAGGAATCACAGTAGGAGGGGAATGTTGTACGGGAATCACAGTAGGAGGGGAATGTTGTACAGGAATCACAATGGGAGGGGAATGTTGTACAGATATCACAGTGGGAGGGGAATGTTGTACAGGAATCACAGTGAGAAGGGAATGTTGTACAGGAATCACAGTGAGAGGGGAATGTTGTACAGGAATCACAGTGGGAGGAGAATGTTGTACAGGAATCACAGTGGAAGCGGAGTGTTGTACAGATATCACAGTGGGAGGGGAATGTTCTCCGGGAATCACAGTGGAGAGGGAATGTTGTGCAGATATCACAGTGGGAGGGGAATGTTGTACAGACAACACAGTGGGAGGGGAGTGTTGTACAGGAATCACAGTGAGAGGGGAATGTTGTACAGGAAGTGCTGTATTTAGAGTCCCAGTGCTCTCCAAAAATAATTTGGAAGTTGTATGATGTCATATCTGTCCAGGGCTGCCCTATATGTGCCAAAAATGTCATGTCCCTTATGTGACACCCATTGAGTATGACCTCGTGTCCCTGTATGTCCCACAAAGTTTTACCTGCTGTTGATTAGTTCCTGAAAAAAGCAGGTGACTGAAAAGCCAAATCTGGTATGTGGTGCTTTTATTGAATATGAGCCACCAAATCCAGGGTGCTCTATAGATCCAGCAGGAAACAAAATGGACTCGCGCTGTGGGTCAACAGAAATCCGACCGTTAGTGTGTAGCTAGTTGTTGATTAAGTCATGCAACCAGTTTATTTTGTTTGTTTAGCGCTAGCCCCTGTAACCATAGTGGAACAGTGAATATTTACAGTAGTATAGTCCAAAAAAATCATGAAAAAATCTTGTAAAAGACGATTGATAACCGTTGATTATGTAAGTTCTGATTGATTAAGAACTGATTAACTCCAGTGGAACAGCACATAATGCATCTGTAAGCACCCTGAAACGATCTGCAAATCACCACAGACAAATCTGCGTTCTTATTTAGATGCTCCAAAAGAGGTCAGGATAACGGCGAGCGGGACATTGGAGGGGATCTATGAAGGAGCTCCAGTCAACCTGACCTGCGAGGTCCAGAGCAGCAATCCAAGCATGCGGTCATACTCCTGGTACAAAGACGACACCGACCTGCACGAAACTGGCCCAGTGCTCTGTTTCCCGGCCATACGACCCAAGGACAGAGGCTCTTACCGCTGCCAAGCCTCAAACTCTGCGGGCTCGGGGGATTCCCCGGAGGTTACGATGACCGTTCACTGTGAGTCCGCCGCAGCTGCTCATGTCATGCTCTGTGGAACGGCGGCGACATAGAGACGCGAGAACATGAGAACGCGAGAACACAAGAACACGAGAGTGTTTCGATGTCGAGCGCAGACCGTCCAGCCCAGGATCGGCCTGTTCATGTCGTCTGCCTAGTCAGTATATTTGGTAAACAAATAATGTATTCCCTTTTTTTCCCCCAGATGGACCCAGAGGCACAAAGATTAGGGCCAGCTGTTGTCAGAAAGGGGTGAAGGCCGGCGAAAACCTAACCCTCATCTGCGAGACCAACGCCCGTCCTGAGCCCTACGGCTACACCTGGTTCCGCACGATTACAGAGCCTGGTGGACAGAGGGGTCCAGGAAGGACCGAGGTTGCCGTGTCTTCTAACGGACGGTCTGACAGGCGATACCTCAGATTGTGGCACATCAGTGCAGGCGATGCCGGGGAATACACGTGCCAGGCCAAGAACATCATCAGCGCTCAAAACTCCACCGCTCTCCGTGTAGACGTCCTGTGTGAGTGCTGTATTTAGAGTCCCAGTGCTCTCCGTGTAGACGTCCTGTGTGAGTGCTGTATTTAGAGTCCCAGTGCTCTCCGTGTAGACGTCCTGTGTGAGTGCTGTATTTAGAGTCCCACCACTCTCAGTGTAGACGTCCTGTGTGAGTGCTGTATTTAGAGTCCCAGTGCTCTTCGTGTGGACGTCCTGTGTGAGTGCTGTACAGCCCGTGTCTCAAAAAGCCAAAACACGCAACTTGTTTTTTTTCATGATCAATAGTTTAAGGAGGCAAAGCCTTGTGAAATACTAAAACACTCATTTAAAGAAAAAATGCTAATACGAAATGCTAAAATAATACATTTTAAATAAATTCATTTTGATAATATTTTAAAGCATGTTTTTAAATGAAAGGGTAAATCAGCAATTCCTAAGCTGTGGGTCACAACCCCACATGGGGGTCATCTGATTTGAGGATGGGGTCACCTGGAAATTTAGACAATTTTAAAAAACAAAATAAAATAAAAATTTTTGTATCTCTAAAATATATTGCTGTACACTGCAACATGCCAAACATCACAACAGCCCAACTACAATAAAGCAATGAGGCGTGAGAGGTCGTGGTACAGCGCCAATATAGTCACGGGTGTTGTTAGGCACGAGGTGTGTGTGTGAGTGGGGTGCTGGGGGTCACGTGAATTTGAGAACATTCATTTGGGATCGCATCAGGAAAAATTCTGGGAACCCCTGGACTTAAATGCAACTTTCTACGAGGCAGGATGCTCTAGCACAGCGGAGTTCTTTCCCCTGTTAATCAGTGTCGAAATGGGATTCGACGGGGGTGGGGGTGCGAGGTTTAAATTCAGCGTGTCTCTCTCATTTTCGCGGCAGATGCGCCCAAAGACGTCCGTGCGACGGCAAACCCAAGAGGCGAGGTGAACGAAAAGACGAACCTGGATCTCAGCTGCGAGGCTCGGTCCAACCCTGGCGTGACCGCCTACGCCTGGTTCAAGCTGACGGGCAGGGGGGCGGACGAAGTGGGCCAGAGCCCGGTTCTGACCCTCAGGAATCTGTCGGAGGCACACATGGGACAATACTTCTGCAGGACCCGAAACAAAATCGGGGAGGGGAACTCAAGCGTCATCAACATCACTGTAAGATGTGAGTGCCTCTCCCTCACCTGTCCGCTCTACGAGGGCCTGTTCCAGTTATGTCACTTGCCTATCAACCTTTTAAGGCAGGGCTGACCCCACTTTGCACCTGGAGATCGACCATCCCGTAGGTGGTGGATCTCCAACCCTAACGAAGCGCACCTCATTCAACAGCTAGAGATCTCATTGAGCTGCTAATCAGTAGAATCAGGTGTGCCAAATTAGGGTTGAAATTAACACCTACAGGACGATAGATCTCCAGGAACAGGAACAGCAATCTGCTGTCCTGTCACAAATATGTGAAAATGTATGCATAGCATGTTCTGAACAGAAAATGTTAATGCTGATGTTACAATCACTGCTGGTTATTAAATGCAATGGGGTTCTAAAACACTGGCTTTGAATTTTGAAAAAACATTCCAAAAAACCTTCAAAGTCATCAAGCAGTTAATACAATGGCAGGAGGCATAAATGTGGTAAATGTGGTTAGGGTTGCGAGCATTCTCCTGCAGCTCATAATACAAGTGCATGTGTCGAGGGGATTGGTTATTCGTCAGATCAACTACATTTCCAGCGCAAGCTAGCCTACATAACAGCCTGCATTTGTAAGGTCGTTCACAAGGGGGCTATCTGTCTGTTGGTTTGGTTCTTCAGTTACCTGCTTCCTGTTTCAAGTACAAAAATATATTACTACATAAATATACTCATTCTCATTTCTGTCTCTGTCCAGATGGGCCCAGAAAACCAGTGGTTATTCACAATATGACCAGCAGAGGAAGCGGAAGCGCTGTGGCCTTGATGTGCAGCAGTCAGAGCTATCCTCCCATCCGGAGTTACATGTGGCACGTACAGAAGGACATCAACATGGAAAATTTACTCAGAGCCGGGCAAAATCTAACGATAGGCTCTGACGAGGAAGGGACCTATTACTGCTCTGCGGAAAACGAGATCTCAAACAGCAGCTCGGACCCCGTAGAGATACGTCTCGATCGTGCGTATGCGCCAAAGTTTGCTAAATCTTCTCTGCTCTTTACACATTACTATGTGCAGATAAGCTCTGGATCGAACGTTTTGAACGGGCTCTGATAAATTTCATATACTTCAGATGCTTGTAAAAATTAAACCAATTCACGAAAGTATACAATGAATATGATCCAAAGGACTCTGATAGAAATACTGTGTCACACGTACAGTACAAGGCTGCCAGATGCCAGACGGCTTTGACCAGACCATATTAAATGACTGTTCTGAATAACTGATTGAAAATTGGCTGTTAGAAGATGAAATTCATTACAAACTATCTGCACTGTCACACTGTTTGTCCTGCTTTCCTACTCTAAGCTTTGAGCTGCCCTGTCACCAATGTGGGCATGGTCATGCTGTCCACATTGGACACGTTTTAAATCTGGCAACCTTATGAGTCACCCGTGTTTTAAAATTAACTCACAACCCCAGAGATGGAAGTTCACCACTTAACCCACCCAACCCCAATCCCATAGGATTTCAAGCTATTGCCCCGCAATGACGATTATGCTACGTTAGCCAGTATTTTTTCCTGTGTGAGTGCTGTATTTAGAGTCCCAGTGCTCTCCGTGTAGACGTCCTGTGTGAGTGCTGTATTTAGAGACCCAGTGCTCTCCGTGTAGACGTCCTGTGTGAGTGCTGTATTTAGAGTCCCAGTGCTCTCCGTGTAGACGTCCTGTGTGAGTGCTGTATTTAGGGTCCCAGTGCTCTCCGTGTAGACGTCCTGTGTGAGTGCTGTATTTAGGGTCCCAGTGCTCTCCGTGTAGACGTCCTGTGTGAGTGCTGTATTTAGAGTCCCAGTGCTCTCCGTGTAGACGTCCTGTGTGAGTGCTGTATTTAGAGTCCCAGTGCTCTCCGTGTAGACGTCCTGTGTGAGTGATGTATTTAGAGTCCCAGCGCATTGTGAATACTCTGCCTGTGACTGTTATCGATCTGTGATTTACTGTTGGAGTGTCTGTGATTCACCACTATGGTCTGTGACCCACAGTCACAGCGAATGTCTGTGATTCATTGTCATCGTAGTTGTCTGTGCTCTCCAATCACCAATCACCCTCTGCTCTTACTCTTTGACTGTTTTTTTCCACAGAAACTGATAAGAATGCAGTGCTTTTTACCATTAGACCTCCAGCACTGGAAAGCCAGATTAGCACATCAAAGAGCCATGAGGGGCATATGTATGTTTACCAAATGCAACAAGAGTATTTAGTTCTCCACTGGGTGAGGTTAAACTGGAATCACAATGGGAGGGGAGATTTGTACAGGAATTCCAGTGGGATGGGAATGTTTTACAGGAATCGCAGCAAGAGGGGAGTGTTGTTTAGATTTTATATGACAGAAGGACAAAGCTTTTGCTGAAACGAGCCCTCCTGCTCATGAGTGTCCATTATCAGTGACCTGGGGGAGGGGGGGGGGGGCTCTCATGTTTAAAAGATAGTCCTCCCAAAGTCCTCTATATATGTATGTTTGTTAGCATAGCAACCTCTGACGTGATTTCCTTCTTTTATAGGAAAACTGACTTCATACACTGCAACGGACAATGGTAGGTATATTTCTCTCCCTGCATGTTCTCATCATGAACAGTGTATGTTTACCAAATGCAACAAGAGTATTTAGTTCTCCACTGGTTGAGGTTAAACTGGAATCACAATGGGAGGGGAGATTTGTACAGGAATCACAGTGGGAAGGGAATGTTGTATGAGAATCACAGTGGGAGAGGAATGCTGTGCAGGAATCACAGTGGGAGGGGAATGTTGTACAGGAATCCCAGTGGAAGGGGAATGTTGTACAGGAATCACAGTGGGAGGGGAATGTTGTACAGGAATCACAGTGGTAGGGAATGTTGTACAGGAATCACAGTGGAAAGGGAATTTTGTACAGGAATCGCAGTGGGAGGGGAATGTTGTACAGGAATCGCAGTAGGAGGGGAATGTTGTACAGGAATCATTGTGGAAGGGGAATGTTGTACAGGAATCACAGTGTAAGGGGAATGTTGTACAGGAATTGCAGTGGGAGTGGAATGTTGTACAAGAATCACAATGGGAGCAAGCCCTTTAAATATGTTTGCTTGTTGGCATAGCAACCAGTGATGCCATTTCCTTTTTATTCATAGGAACACCACCTTCAAACAATACAGTGGATAATAGTAGGTACATTTTCCAACTCTTGTGTTCCCATCTCTTACAGTTATATTGACGCATTTTGACAAATATCATTTAAAGCAGTCAAACCAGGGAGGGACTGCATGGCCTCATCTGGTCAGCCTTAGGAGCCATGTTCCTGAATAAATAAATAAAAAACACTCCCGCAATCACTTTATTAAATGTGTTGGGACAGGACTCCTGTTTGTGTTGGGCTCCGCCCATTTAAATTTGAGTGGTACCGTGATGCTCATGACGAGGCAGATGTGAAGGTTCAGACCCATTTAAAATTAAACACTGGTGTCCCGTGCAAGCATTTAATATATTTTTTTGTTCATTTGCGTACGTATTCGCATCTTGTACCACATGCCTTCATGCCTTTCCTAGTATTGCAGCAAGGCAATGCTAACTTTCATACACTTCATGTCAAGGGGAGTGTGTCACACATCGCGACACGCCCCCTTTGGTGGACAGAAGAGTTGGGCACAGGGAGATATGGGAATTCCGATATTTACCAGTCTTTATTTTAAATGGGTAGAGAGAGAGTGCGCGATTCTACAGAAATTAAACAAAACAACTTCGCCTTTCACCCTCACGGGATCCTGGTAAAAAAAAAACGTAATAAATTAACACAACAAACTAAAATAACAAAAGAGAAAATAAACAAAACAGCCCAACAGCAGCTTTCCAGCTCCGTACAGACGGTGCAGCTCTCTCTCGATTCGGGAGTTCCCCGGTCACAGCTGCACACTGGGAAGGGAGCACACTTTAAATACCTGGACTAATCGGTTATGCACTCCAGGTGCGCGTGCCTACTTAACCAGTGGGTGTGGTCCTTCGATTGCCCTGAACCTCTCCCACAAACCGAGCCATGCCACAGAGGAGTTGAGGGAAGTATATGTGATATTTAATGATAAAATGTGGCATGTATGCAAATTGTGCATAAACATCTATTCTCAGTCAACTGTTATTTAAAGTGTTACCAACATTTTACTACACCCAGACTAATCCAGTGGAGATGTGTTGTTTATTTCACTATGGCTTACAATTATGTAGGCCTCCAATTCTGTCTATGACTTTGTTTCCATATTATTTGACACAGTCAATGAACTTCCTTTATTCTGGTTTTGTATGAAGTTGTTTATCCAGAATCTGCAAGACCTGAAATTGATTAAATAGAATTGGAGGGGCAGAGTACTCAGATTGTTATGAATAGTTTAAAATGAGGAGATCCAGTTCTTACCCTTATTATAAAAAAACTTCTTAACTGCTGGATATCTATAAACAAGTAATGTCTGATGATGTATTTTAAATAAGTCTTTTAGGCATGAATGAGGTCCAACCATCGTGACTGAATTTTTTTTTTTTTTTTTTTTTTTTTCAGAATTACATTGCAATCCACTATTACTTACTATCATCGTAGGACTGATTTCTCTGTATGTGCTGACTGTTGGATTCTGTATCCACAAAAATAAAAGGTACAGTCATCTTGATCTTACTGCTGATAAAATATATCATTACCATAGTCTGTGACCAGATGCTGAGAGGCAATTATGCTTTCAGTAAAATATTTTAAAAGTTAAAACTATCCCATCCAGTAAATGCATGTGGTTGCAGAGACATGCTGGATAAGCAGAGGCAATAACACATTCTCTCTCTACTCTGATTTCCATGTCTCCAGGTTGTCTAGAAGACTGAAGGTGAGTCTCACCATCCTTTATTCTTCTTCCTCATCTGAAACACACTGTCTGCAGCTCAGCCTGATTTCACCTCTATTTTACATTCACACCATCTGTGTGTCTTTTCCTTTAAAGGGAGGGAGGGACGGGGACACATATGCCAGTCTGCAGCTCCCCAACATCAGCCCTGAATATGACGTGCTGCAGGTGAGCAAGTGTGACACAGAGAAATATACACCAGGGGGCGCCACTATGCTCATATTTATGAAAACTCATATTTATGAAAATGAAATGTATGCAGATTCCCTCAGTATCAGAGATGTGTGTAGTAAAGACAGGATGAGATCTGTATTTGTTTTTAATCACTCAGTCCAAACAGAGGAGAAAACCTCACCGACTCAGCTGAAGGGCTAAAATGCTATTTTCTTGCCTTTAATGTTGATGCAGAAGCCTTTTGTTCTTTTCAAAAAATGGAAGTCTTTAGCCATCACAGTGAAGTGTCCAGACTAAGGCTGAATCCACTGATCCTCCAACAAGTTCACTTGGCATCGCTCTCGCCTCCCACAATCGGTCGCTTGCGGGCATTATAAAATTTTAAATGGGGGATAATGTACAAGTCAGATCTTTAATCTGATTGGTTATCACACCATGTTCCTCATCCCACTGGTCACTTTGTTTTCTTACCTCTTGTTGCTACCTATCCCAACATGCCTTGCAGACGCAAAGAATTGTCTCTCATTGACAATGAAGAGAGCCGATTATAAATTGGCTTCTCGTCGGAGGATATGTGGCTTCACTGTTAAAATTCAAAGAATGCATACATAATTGGAAATATTTTTTTAATTTTACAAGTTTATGCAGAGTTAATTTTGTAATAAAAAAGGTTTTGTCTTTCCACTTTTTCCTCTTCATATGAACATAGGCACTGCCCTGAGACTATGCCGTTTCGTGCACTAAGGTGTTCCTTTAAATAACCATGAACCTGTGTGTGTGTGTGCTGTATATGTTAGGTAAAAAACAAGCATCAGAAAGACACAGGGACTACACAAGAAGAGAACGATGATTACCAGAACCCTGAAGATGGAAACAGACCAGATTCAGGGGCTAATTAAAAATGTGAGCATGTTGTGTTTCTTTTAAAGCTGATTTATTTTTGTTTTAAAAACAAAAAAAAAAAAAAAAACACTGAATGTTGAGGGTAATTTTTATCTATCTGTCCTAAGAGCATTTTTATGACATGCAGAGATGTTTATTTAGTATTTATCCTGGAGAATATAATTTTTTTTTTTTTTTTTTTTTCATTTTTATTACAGAATCACTATTTTTGTACACTGCACTTGCATCTCTTGTGCTTTAATGACTGTATGCCATAGGTTGTCGCGTAAAGTCAGCTGCTGTCTGTTTTTGAGAACACCAAATCAAAATTGCATCCTCATGGATTTTCAAAGAATGTTACATTGTGCTCTAGGGATGTGATACGTTTTTAAAAAGTCCCTTGTCCCTCTCCTGAATTTGGAAAGCTGGTTTTCAGTCATTCTCCATCTTATGGTTGGAACAGTCTGCTGAAAAGCTTAAAGGAGAAAGACTAATACCAATAGCTGATTTCAAACATCCCCAGGTAATACTAGTGCCGTGCGAACAGGGCTAAAGGTAAAGGAGGAGGATGAGACTGAGGTGCAGATAATTCTGTTCTCTTTTCAGAGCAAGGCTGAAGATCAGAGAGGGCTCCCGTTCACACATGGATAACGGCGTGAACTTCGGTCTAAACCCACATGAGAATAATGTTCAGTTTTAAAGGGGCAGTTCACCCGAAAATGAAAGAAAGCTGCGTTTCATCTTACCAGGAGTGCTATCTATCCATCCGGGTAGTTTTTCTGAGATTTGATGTGATGTGTTAAACTTTCTGTTTTCCTCTATCTTTCTCTCACTCTCTCATCTCTCTCTCTTTCTCTCTCTCTCTTCCCCACTTATTCAAAGCACTGTGCTTATGCATGTATGATGAAAAAAGTTTATTTTTCAAAGTTTTTCTGACCCAATTGTACTTTTTTTATTGGCAGAATTTAAAAAGGGTCTGTTGAGTGAGATGGACTGAAAGGACCTTTTACTGTCTTGCAAAGAAAGCTGGGGGAGAACAGGTCTTAAACACAAGTGCATTCCTTTTGCAGTCTTTTTGAAGTTGTATATAAAATAAGGGCAGGACTAAATGAGGTATGTGTTTTTTTATTTTATTTTTGTTGTAAAATTAAGGAAAAAACAAACAAAAATGAACTTCTGTTCCATAGCAATTTGAATTATGTACAGTAAAAAGTGTTCATGAGTGCAAGCGGGTTTGAAAGTGTTCTTTATAACGCAAAATGCTATACTCCTAATCTTGGGTTCAAAATCATATATAGCATGTACAATAGAAACAACTGAACCAAATCAGATTGTATTTCATGCTAAAGTTTATCATAGTGTAGCGTTCGGCGCGGAAAACAGAGGCGGATACGGGGTTGCCCGTTTCCGAATTGCCCCAGCGGAGCTTCGCTATATTGCAGACATCGCTTATTAACAGTTTTATAGCTCTGTCCCGTTCGATCGGTCGGACAGCTCTTTTATAGCCCTGGGACGCCCTGATTGGCTTAATTCGCTGCCCTCGGTGCACCAATCACCGGACATTACCGAGAGCCAATCGCAACATCGAGCACACAACAACACAAAACTAGCATTACTTACAGCGGTATTCACAGCGACATTAACAACGCTACTGTACAAAAGCATAAGGGTCCAACGAACACAAATACAACGAAGTTAGCTAGCGCTACATAAGCGACTATTAACAGGCTAAGCACATTTAATAACACAAACACGATCATGCATGACAAATATTTACAGCTAGCTACAATAACGGAGGCGAGATCGCCACAATGGTGTCAGAACAGTGCATATGTTCATCGTTGAAGTTTAATTATTGGTGCATTTTCAAATACAACGGCCATTATCAAATAATGTGGTCAAAAACAAAATACTTGTTAGCAAAAAAGACTATGCCTAATGGTCATTCCTTCATAGGTACTTGAAATTATGTACAGCAAGCGTCCCCTGTGATGGTCTGCAGTATAGCGCTTGTGTTTTTATGAAAGGCAAACAAAATATTAGATTAGATTATATGAAGTTTAATCATTAAAGAAATCATAAAGTAATGCAGTACTGTAAACACAACTGTATTGTACAGTAAAAACAAAAACAATAAAAGCAAAAACAGTTACAGTAACAACAAACTTTACCGTAAAGTACAAAAAAAAAAAAACTGCTTTTTGGTGCTTAAGCAGCATTTTTGCCTCTCCGCTGCATTTGGCCACAGAATTTCGTCTACGTTGCATCTGATGTCTTCGTTGGCAAGACAGCGCTGGTAAAATCTTTTAGAGTGCCTTATCCACCCCTGACACTGCTGGGCTGTAATGTCATCGCATGCCTCATCCATGGCCTGAAGGAGCATTGCCTTCTCATATGGACGCCTATCGTATACCTTCCACCTCCAGGCCGAGAAAAACTCCTCGATGGGGTTCAGAAAGGGGGAGTAAGGTGGAAGGAATTTTGATCGGAACTCTGGATGGGCTGTAAACCAGTCTCGCACAGCCAATGCACGATGGAAGTTTACATTGTCCCAGACAATGATGAACACCATCTGGGCATTTGGCTGTACGAGACGGTTGTATAGCCCATCCAGAAAATGTATGAGGCGCACAGAGTTGAATGCCCCCAGCAGAGGGTCACGAGCCTCAACTGCATTGTGGGAAATGGCAGCACACATTGAGATGTTGGCTCCACGCTGTCCCGGAACATCAACAGTGGCCCTCTGCCCAATTACATTCCAGCCCCAACGCCGGCGCTTGCTGTGTCCACGTGTCACTAAAGACAACGACGGCATCCATGTACGCAGCGCAACCCTCTAGGCCCGCCAACACCCTGTTCATGAGTCTCTGAAACGTGTCGAAGGAGAATTTTTTTTTTGCGCTTTACCAACCAACACTGACTGTAACATAACGACTTGTTCATCCTCCGGCCAATTAAGAACTTTAGCTAGTCTCTCAAACAGCACAAAAAACGTGTCTGGGTCTTTTTCAGAAAATTTAGGGATTGGACAAAGATTGCGGGTGACATCAAAACCAGAGGAGCCAGAATTCCCATCTAAAGAACTAAGTACAGAAGCCTCAAACCCAGGTTGACCTACCAAGGATTGTCTTAGTACTTTGCTCTTTAAATTTCTCACGCTGAAGCCAACTTATCCTGTTCAAATTTTAGTTTTGCAAACTCAATTTTCTCCTTTAAATCTTGTTCGGATTTTACTTTTCCAACTTCAAGCCTTAACCTCTGCATTTCAAAGTCATGCTTGACTGTCTCTAATTGCACCTGGTCCCGAAACGACATCTCATGTTCCAATTCAGACTCACTCTCTGGCTCTTGAGATGGCAGTGCAGCTGGCATGGGTGCTAATGACAACGTAATGTCCTGTTCGGATGCCAATTGAATTGCCATGTCTCTTAAATCACCTTTTTTTGTGTGCAGATGTTACAGTGCCACCCCAAAACACTACTAGTTGACTTAATTCAGCCTTAGTAAAGGACAAGAATACACTGTTTGACGGTTCCCTTCGAAAACCCTTAACTTTCCCACTCTCTATGGCATCAAGGTCAGACATCATGTTAAATTGTGACAAACAAGGGAATTGCAATAGAGATGCAACCTCCCGAACGGAAAATTTAAGAAGGATGAGCAGGGCACAAAGTGAGAAACGGGCAGGCAACCCGAAAAAAAAAGAGCACCCCGCTATACTAACGGAATCCCTAGTCGTCATGTGACGTAACGGCGGGGTATTTAATCACTCAACCCTGCAGCATAACACACAACCTGACAGACTGCGCATCACACCACCGAATGAACCCAGGACAAATGCCACAAACCGATTTAGTCACACAAAATAACAAACACCTACCAAAATCGCCAAAGAGTAACCCTGAAGGACACTGTCGCTACAGCCTAATTGGGGTAATTGTGCACAGCTCTAGTAGTAAAACACTGACGTGTTGCCTGTGCAGATCAGTGTATCACTACTCACCCCTCCTCAATCGGCGACCGCAGCACAGAAGCAGAAAAAAAAAAAAAAAAAAAAAAAAACTCAGTGCTGTAACGAAAACACAGTTCAATTATTCTCTCCACCCGTACGCTCAACGGCGTAACAATTTAGAAGGTTTTTCACTTCAACCAAGCTCCTTCTAAAACAAACACAATGCCACATGTGTTTTTAATATAGCCTAACTCAAGCTCAACGTTACAGCAATTCAACTCAATTACGTTATTCCTTCAAAGGGGCTATACAAACAGACCCGCACTTGCTGATCTGCACAAGGCAAGCACATAAACAGAGCTCACCAACACTTCCTGTACCACGCTCGCCACTGATAGGCCAGAACGCCAGCGGACAACCGCGCCTACATACAAAGCAGGAAGCAAATACTAGCTCTGCTTAATGCGAATCGAGAGAGCCACATGGTAAACCGATTATAACACTTTACCCATGCTAATTAAATATCAAAAAGGGACACGTTTGCGACCCACAAACAATCCCGGATGAGCCCCCAATTAATGTGACGACCCGGCTCAAGGACCGACACATGAAACGGACACCAGACTTTAGTTGAAGGAAATAACAAGTGTTTATTGAAAAAGAGAACAAAACCAAACCGAAACCAAACTAACTATATCAGCGTCAGTAATCAGTGTGCATGGAGGTGTTGGGTGCCTGAAGTGTTTGGGTGTGCTAACTAAAGCATAAAAATGTGTACGGGGAAAAAGTGCAGCAGCGTCTGTGGCAGTCAGGCTTCCAGCTGGTGGAGAGAGAGTGAACGCCCATCATCCTTGCCCTCTTAAGGACTGCAAACAGCTGCGTGCAATCAGGACTGCTACTCCCGACAGCACGCAGCACCCTGGCCAACAAGGGCAAATACACAGACAGGTGAAAACAAAAGGGGAGGGGCTCTCGCAAGGCCTGACAGCGCTGAATGGACCCCCTTGTGAAATTGGACCCTAGGCACGTGTCTAGTTTTCCTAGATCTGGCCCTTGAGACCAATGGGCAGGCCCACACACATACGTACATAATCCTAATGTGATGTCTAGGGCATAATGTCAACCAGTCTACACATTTATAGAGGATGGGTCGCTAAAGTATTCGCTACTGTAGTATTGCAACATTGCTATACACATACCTGAACATATTCCACCCTCAAAGCCTTCACTCTATCTTCATTCCTTAGGAAAGGCACCAAGTAAATTTGTTTCATTGTGATTTGGTGCTTTTTCAAAGTTCGCCCAATTGTTGTTAGGCTGATTGAGTGGATGTTTTGGAAGATTCTGTTATCTGCCAGAATGTTTTGTTTGAATTTTCTTGATCCGTATGTCATTTCTTTGAACCGCCATGTCTGCTAGTGCCCTCTCCTGCTGGGCAGAGAGAAGACGGCCTTGTCCTCCAGCTGATGGTGCTTTTTCAGTTCTAAAGTACAGTAAAGATAACAATTACAACAAAGATAATTCACACCCACACTTTAGTATTCATGAAATATACTGTAACACAGACAGCAATTTCAATTTTACATTTACTGTAATTTCAATAT
>CM045883.1:85488198-85568105 GCA_025169545.1 Anguilla japonica | reverse complement strand
ATAATAATAATATGTTTCATTTTTAAAAAATTCACTGCATGGTCAGTATGCTGAATTAACAAAATAATTAAATAAGGACAATTAATGCAATTATATAACTAAAAATCAAAATTTACCTGATGTCATGCTAATCTTTAAAAGTATTCTACCATTGCATGTCATCAAATGCTGTATTACTCATCACATGCCATATTTTCATCTGCTAGATGCTCCTAAGAACACCTCAGTGTCAGTCAGTCCCTCTGACTCAGTGTTTGCAGGCAGCACTGTGACTCTGACCTGCAGCAGTAATGCCAACCCAGCAGTGAAAAAATACACCTGGTATAAAGTGAATGGGACCGAGATGAACACTGTAGGAACTGGACAGATTCTCACCTTCAATGTGACTGAGTCCAGTGGCAGTGAACAGTACTACTGTGAAGCACAGAATGAACATGGAAAAGAGAAATCAAAAACTGTACAAGTGGAACTTCATTGTAAGTTTGCTATCATGTCACACAAACATTCTTGACAGTTTTTTTGAATGAAAAAATTTATTTATATAAATTAAAATGTTATTTCCTCAGAAAGGTTTACATGACCTGTATATTCTGCATGGATGTTGGTGTTCAAGGAAGTCAGATTCACCATCTATTATTATTTTATCACATTTGTATTTTGAGCATAGATTAGGAGTTGAAAATGAGTGGGGAAAGAATGTAGCAGAGAAACAGATATAAAAGCA
Source organism: Anguilla japonica (assembly GCA_025169545.1). NCBI lineage: Eukaryota > Metazoa > Chordata > Actinopteri > Anguilliformes > Anguillidae > Anguilla > Anguilla japonica. Next base: position 85,567,381 of record CM045883.1, on the reverse strand, counting down.
GTGCTTTTTACCATTAGACCTCCTGCCCTGGAAAGCCAGATTGGTCCATCAAGTTGTTTCTCAGAGGAGTCACATCAGGCAGAAAGCACAATTATTGTTTTGGAGGGTTAGTTAGTGCTGACCTGCAGCAGTAATGCCAACCCAGCAGTGCAGAACTACACCTGGTATAAAGTGAGTGGGACAAAGATGAACACTGTAGGAACTGGACAGAATCTCACCTTCAATGTGACTGAGTCCAGTGGCAGTGAACAGTACTACTGTGAAGCATAGAATGAACATGGCAAGGAGAACTCTACAATTGTACAGCTGAATGTGATATGTCTGTTCAGTGCATCTATTATATAATTGTATAAATCATATTATTGTTATATGTGTGCTGCTGTGCTGTTTGTAACTGTGGATCCTGTGTTCAGACATGCCTCAGATCTCTGGCTCTGGGAGCTGCAGCAGAACTGCAGTAGAGATCAGCTGCTCCTGTGAGAGCCATGGGAATCCCACTCCCAGCATGGAGTGGCATGTGTCTGGACTGCGGGTCACTAACTCTACTGACAGAGTCATCAGGGAGGAGCAGCTGGGGAACACAGGCCTGAGGAGCTCCCTCACCATGCGCCAATCACAGGGAGACATGCCCACTCTCCTCTGCGTCAGCACCAACACTCTCAGCTCCTCCAGCCTCCAGTTCCCGTCTCCACAGCAACACTCAGGTATTTACATATATGGCTGTTCTTAAAACTTGACTTTTACCGTATGTCGTAAAGCCAAAATAGCACTTTTATAAATATAATGTAACCCCAGTAATTATCATTCAAAACAGCTCATTAAAGTGTTGCCAACATTTTACTGCACCCAGACTAATCCAGAAGGGGATGTGTTGTTTATTCCACTATGACTTACAATTATGTAGGCATCCAATTTTGTCTATGACACTGCTTCTACTTTATCAGACGCAGTCCACAAATTTTCTTACTCTGGTTTTGTATGAAGTTGAGCATCCAGAATCTGTAAGACCTGAATTTGATTAAATAGAATTGGAGGGGCAGAGTACTCTGACTGTTATGAATAGTTTAAAATGAGGGGATCCAGTGTACTCTGATTATAAAGCACATTTTAAGTGCTGGATATCTCTTAACAAGTAATGTCTGATGATGTCTTTCAATAAGTCTTTTAGGCATGAATAAGATCCAACCATAATGACTGTTTTTTTTTTTTGTTTTTTTCAGGATTCACTTGCAATCCACTATTACTTATTATAAACGTAGGACTGATTTGTCTGTATGTGCTGACTGTTGGATTCTGTATCCACAAAAATAAAAGGTACAGTCATCTTGATCTTACTGCTGATAAAATATATAATTACCATAGTCTCTGACCAGATACTGAGAGGTAATTATGCTTTCAGTAAAATATTTTAAAAGTTGAAACTTATCCCATCCAGTAAATGCATGTGGTTTGCAGACATACTAGATAAGCAGAGGCAATAACACATTCTCTCTCTACTCTGATTTCCATGTCTCCAGGTTGTCTAGAAGACTGAAGGTGAGTCTCACCATCCTTTATTCTTCTTCCTCATCTGAAACACTCTGTCTGCAGCTCAGCCTGATTTCCCCTCTATTTTACATTCACACCATCTGTGTGTCTTTTCCTTTAAAGGGAGGGAGGGACAGGGACACATATGCCGGTCTGCAGCTTTCCAACATCAGCCCTGAATATGACGTGCTGCAGGTGAGCAAGTGTGACACTGAGAAATATACACCAGGGGGCGCCACTACGCTCATATTTACGAAAACTCATATTTATGAAAATGAAATGTATGCAGATTCCCTCAGTATCAGAGATGTGTGTAGTAAAGACAGGATGAGATTTGTATTAGTTTTTAATCACTCAGTCCAAACAGAGGAGAAAACCTCACAGACTCAGCTGAAGGGCTAAAATGCTCTTTTCTTGCCCTTAATGTTGATGCAGAAGCCTTTTGTTCTTTTCAAAAAATGGAAGTCTTAAGCCATCACACTGAAGTGTCCAGACTAAGGCTGAGTCCACTGATCCTCCAACAAGTTCACTTGGCATTGCACTTGCCTCGCACAATCGGTCGCTTGCGGGCATTATAAAATTTTAAATGGGGGATAATATAAGTCAGATCTTTAATCTGATTGGTTATCACACCATGTTCCTCATCCCACTGGTCACTTTGTTTTCTTACCTCTTGTCGCTACCTATCCCAACATGCCTTGCAGGCGCAAAGAATTGTCTCTCATTGACAATGAAGAGAGGCGATTATAAATTGGCTTCTCGTCGGAGGATATGTGGCTTCACTGTTAAAATTCAGAATGCATACATAATTGGAAATATTTGTTAATTTTACGAGTTTATGCAGAGTTAATTTTGTAATAAAAAAGGTTTTGTCTTTCCACTATTTCCTCTTCATATGAACATAGGCACTTCCCTGAGACTATGCCGTTTCGTGCACTAAGGTGTTCCTTTAAATAATCGTGAACCTGCGTGCGTGTGTGTGTGTGTGTGTGTGTGTGTGTGTGTGTGTGTGTGTGTGTGTGTGTGTGTGCTGTATACGTTAGGTAAAAAACAAGCATCAGAAACACACAGGGACTCCACAAGAAGAGAACGATGATTACCAGAACCCTGAAGATGGAAACAGACCAGATTCAGGGGCTAATTAAAAATGTGAGCATGTTGTGTTTCTTTTAAAGCTGATTTATTTCTGCTTTAAAAACAAAACAAAAAAAAAGCACTGAATGTTGAGGGTAATTTCTATCTATCTGTCCTAAGAGCATTTTTATGACATGCAGAGATGTTGATTTAGTATTTATCCTGGAGAATAGAATTTTGTTTTTTTCATTTTTCATTCACTATGTTTGTACACTGCACTTGCATCTCTTGTGCTTTAATGACTGAATGCCATAGGTTGTCGCGTAAAGTCAGCTGCTGTCTGTTTTTGAGAACACCAAATCAAAATTGCATCCTCATGGACTTTCAAAGAACGTTACATTGTGCTCTAGGGATGTGATACATTTTGAAAAATCCCTTGTCCCTCTCCTGAATTTGGAAAGCTGGTTTTCAGTCATTCTGCATCTTATGGTTCAAACAGTCTGCTGAAAAGAGACTAATATCAATTACTGATTTCAAACATGGAATTCATGACTCAGGGACTGACGTATGCTCCTGTTTTTAGCCTCTGTTCTGCTTTTTAATTTCTATTATACTATTGTCTCACTGCACATTTGATGTTTGCAACTTCATTGGCAACTGTCTTAATGGGTAGCTCTGTATTTTATGTCAGGTCCCCCTTGTAAAAGAGATATCAATCAGAATGGGGTGCTGCTGGTTAAATAAAGATAAAATGAATATTTAATAAATATTAAATTAGGATTTAATAAATATTTGCATCCTGGTGCAGTGCCTCATCTTTTTTCCTGTCTCATTCGGATGTTTCTCGGTTGCAGTGGCGGCTGGTGATAAAAATTTTTTGGGGGGGCAGTTTTGAGGGGGACAAACAAATTGAAGCAGCACTTCATAGCTCAGCAACAAAATAAAAAAATTAAAAAAAATCTAAAAACACAACAAACTGTAATGTTGCCTAAACACTGGCCAGTAGCATTACTTGAACATATTTTGCCCTCCTTAATAAGAAAATACTATGTAGAGATGACAAAATGCCCATTTCACCTACATCACCTAAAGTTACCAACAGGCAACAGCTCAATTTCTAAGTATGGAACTACTAAAGTCATTTTTACTGGCACTGTTACATTCTATGAAGTCATAAAAAGAGTAGTTTTCCTCTATCTTTCTCTCGCTCTCTCATTCTTTGTACTTTTTTTTTTTATTGGCAGAATTTAAAAAGGGTCTGTTGAGTGAGAGGGACTGGAACGTTTACTGTCTTGTAAAGAAACCTGGGGGAGAACAGGTCTTAAACGCATTACTTTTGCAGTCATTTTGAAGTTGTATATAAAATAAGGGCAGGACTAAATGAGGTATGTGTTTTTTTTTTTTTTTTTTTGGTGTAAAATTAAGGAAAGAACAAACAAAAATTAACATCTGTACAATAGCAATTTGAAATATGTACAGTAAAAAGTGTTACTCTAACAGGATTTATGTTGTCAAAAAGGGATACAATGTATGTGCTGGTTTGACATTGAACATTTGTTTAAGTGTACAGGTGTGGATTTACTGTTCAAAAAAAATCAAATTCTGATTTGATTATAAACTGTCTACTAAAACTGTCTAGGTTCATATTAGAAGCTTCCTTTTAAGTAGAAAAGCAATGTTTTTAGTTTACCTGATGACCGCTATTGTGCTCCCATATTTAATTACATTTTTTATGATTGTTCATGATTGACTCATTTTGCACAACAGAGTTTCAATGTGCAAAACTCTTAACACAGAATGCTGTACTGTTCATTTCAGGTTCAAAATGTAATACAGCATGCAAAATAAAAATACCAGTGTCAAATCAGAGAATATTATATGCAGAAGTTTATCACAGCACCAGAACACTAGATATTTCAAACAATGAAGTTAAATCATTGCTGCATTTTCAATATAAAACAGTCATCATCAAATAATGCAACCAAACACAAAATCCTTCTGATCAAAAACGAGTTTGAAAGTGTTCTTCGTAACGCAAAATGCTATACTCCTAATCTTGGGTTCAAAATCATATATAGCATGCATAATAGAAACAATTGGACCAAATTAGATTGTATTTCGCGCTAAAGTTTATCATAGTGCAGCGTTCGGCGCGGAAAACAGAGGCGGAGATGAGGTTGGCCGTCTCCCAGTCGTCCCAGCGGAGCTTCGCTTTATTGCAAATATTGCTCATTAACAGTTTTACAGATCTGCCCCGTTCGATCGGGCGAACAGCTCTTTTATAGCCCTGGGACGCCCTGATTGGCTTAATTCGCTGCCCTCGGTGCACCAATCACCGGACATTAAGCACACAACAACAACAACACAAAACTAGCATTACTTGCAGCGGTATTCACAGCGACATTATCAAAACTACTGTACAAAAGCATAAGGGTCCAACGAACACAAATACAAGGAAGTTAGCTAGCACTACATAAGCGACTATTAACAGGCTAAGCACATTTAATAACAACACAAACACGATCATGCATTTACAAATATTTACAGCTAGCTACAATAACGGAGGCGAGATCGTCTCAATAGTGTCAGAACAGTGCATATGTTCATCGTTGAAATTTAATTATTGGTGCATTTTCGAATACAACGGCTATTATCAAATAATGCGGTCAAACACAAAATACTTGTTAGGAAAAAAGACTATGCCTAATGGTCATTTCCTCATAGGTACTTGAAATTATGGACACAAGCATCCCCTGTGATAGTCTGCAGTATAGCGCTTGTGTTTTTATGAAAGACAAACAAAATATTAGATTAGATTACATGAAGTTTAATCATTAAAGAAAAATCATACAGTAATGCAGTACTGTAAACACAACTGTATTGTACAGTAAAAACAAAAACAGTTACAGTAACAACAAACTTTACTGTAAAGTACAAAAAAAACTGCTTTTTGGTGTTTAAGCAGCATTTTGCCTCTCCGCTGCATTTGGCCACAGAATTTCATCGACGTTGCATCTGATGTCTTCGTTGGCAAGACAGCGCTGGTAAAATCTTTTAGAGTGCCTTATCCACCCCTGACACTGCTGGGCTGTAATGTCATCGCATGCCTCATCCATGGCCTGAAGGAGCATTGCCTGCTCATATGGACGCCTATCGTATACCTTCCATCTCCAGGCCGAGAAAAACTCCTTGATGGGGTTCAGAAAGGGGGAATAAGGTGGCAGGAATTTTGATCGGAACTCTGGATGGGTTGTAAACCAGTCTCGCACAGCCAATGCACGATGGAAGTTTACATTGTCCCAGACAATGATGAACACCATCTGAGCATTTGGCTGTACGAGACGGTTGTATAGCCCATCCAGAAAATGTATGAGGCGCACAGAGTTGTATGCCCCCAGCAGAGGGTCACGAGCCTCAACTCCATTGTGGGAAATGGCAGCACACATTGAGATGTTGGCTCCACGCTGTCCCAGAACATCAACAGTGGCCCTCTGCCCAATTACATTCCAGCCCCAACGCCGGCGCTTGCTGTGTCCACGTGTCACTAAAGACAACGACGGCATCCATGTATGCAGCGCAACCCTCTAGACCCGCCAACACCATGTTCATGAGTCTCTGAAACGCCGAAGGAGAATTTTTTTGCGCTTTACCAACCAACACTGTCTGTAACATAACGATTTGTTCATCCTCCAGCCGATTAAGAACTTTAGCTAGTCTCTCTAGAACGCCTTGCCCTCTTAAGGACTGTGAACTGCTGTGTGCAATCAGGACTGCTACTCCCGACAGCACGCAGCACCCCGGCCAACAAGGGCAAATACACAGACAGGTGAAAACAAGAGGGGAGGGGCGCACGCAAGGCCTGACAGCGCTGAATGGACCCCCTGGTGAAGTTGGACCCTAGGCACGTGCCTAGTTTTCCTAGATCCGGCCCTTGAGACCAATGGGCAGGCCCACACACATACGTACATAATCCTAATGTGATGTCTAGGGCATGATGTCAACCAGTCTTCACATTTATAGAGGATGGGTCGCTAAAGTATTCGCTACTGTAGTATTGCAACATTGCACATACCTGAACACATTCCACCCCCAAAGCTTTCACTCTTCATCTTCATTCCTTAGGAAAGGCACCAAGTAAATTTGTTTCATTGTGATTTGGTGCTTTTTCAAAGTTCGCCCAGTTGTTGTTAGGCTGATTGAGTGGATGTTTTGGAAAATTCCGTTATCTGCCAGAATGTTTTGTTTGGATTCTCTTGATCCGTATGTCATTTCTTTGAACCTCCATGTCTGCTAGTGCCCTCTCCTGCTGGGCAGAGAGAAGACGGCCATGTCCTCCAGCTGATGGTGCTTTTTCAGTTCTAAAGTACAGTAAAGATAACAATTGCACCAAAGATAATTCACACCCAAACTTTAGTATTTATGAAATATTTTGTATTTGATTTATTTAAAATATTTTATTAGAAAACCTGTCACGGTTCCACATTTTCTGTTTCTGTTTTTCCCCTTTTGGCCGCCAGATGGCGGCACTTCAGTTTTGTGTTTCAGTTCATTCTCCCTCCCTGTGTTAATTGTATCTCATAAAAAACACGTTTTCAACGTACAAAAATGCCAAGTTACTCAAAAGTATTGATATCAAAATGACGCCAAGTTACGGTACTACAAACAATATAGGCTATCTTGCCTCACCGAAATGACAAGATGTATTTCAAAGCAATGCTACCCAATATTTCCTCAATTCTTTCAAGTCACTTGGCCCTGTGTGTATAAGCATGCACTACATGGACAGGCCAAACATATGTGTGGATGGCTCTCTCACAGTCAAGATTGATTGAATAGGCGTGTATATGTCCAATTTGTATTGGTATGTATGTATTTCGCTGCCCAGCCTTTCTGTTGCGTGAATGATAGTATGTTTCTTGGTATAAGTGTCTGTTCGTAAATGTGAATGTAACATGCTGCGAGGGAAATGTCCCCATGGGGATAAAGAAGTTCTCTGTGTATGTATGTACAATATGCATTTTACATGCAGTATTTATTGTACGTAGCAAATATACAATAACTTGCACATGTACTCAAATTCAGTTCAGAAGCAAGTATAAACATGTTTTCTGGAGAAATATGCTTCCTGTAGTTACTCAGCAGCAGTTTTGTACATTAATTTCAATGTGTTCCATGAGGAAATTCGAAATATTTGACTCTTTGATCTGACACAAAGTTTGCATGACATTGTAAAATGGTAAGATTACAAAACACAGGGCCAAGTGACTTGAAAGAATTGAGGAAATATTGGGTAGCATTGCTTTGAAATACATCTTGTCATTTCGGTGAGGCAAGATAGCCTATATTGTTTGTAGTACCGTAACTTGGCGTCATTTTGATATCAATACTTTTGAGTAACTTGGCATTTTTGTACGTTGAAAACGTGTTTTTTTATGAGATATCATTTCTTTTTGCAAAGCGTTTTATTATGAGAGTGAGAAATGCGAAGTGACCCTGTAAGAAACGGTTGTGGATTATGGCTATCGTTGTGTGAATTTGTATACAGTCTGATGAGCGTGTACCGTTCAGCAGTTTCGGTTTGCTATATATGTAAAACAGTGGCTGTGACAAAGGGTGTGGTGTGGCGTATAAGTGTAAACGCATGAGAAACGCAGATGGAATATGGCCAGTGTATGTACTCACGGATTTGACGTCCATCCAACGAGCCTTGACTGACAAAAGAATCAGCAAGCCCGTAGAATTATAACTCCCTAGGTCACAACTTGTGTAGCCTTCTGTCGTGCTCCGTTTTGTCTGTTATTTCGTGGAGATGCACTTTCAGTGTTTGTAAGATTTATAAGGCATTTTGATAGGCTTATCTGCAGGAATCCTCTTCGCTGTTTTGCTAAACTAGAACCGGAAAACATGATAGTGGAGAATAGGAGCAGACGCATATGTCCCAGCAGGCTTTGCTTATGAGAAAATAACAACAGTGTGAGAGAAATTAGGATGAAATTATGAAATAGCGTAGTTGAAACAATATGTTTTTAGCATAATGGCCATGTAGGTGAAGGTTGACATGATCACGGAGTATAGTGCGAAGTAAATGGAGTGACCATGAGCGAGCTTATATTCCTTATCGAACGGTATATATAACAGTCGCTATAAAGCATTAGCCGTTAAAGTGGAGGGTTAAGTAACGTGTGAAATCTATTGCACTGCAGTGTTTTTTTAATGTTCAGTACTAGTAGTTATAATTATGAGTGAATCGTGATTTTAAATGTAATGTTTTAATGGGGAGTTGCAGAACGTACATACGTAGTAATTGTTTGTATGTGGCTAGATAGAGAACAGGGCGAGGTATCATGAATGTAGAAACGTGGCGTTTGCTGATAAGGTTTTGTACGGTAGCCAAGTGAAGAGAAATGTAGTTAGTAGAAATGGCACAGCGGTGAACTGGTGTAACTTTTTAATAAAAGGAATACATTTGCCGTCATGAAATGCATATGGGTGGCCATGAGTGAGTTTTGGTAAAGCAAATATAAGCATAAGAGAACGTTAGTGTAAAAGAGGAAATTGTCTGCCTGAGCGCGATGCGGGATTCGATCCTTCAACCAGACGTTTACCAGTCTGTCACTTTGTTAGGGCAGCACCATGACATAGCTATGCAATGCGTGAAATATCATTAGCAAACCTGTCAGTGGTTTTAAAGAAGAACACAGGCGAGTAAGCACAGAAAAGCTCCCGTCGAATCCATATGGCTTTGCAATATTGTAGCCGGTTAACAATTGAACGTGCAGACGGTACGTCATAATACAGTGTATACGTTCGGTGAACGGCGGGTAGATATGGTGCAAAAGCAATAATTGAGAAGTAGTAGACAATTATTAGTGAGGGTAAAAGCAGGTTAAAGAAACATGGTCCTAGCTGGGCTTGAACCTCCGACCCTGTGTTCCTAAGACGGTAACCTTACCCACTAGGCCAAAGGCGGACTAGCTGTTTGTGCTGAAAATGTTTCAGAGTAAAAAGGTATGGGTATTTTGCGTGTGTATGTGAGTTTTTTATTGGGTTGTGTAGGTGAAGATTTGGCGGGTGTTGGTAAAATGTCCAATGGGGAGACATGTTATTAGTGGGATAGGCGGCAGGAAAAATAAGAATGAGAAGAAGAAGAATGAGAAGAAGAAGAAGAAGAAGAAGAAGAAGAAGAAGAAGAAGAAGAAGAAGAGAAAGAAAGAAGAAGAAGAAGAGAAAGAAGAAAGAGAAGAAGAAGAAGAAGGAGAAAAAAACGCAAAATCCCCTTAGTTTGGGGCTTTATTGTGTGGACATGTGAAGTTGTTTATGAAATCTGTCTGTTGAAATGGGGTCAGAATGTACAGAATTTAATGTTTTTAAGGGCTGAGTGTCTGTGGCTGTTGTGGTTATTTCTGTGGGGAACCCTGAAAAGTGCCGAACTCTCGGTGCTGTATAGGTATGGGGCATGCCCCCGCCAAGGCGTAACTTGGCGGGATGGCATACCTGCCATCCCAATTATTGGTTTTAATTATTCTATCATTGTTCCCACCTGTGTCTTGTTATCCCCTCCTTTTCTGGTTTGATTGTTCTTTGAGTTGTAGAAGGGAGTCAAACTGGGACCCAGAAAAGGCTGGCATTTGAACGAGCCTGCACGCTGGGACTCATCCTGTACTTCAAAGGACCCGAGAGCCTTGTGATAAAACAATAGGTTACTCGGACTTCCTCTGGATGAGCAGGCCATTTGGCTCTCTGGACTGTTACCCTCTGGACAACACTGAGATAAGGGGAACTGGACTAGTTGTTTATGGTTGTGTGAGCAAGCCATTTGGCTCTCTGGAATGTTGCCATCTGGACAAGACAAGGGGAGCTAGTCTCTTTGTCTATGGTTGTGGGTGTGTGTTTTGGGGCCATAAAGGGTGAAAAGATCATCAGGCCTCTGGAAAAATGGTGGGGCAACTACTCTTGAGAGTACCACAGTGCCCTTATGTGGGCCCCTCTGTCATTACACTTTTTATTTCTTTTCTGGATCTGGACTCTAAACCATCTGTTTATCATATTCACAAACCCTGTAAAACCTTACAAACCATGCACATGTTTTCATTGTATTACTGTATTATGCCTTATGTAGTAATAACATGGATTGCATGTAAAATGGTTCAACAAAAGGGTATTTTCATGACAACTGCACCATAATATTACATCCCCTTGACATGTTTGGTATGGACGTATTCAGGGAAATTCAAGAAATTGAATGAAATATGTTTCATACCAAATAGAATTTGATACAACATAGTTTCAGAAACTCAGGAAAAAACTATCCCAATGGAATGTCCTCTCTGGTAATCATCTCCTTTTCCCAATTTCCCCACTAATTGTTTTTCCCCACTAACAGCCTCCGAATGGTGGGGGCCGAAATTCCAGATTTTATTATTCAGCCAGGTTAATTTATGGCAATGCCGCCTAGATCAAACGTGGGATTTGGCTTAAAAGGAAGCGAGACAAAACAATCTAGGAAGATCGTAATCGACTTCCCACATTGCACATACTCTGTGCTCTGTGTGTAGCTAGACAAGGAAGATCGTAATCGACTTCCCACATTGCACATACTCTGTGCTCTGTGTGTAGCTAGACAAGGAAGATTGTAATCGACTTCACACACTGCGCATACTATGTGTTTCGTGTGCAGCTGAACAGGCTGGGTAAAAACTTTTTACTCTGTATTTATGTTGTTTCTTAAGAACTGAAAAAAACAGGACATAATACAGGCAGGCGGAACACAGGCAGGACAGAATACGGGCAGGCGGAACACACACAAGCAGGAACACAACCAGGAATGCAGGCAGAAACACAAGGAACCAGCACCCGAGTCAGGAAACAAAGAACTTAAATAGATAAGGGTAACAAAACACAGGTGAACTCTGTAAACACCTCACAGCTAGACCAATGAGGGTTTGTAGCTGGAGGGGAAGGCACCGCGTGTTGACAACTATGGCCCTGGAGACCCGCAAAATTCCTGCATTTTTATTTCTACTCGGCACTTAGTCGATCGATTAAAGCAGTTGATTGCACAGTAAACGCACATCGTCTGGTTTCTAGGTTGTCGTTCTTAAGGCGAAAACAAATACTAGCAGACCCTAGACCTCTGGGGATCAGGACCAGGCCACTCCTGAAAAATAGTGCGATTTGTCATTTTGTTGGTGTCTGGTTTTGTTTTGCAGCTGAGGACGGATTCCATGGCGGACGTGCTGAGGAGCCTGAACCTCCTGGAGGTGCTGAAGGAGTCCATGGAGAAGAAGGGGCTCTCCGAGGTGAAGGAGGCGGTGGAGGACCTCAACAGCCGGGTGAACATCACTGTGGTGGGGGAGAGCAGCCCGGAGAAAACCGCCATCCTCAACTCCCTCCGCGGCCTGGGGCCCGGAGACGCCTGGAGACGGTGGGGCGGCCCAGTTCCCCTCCCCCAGTCCCAAAAGGAGCTGACAGTTTACCCAAACCCCAAACACCCTGACTTCTGATTGTGGGACCTGCCCGTGGTCCCTGATGGCTCGCCCTTTGACCCAGAGGAGTACATGGAGAAAGTCAAGTTCCTGCACTACAATGCCATCATCGTTTTGCAGAAACAGCACCTTTGTGTGGCGGGAGGCCAGATCGCTCCAGAGGGAGGCTGTGTACTTCGCCTTGCTGGCCTCTGAGCGCGACTCGCGGGAGTCCATGGAGCCTAGGCGGAAAGCCAGCCAGGAGGCGTTGGGGTCGGAGGGCCTGGCTTCCCCGAGGGTCTTCCTGGTACGTGCCACCGCCTTGGAGACCCTGGACTTCCCCGAACTCCTGGAGGAAATGTGGCGGGACGTCCCGGAGGTTAACGCTGCCGCCCTCCTCCTGGCCCTTCCGGCCCTGTCCGTCGCCGTGGTGACCAGAAAGCAGGACGCTGGTGTGGGCTGCGGCCTTGCTCTCGGGCGGCGTTTCGGCCATCCCCGTGCCCCTGGTGTCCTCCGCGGTGGACGCCGGTGTGGGGGTGAGGATTCTGAGCAAGGCGCACGACTCGCTGGGCCTGGACGACGCGTCGCTGGAGGGGCTGGCCAGCCGACAGGGGGCGGGACGGGGCGCGGCTCAAGGCCCTGAGTGCCTGCCTCCTCTCCCAGGAGGTCACCAAGGGAGCCGTGAAGAAGCTGCTGGCGGCCGCAGAGAAGCAGAAGCCCACCGGTGCCTGCGTGGTGGAGATGGCGCTGCCCGTGACCGCCAAGTCCGCCAGCCGCTCCTTCACCACCATGTTCCTGGCGCTCAATGGCGCCATTGACGACATGGCCGCCGATGCAGAAAGGGAGGTGGCGGCTGCAGTCGGGGGGGTAGATTGAGGAACTTAATTCTTCGTGACCAATTTTAGAAAAAAAAAAAAAAATGGAGGTGGCCTAATTCTTTTCGGCCTGTACTGTACATGTTGCATTACGCATTTGCATTAATTTTATATTTTTGTTTGTTAATTTTCCATGTATTTATTGCACCGTGAACATTGCATCAGACATAAGAAAGCCCTTTAATGAAAAAAAGTGCAAAATGACTTGAAGTGATATTTCATGGTAACGCTTGCTGAACTTGGCTCCGTTGTTGTTATTATCACTTGCTGCATTTTGAGATCAGGTCTTGAGTGATGATGCGTTGGTTCTGTGAATAAACTCATTGCAATATCCAAATAGAGTCTTCTTTTTTTCTCCCTTCTTTCTGTGAAGAAGTCAGTTCCTAGTTACAGCTGCAGAAAACTATTTAAAACAGAGTGGGGGGAAGTACAAACATACAGTATTGAGTGAGAAAAAAAGACAGTGACACTTCCCTCTGCATCTTCTGCAGGAAACAGGTTCTTTTTTTGTCTTTTGACACTTAGCTGAACTATGAAAATGCACTACCGAGAAGGGGAGTTCTGTTTGTGTGTATTTTTTTCAGTTTCAGTCATTTTACGATAAGGACATAGTACATCCAGATTAACTGTAGCTGATTTCTAATCCTCTGTCACATCCAACTTGTAGGTAAGCAGCCACTTTTACAATTCTTTCATGGGTTATTGATTTCCAGCATTTCTGTTTCTGATGGGGTTGTCTCTCTACCCCCCCTCCAGGTACAGGTATCAATGTCATTGCTACAACAGTTATTAACATTTCATTTTAATGTTTGTGAGTTTAGTAGCTTTTGTCTGTACTCTGCCTTGTTTCTGGTCTGGGAAAACAAGTAGCAAGTGTTATCGCTTTAAATAGAAATTGACTTTGCTGTTATTGTGACCTTTTGAGTTCAAAATAGAGGTGCATTGATCTAAATAATTTAGTAATTCCATTCAGGAAAGATATGCACTCAAGGTTTTCAGTCAAATATTCTTATTCAAAAATATTGACACCGTACTGTACATATTAATATTTCAGCATATTACTAGTGGAGATACTGTGGAGATAAGACGTGCTTTTGACTCAAATCCTGTGTGAATCCCTGCTTGTACAACACATCCTTGTTGTAAGATGTTTATTTTATTCAGATGCTGATCTTTCTGGGTGTAATAGGAAAGAGTAGGCTGCGTAGATTGATCACAACATAGAATGGTGTCTTGGACTGCAATTAATTAAATAATGCTGTATTTTTTTTATAAGCTGCAGTCTGCATTAACTGTGTTGTGAGCCATGATACGGCTCTACTATGCAAGGAGCAGAGCTGGCACAGCCAAGAGCACTCTTTATATTTCCTGATTTTGGAAGGTTAAATCTTAAATAAAACAAACAGTGAAAGTATTTTTAAGACTGGTGTTCTTCAACATCAACACACATGACAGGTCCAACCTTAACCCACTTACAGGAAAGGGGGGGGGGGGCAGGGCGGGCAGGGGGGCAGGGGGGCAGAGAGGGGGGGGGTTTGCATTAGACCAGTGATCTGATGATCTGATTAGGAATCACAGAGCAGAGAATGACTCATTCACAGATGTGGTACACCTACACCAAGACACACACAGGCATGCACATCTGCACACATGTGTATACTGTACATGAACACACACACACACACACACACACACACACGTACACACATATTCACACACACGTATACATGCATATGCATGCATATACACAGACTCACAACCATGCATACACGCACACACACACACACACACACAAACGTGCGTGCACATACAGACTTGCAAGCAACAGACACAACCCTAACCCCAACCACTACATGCCTATCCTTAACCCTAACCTTAACCTAATTGTAACCCTAACCCTAACCCTAAGGCCTAACCCACACCTCTTGAACACACACCCCACCTTGCGTTCATAAGTGGGTTCACAAAGATAGTAATACATGCCCCCCCACACACACACACACCACACACACTTCATAAGTGGGTTCAGTGTCTTCTTTTCCAGATTTCTCACACTGATAAACGAAGGTTCATCATGATCTCTTTCTGGGTTGTGGTCCTCTTTCTGATTGGTGGTATGTACCTGCCACGACATCCCTGTCCATGCACGTTTCGTTATGCCCTTGTCTCTGTCACTGACACACTTCACTCGTAAGCATTTTTAAAAAAATACGAGTGAAGTCGGTCAGTTACTGTACGCATGATGATCGGCATAGCAACCACGGTTTTACGAATGAACACAATGTTAACTTCTGAGAAATATCTTTCTGCTGCAATCCAACAGTGCAATATTAAGAACAAAAAATCCACTTTGAGGGTGGGTACAACTGCTCTAATGGTTCTCTCTTTCTCTCTCTCTCTCTCTCTCTCTCTCTCCTCTCTCTCACTCCTCTCTCTCTCTCTCTCTCTCTCTCTCTCTCTCTCTCTCTCTCTCTCTCTCTCCTTTTCTACCATAAGACTCTGCTTGCAGTTCCAGTGAGATGACAGCCAAAGAGGGCTCCTGTGTGACGGTCCACATAACTCTGTCCGGTACAAGGAATTCTGGGTACATTGTTTGGTTGAAGGACGCCGAGTGGAATGAGAAGGCAAAGGATTTTGAGGGCACAATCGTGCACAGCCTCAAACCTGACAAACCCGCCGCGAGTGAATTTGAAAACAGAGTGTCTGTGGGTTCCACTGGGTCCACTAGGTATTCAAGGAACTACGAAATTGACCATCAGTAACCTGAGACTGGAAGACAGCGGAAAGTACTCGGTTAGATACTATGATAAAGCTGATCCTTCTTATAAAGCGAAAAGCTCGACAATGAGTCTTGATGTTCAGGGTAAGTTCATTTGCAGTTATATATATATATATATATATATGATAGAGGCCCCTTTATGTTCACCATCCAGTAGTTGTCTAATTGTCTACTGTATGAAAAGTATTTGTCTGGTATTGGATGTATTATTTAAGCAGCAGTCGTTGCAAAGATACACAACTGGCAATCCTGAAGAAGCATGCTTCACAGTTACCAACAGTGATGTATTTGTAAGGAATCTGTGTGCAATATAAATGGTGATAGCTGTTGTTCCTTAACCTGCTACTGGCAAAACTGCCAGCATTGCCATCATGAGTAGTATGCCTGATATAGGATTGATGATTTAAAACAGTTTAGAAACATTTCAGATATTCACAACCTGAAACCCTGAAGGAACACACTTCAAGGTTACCCACAGTAATGCTTTTGCTTATATTTGCAGATGGTGCTATGTAATTAGCTGGTTTCGTTTTATTTTGTTCGGGGCTCACTTAAACACAGATATCATCTCATTATCACCATGAGCATCTGCATTTATATATTTCATGAGGGACTGTGTACAATTAATCACATTCACAATGGTCATACGAGCCAGCCAAGAGGCCGCACGTTGCTTTACAATGATAGGCCCCAATGCAGAGGGGGCTACATGCTTTCCTCAGACTAAGAAGCCTAGAACATGAAAAAAAAAGTCTTTAGGTAATTACATAAATCCATCACAGATTAACACATGATGATGAAACTGATATTTATCATCATCATCATCATCATAATCATCTTTATCTTCAGCATCATCATCACCTTAATCATCATCATCATAACGATCTTCCTCTGTCAAACCTCTGCAGGGAACCCTTGCCAGGTCAGCGTAACAGGGCCGAAGCTGGTCCAGACGGGGGCGGAGGTGATTTTGCGGTGCAGCACCGTGGGGCGCTGCCAGGACAGCCCCGAGTGGCGTAGCTCGGGGTCAGGCCTGGCCTCCAGTGAAGGCTCCGACACCCAGGGTGCGAAAACAGCCCAGCTGAGCTTCGAAGCGGACTGGTCACATGACGGGGTGGAGTTCGTCTGTTGGCCGCCGCGGAGCAACGACACGTGCGCCTCCAGAAACATCAGGCTGGCCGTGGGAGGTAAGTCGCGGAATTAAAATTTTTATTGTTTTACCTGCCGATGCTGCAATCTTCATATCAGAGACACCGAAGCTACGTTTTACACATAACTAATATCTGAATTACCCACAATGCTATTGATCCAGTCTCTGTGCATTTTTTCCCATAGTTTACAGAAAGCTTTCTTCTCCATTTATTTATTTATTTATTTATTTATTTAGGATCCCCATTAGCAATACACAGTGTGCGGCTAATATCCCTTGTGTTCTGCATGCTACATTCATTACGAAAAAATGGCAACCTGTCATGTCTGTCCAGGGCTGCCCTGTATGTGCCAAAAATGTCATGTCCCATATGTGACACCCATTGAGTATGACCTCGTGTCCCTGTTTGTCCCACAAAGTTTTATCTGCTGTTGATTAGTTCCTGAAAAAAGCATGTGACTGAAAAGCCAAATCTGGTATGTGGTGCTTTTATTGAACATGAGCCACCAAATCCGGGGTGCTCTATAGATCCAGCAGGAAACAAAATGGACTCAGTTTGACAGCGTGTATTTAGAGTCCCAGTGCTCTCCGTGTAGACGTCCTGTGTGAGTGCTGTATTTAGAGTCCCAGTGCTCTCCGTGTAGACGTCCTGTGTGAGTGCTGTATTTAGAGTCCCAGTGCTCTCCGTGTAGACGTCCTGTGTGAGTGCTGTATTTAGAGTCCCAGTGCTCTCCGTGTAGACGTCCTGTGTGAGTGCTGTATTTAGAGTCCCAGCGCATTGTGAATACTGACTGTTATCGATCTGTGATTTACTGTTGGAGTGTCTGTGATTCACCGCTATGGTCTGTGACCCACAGTCACAACGAATGTCTGTGATTCATTGTCACCGTAGTTGTCTGTGCTCTCCAATCACCAATCACCCTCTGCTCTTACTCTTTGACTGTTTTTTTCCACAGCAACAGATATGAATGCAGTGCTTTTTACCATTAGACCTCCAACACTGGAAAGCCAGATTAGCACTTCAAGTTGTTTCTCAGAGGAGTCACATCAGGCAGAAAGCACAATTATTTTATTGGATTTTCTCGATCATGTTAAATTCCCAGGTGGTAGTTCAATATAATGGGTAAAGAATTGGCCTTGCAAACTAAAGGTTGCGGGTTTGATTCATGGGCGGGGCACTGCATTGCACCCTTGAGCAGTGTACTTACTCAACTGATTCAGTATTTATCCAGATATATAAATAGGTACAATGTAAAAAAGCCAAAGTTGAGTAACTTGCTCTGGATAAGGATGTCTGCTAAATGTCCTCGAACAAAATATATATAAAATGATTTGAAAGGCCAACTTCATTCCAAAAATCTAAATTTGATGATTTTACCACCTTTCCATTATTTGTACATGACAACAAAAAAAAAACAGTACAAACTATTTTTAGCATTATGGGCCTAGCTATGTCAATTAGTTGTGTTTCTTCATAAATTCAAGGTAATTTTGAGTGAGGAAGAAATATGACAATGCTTGGATTCATTAGCAATAGAGAAGCTTGCTACGTTGCCTTTTAAAAAACAAATATTATTCTTAGATCCTCCTAAGAACACCTCAGTGTCAGTCAGTCCCTCTGGTTCTTTGTTGGTGGGCAGCTCTGTGACTCTGACCTGCAGCAGTAATGCCAACCCAGCAGTGCAGAACTACCCCTGGTATAAAGTGAGTGGGACAGAGATGAACACTGTAGGAACTGGACAGAATCTCACCTTCAATGTGATTGAGTCCAGTGGCAGTGAACAGTACTACTGTGAAGCACAGAATGAACATGGCAAGGATAACTCAACAACTGTACAGCTCAATGTAATATGTATGTTCAGTGCATTTATTATTTAATTGTATAAATCATATTTTTGTTATATGTGTGCAACTCTGCTGTTTGTAACTGTGGATCCTATGTTCAGACATGCCTCAGATCTCTGACTCTGGGAGCTGCAGCAGAACTGCAGCAGAGATCAGCTGCTCCTGTGAGAGCCGTGGGAATCCCTCTCCCAGCATGGAGTGGCATGTGTCTGGACTGCTGGTCACTAACTCTACTGAGAAAGTCATCAGAGAGGAGCAGCTGGGGAACACAGGCCTGAGGAGCTCCCTCACCATGCGCCAATCACAGGGAGACACGCCCACTCTCCTCTGCGTCAGCACCAACACTCTCGGCAACTCCAGTCTCCAGCTCCACCTCCCGTCTCCACAGCAACACTTGGGTATTTTCGTTTATGGCTGTTTGTAATAGTGGACGTTAACTGTCAAGCCTAAATAGCACTGTTATAAATATAATGCAATGCCTATTACTGCCATTCAGACAGACAGCTCATTAAAGTGTTGCCAACATTTTAATGCACCCAGACTAATCCAGTGGAGATGTGTTGTTTATTTCACTATGGCTTATAATTATGTAGGCCTATGTCTATGACTTTGTTTCCATATAATTTGACACAGTCAATGAACTTCCTTTATTCTGGTTTTGTATGAAGTTGTTTATCCAGAATCTGCAAGACCTGAGATTGATTAAATAGAATTAGAGGGGCAGAGTACTCAGATTGTTATGAATAGTTTAAAATTAGGATATCCAGTTCTTACCCTCATTATAAAAAAAAACTTTTTAACTGCTGGATATCTATAAACAAGTAATGTCTGATGATGTCTTTCATTAAGTCTTTTAGGCATGAATGAGGTCCAACCATCATGACTGATTTTTTTTTTTTTTTTTTTCAGCACTATTATATAGTATAATCATAGGACTGATTTGTCTGTGTGTGCTGACTGTTGGATTCTGTATCCACAAAAATAAAAGGTACAGTCATCTTGATCTTACTGCTGATAAAATAAATCATTACCATAGTCTCTGACCAGATACTGAGAGGCAATTATGCTTTCAGTAAAATATTTCAAAAGTTAAAACTTATCCCATCCAGTGAATGCATGTGGATTGCAGAGACATACTGGATAAGCAGAGGCAATAACACATTCTCTCTCTACTCTGATTTCCATGTCTCCAGGTTGTCTAGAAGACTGAAGGTCAGTCTCACAATCCTTTCCTCCTCTTCCTCTTCTGAAACACTCTGTCTGCAATTCAGCCTGATTTCACCTCTGTTTTACATTCACACCATCTGTGTGTCTTTTCCTTTAAAGGGAGGGAGGGACGGTGACACATATGCCAGTCTGCAGCTTTCCAACATCAGCCCTGAATATGACGTGCTGCAGGTGAGCAAGTGTGATACAGAGGAATATACACCAGGGGGCGCCACTACACTCATATTTATGAAAACTCATATTTATGTAAAATTAAATGTATGCAGATTCCTCAGTATCAGAGATGTGTGTAGTAAAGACAGGATTATATCTGCATTTGTCTTTTAATCACTCAGTCCAAACAGAGGAGAAAACCTCACCGACTCAGCTGAAGGGCTAAAATGGTCTTTTCTTGCCCTTAATGTTGATGCAGAAGCCTTTCGTTCTTTTCAAAAAATGGAAGTCTTAAGCCATCACAGTGAAGTGTCCAGACTAAGGCTGAATCCACTGATCCTCCAACAAGTTCACTTGGCATTACTCTCACCTCCCACAATCGATCGCTTGCGGGCATTATACAATTTTAAATGGGGGATAATACATAAGTCAGATCTTCAATCTGATTGGTTATCACACCATGTTCCTCATCCCACTGGTCACTTTGTTTTCTTACCTCTTGTCGCTAGCTATCCCAACATGCCTTGCAGAGGCAAAGAATTGTCTCTCATTGACAATGAAGAGAGGCGATTAAAAATTGGCTTCTTGTCGGAGGATATGTGCCTTCACAGTTAGAATGCAAAGAATGCATACATAATTGAATATATTTTTTTTAATTTCACGAGTTTTTGCAGAGTTAATTTTGTAATAAAAAAGTTTTTGTCTTTCCACTTTTTCCTCTTCATATGAACATCGGCACTGCCCTGAGACTATGCTGTTTCGTGCACTAAGGTGTTCCTTTAAATAACCATGAACCTGTGTGTGTGTGTGTGCTGTATATGTTAGGTAAAAAACAAGCATCAGAAAGACACAGGGACTACACAAGAAGAGAACGATGATTACCAGAACCCTGAAGATGGAAACAGACCAGATTCAGGGGCTAATTCAAAATGTGAGCATGTTGTGTTTCTTTTAAAGCTGATTTATTTCTGTTTTAAAAACAAAACAAATTTCTATCTATCTGTCTTAAGAGCATTTTTATGACATGCAGAGATGTTTATTTCGTATTTATCCTGGAGAATAGAATTTTTTCATTTTTCATTCTTTTTACAGAATCACTATGTTTGTACACTGCACTTGCATCTCTTGTGCTTTAATGACTGCATGCCATAGGTCGCGCAAATTTGGCTGCTGTCTGTTTTTGAGAACACCGAATTAAAATTGCATCCTCATGGATTTTCAAAGAATGTTACATTGTGCTCTAGGGTTGTTATACATTTTTAAAAAGTCCCTTGTCCCTCTCCTGAATTTTGGAAAGCTGGTTTTCAGTCATTCTCCATCTTATGGTTGGAACAGTCTGCTGAAAAGCTTACAGGAGAAAGACTAATACCAATAGCTGATTTCAAACATCCCCAGGTAATACTAGTGCCGTGCGAACAGGGCTAAAGGTAAAGGAGGAGGATGAGACTGAGGTGCAGATAATTCTGTTCTCTTTTCAGAGCAAGGCTGAAGATCAGAGAGGGCTCCCGTTCACACATGGATAACGGCGTGAACTTCGGTCTAAACCCACATGAGAATAATGTTCAGTTTTAAAGGGGCAGTTCACCCGAAAATGAAAGAAAGCTGCGTTTCATCTTACCAGGAGTGCTATCTATCCATCCAGTAGTTTTTGAGATTTGATGTGATGTGTTAAACTTTCTGTTTTCCTCTATCTTTCTCTCACTCTCTCATCTCTCTCTCTCTTTCTCTCTCTCTCTTCCCCACTTATTCAAAGCACTGTGCTTATGCATGTATGATGAAAAAAGTTTGTTTTTCTGACCCAATTGTACTTTTTTTATTGGCAGAATTTAAAAAGGGTCTGTTGAGTGAGATGGACTGAAAGGACCTTTTACTGTCTTGCAAAGAAAGCTGGGGGAGAACAGGTCTTAAACACAAGTGCATTCCTTTTGCAGTCTTTTTGAAGTTGTATATAAAATAAGGGCAGGACTAAATGAGGTATGTGTTTTTTTTTATTTTATTTTGTTGTAAAATTAAGGAAAGAACAAACAAAAATAAACTTCTGTTCCATAGCAATTTGAATTATGTACAGTAAAAAGTGTTCTAAAATCAGGTTTTCATGTTTAGTCAAAAAAGGGATAAAAGTTGTTATGTATTTGCTGGTTGGGTACTGCATTGATTAAATAAATTTAAAAATATAAATAAAGATTATATTAAAGAACATTTGTTTAAGTGTACAGGTGTGGATTTACTGTTCAAAAATAATCAAATTCTGATTTGATTATAAACTGTCTACTAAAACTGTCTAGGTTCATATTAGAAGCTTTCTTTAAAGTAAAAAAAAAAATGTTTTTAGTTTACTTGATGACCGCTATTGTGCTCCCATATTTAATTACATTTTTTATGATTGCTTTGACTCATTTTGCACAACAGAGTTTCAATGTGAAAAACTATTAACACAGAATGCTGTACTGTTCATTTCAGGTTCAAAATGTAATGCAGCATGCAAATTAAAAATACCAGTGTCAAATCAGAGAATATTATATGCAAAAGTTTACACAGCACCAGAGCATTAGATATTTCAAACAATGAAGTTAAATCATTGCTGCACTTTCAATATATAACAGTCATCATCAAATAATGCTGCCAAACACAAAATCCTTCTGATGAAAAACGAGTTTGAAAGTGTTCTTCATAAGGCAAAATGCTATACTACTAGTCTTGGGCTCAAAATCATATATAGCATGCACAATAGAAACAACTGGACCAAATTAGATTGTATTTCATGCTAAAGTTTATCACAGTGTAGCGTTCGGAGCGGAAAAAAGAGGCGGAGACGGGGTTGGCCTTCTTCGAATCGCCCCCGCGAAGCTTCGCTTTATTGAAGAGATTGCTTATTAACAGTTTCATAGATCTGTCCCGTCCGATCGGGTGAACAGCTCTTTAATAGCCCTGGGACGCCCTGATTGGCTTAATTCGCTGCCCTCGGTGCACCAATCACCGGACATTAGTGAGAGCCAATCGCAACATCAAGCACACAACAACAACAACACAAAACTAGCATTACTTACAGCGGTATTCACAGCGACATTAACAACACTACTATACAAAAGCGTAAGGGTCCAACGAACACAAATACAACGAAGTTAGCTAGCGCTACATAAGTGACTATTAACAGGCTAAGTACATTTAATAACACAAACACGATCATGCATTTACAAATATTTACAGCTAGCTACAATAACGGAGGCGAGATCGCCACAATAGTGTCAGAACAGTGCATATGTTCATCGTTGAAGTTTAATTATTGGTGCATTTTCAAATACAAGGGCCATTATCAAAAAATGTGGTCGAAAACAAAATACTTGTTAGCAAAGACTATGCCTAATGGTCATTTCCTCATAGGTACTTGAAATTATGTACAGCAAGCATCCCCTGTGATAGTCTGCAGTATAGCGCGTGTGTTTTTATGAAAGACAAACAAAATATTAGATTAATGATTAAACTTCATATAATCTAAAGAAATCATACAGTAATGCAGCACTGTAAACACAACTGTATTGTACAGTAAAAACAAAAACAATAAAAGCAAAAACAGTTACAGTAACAACAAACTTTACCATAAAGTACAAGAAAAAAACTGCTTTTTGGTGCCTAAGCAGCATTTTTGCCTCTCCGCTGCATTTGGCCACAGAATTTTGTCTACGTTGCATCTGATGTCTTCGTTGGCAAGACAGCGCTGGTAAAATCTTTTAGAGTGCCTTATCCACCCCTGACACTGCTGGGCTGTAATGTCATCGCATGCCTCATCCACGGCCTGAAGGAGCATTGCCTTCTCATATGGACGCCTATCGTATACCTTCCACCTCCAGGCCGAGAAAAAAAACTCCTCGATGGGGTTCAGAAAGGGGGAGTAAGGTGGAAGGAATTTTGATCGGAACTCTGGATGGGCTGTAAACCAGTCTCGCACAGCCAATGCACGATGGAAGTTTACATTGTCCCAGACAATGATGAACACCATCTGGGCATTTGGCTGTATGAGAGGACGGTTGTATAGCCCATCCAGAAAATGTATGAGGCGCACAGAGTTGAATGCCCCCAGCAGAGGGTCACGAGCCTCAACTGCATTGTGGGAAATGGCAGCACACATTGAGATGTTGGCTCCACGCTGTCCCGGAACATCAACAGTGGCCCTCTGCCCAATTACATTCCAGCCCCAACGCCGGCGCTTGCTGTGTCCACGTGTCACTAAAGACAACGACGGCATCCATGTACGCAGCGCAACCCTCTAGGCCCGCCAACACCCTGTTCATGAGTCTCTGAAACGTCGAAGGAGAATTTTTTTGCGCTTTACCAACCAACACTGACTGTAACATAACGACTTGTTCATCCTCCGGCCAATTAAGAACTTTAGCTAGTCTCTCAAACAGCACAAAAAACGTGTCTGGGTCTTTTTCAGAAAATTTAGGGATTGGACAAAGATTGCGGGTGACATCAAAACCAGAGGAGCCAGAATTCCCATCTAAAGAACTAAGTACAGAAGCCTCAAACCCAGGTCGACCTACCAAAGATTGTCTTAGTACTTTGCTCTTTAAATTTCTCACGCTCAAGCCAACTTATCCTGTTCAAATTTTAGTTTTGCAAACTCAATTTTCTCCTTTAAATCTTGTTCGGATTTTACTTTTCCAACTTCAAGCCTTAACCTCTGCATTTCAAAGTCATGCTTGACTGTCTCTAATTGCACCTGGTCCCGAAACGACATCTCATGTTCCAATTCAGACTCACTCTCTGGCTCTTGAGATGGCAGTGCAGCTGGCATGGGTGCTAATGACAACGTAATGTCCTGTTCGGATGCCAATTGAATTGCCATGTCTCTTAAATCACCTTTTTTGTGTGCAGATGCTACAGTGCCACCCCAAAACACTACTAGTTGACTTAATTCAGCCTTAGTAAAGGACAAGAATACACTGTTTGACGGTTCCCTTCGACAACCCTTAACTTTCCCACTCTCTATGGCATCAAGGTCAGACATCGTGTTAAATTGTGACAAACAAGGGAATTGCAATAGAGATGCAACCTCCCGAACGGAAAATTTAAGAAGGATGAGCAGGGCACAAAGTGAGAAACGGGCAGGCAACCCGAAAAAAAAAAAGAGCACCCCGCTATACTAATGGAATCCCTAGTCGTCATGTGACGTAACGGCGGGATATTTAATCACTCAACCCTGCAGCATAACACACAACCTGACAGACTGCGCATCACACCACAGAATGAACCCAGGACAAATGCCACAAACCGATTTAGTCACACAAAAATAACAAACACCCACCAAAATCGCCAAACAGTATCCCTAAAGGACACTGTCGCTACAGCCTAATTGGGGTAATTGTGCACAGCTCTAGTAGTAAAACACCGACGTGTTGCCTGTGCAGATCAGTGTATCACTACTCACCCCTCCTCAATCGGCGACCGCAGCACAGAAGCAGAGAAAAAAAAAAAAAAAAAAAAACTTAGTGCTGTAACGAAAACACAGTTCAATTATTCTCTCCACCCGTACGCTCAACGGCGTAACAATTTAGAAGGTTTTTCACTTCAACCAAGCTACTTCTAAAACAAACACAATGCCACATGTGTCAAAAGAAATGTTTTTAATATAGCCTAACTCAAGCTCAACATTACAGCAATTCAACTCAATTACGTTATTCCTTCAAAGGGGCTATCCAAACAGACCCGCACTTGCTGGTCTGCACAATGCAAGCACATAAACAGAGCTCACCAACACTTCCTGTACCACGCTCGCCACTGATAGGCCAGAACGCCAGCGCACATCCGCGCCTACATACAAACCAGGAAGCAAACACTAGCTCTGCTTAATGCGAATTGAGAGAACCACGTGGCAAACCGATTGTAACACTTTACCCATGCTAATTAAATATCAAAAAGTGATATGTTTGTGACCCACAAACAATCCTGGACGAGCCCCAAATTCATGTGACAACCCGGCTCAAGGACCGACACATTAAACGGACACCAGACTTTAGTTGAAGGAAATAACAAGTGTTTATTGAAAAAGAGAACAAAACCAAACCAAACCGAAACCAAACTGACTATATCAGCGTCAGTAATCAGTGTGCATGGAGGTGTTGGGTGCCTGAAGTGTTTGGGTGTGCTAACTAAAGCATAAAAATGTGTACGGGGGAAAAAGTGCAGCAGCGTCTGTGGCAGTCAGGCTTCCAGCTGGTGGAGAGAGAGAGTGAACGGCCAGCATCCTTGCCCTCTTAAGGACTGCGAACAGCTGCGTGCAGTCAGGACTGCTACTCCCGACAGCACGCAGCACCCCGGTCAACAAGGGCAAATACACAGACAGGTGAAAACAAGAGGGGAGGGGCGCACGCAAGGCTTGACAGCGCTGAATGGACCCCCTGGCGAAGTTGGACCCTAGGCACGTGCCTAGTTTTCCTAGATCCCTTGAGACCAATGGGCAGGCCTACTCACATACGTACATAATCCTAATGTGATGTCTAGGGCATAATGTCAACCAGTCTACACATTTATAGAGGATGGGTCGCTATAGTATTCGCTACTGTAGTATTGCAACATTGCTATACACATACCTGAACATATTCCACCCTCAAAGCCTTCACTCTATCTTCATTCCTTAGCAAAGGCACTAAGTAAATGTGTTTCATTGTGATTTGGTGCTTTTTCAAAGTTCGCCCAATTGTTGTTAGGCTGATTGAGTGGATGTTTTGGAAGATTCCGTTATCTGCCAGAATGTTTTGTTTGGATTTTCTTGATCCGTATGTCATTTCTTTGAACCGCTATGTCTGCTAGTGCCCTGTCCTCCAGCTGATGGTGCTTTTTCAGTTCTAAAGTACAGTAAAGATAACAATTACAACAAAGATAATTCACACCCACACTTTAGTATTTATGAAATATTTTGTATTTATTTAAAATATTCTATTGGAAAATCTGTCACGGTACTGCATTTTCTGTTTCTGTTTTTCCCCCTTTTGGCCGCCAGATGGCAGCACTTCAGTTTTGTGTTTCAGTTCGTTCTCCCTCCCTGTGTTAATTGTATTGTTGGTTTTAATTATTCTATCATTGTTCCCACCTGTGTCTTGTTATCCCCTCCTTTTCTGGCTTGATTGTTCTTTGAGTTCACCTGTGTTTTGTTACCCATGTCTATTTAAGTTCTTTGTTTCCTGACTTGGGTGCTGGTTCCTTGTGTTTCTGCCTGCTTTCCTGCTTGTGTGTGTTCCACCCTGCCCGTGTTCTGTCCTGCCTGTGTTCCGCCCTGCCCGTGTTCCGTTCTGTTTTTTTCAGTTCTTAAGAATCTTTTTGTGTTTGTGGTTTTGCCCCTCGTGGCTTTTTGTTTGTTCCCTGTTTGTTAAGTAAAGTCTGTTTGAATTTTCCTTTTGGAGTGTTTTTTTACTCTGCGCCTGGGTCCAACCCCCAGAATCCCTGACAAAACCAAATACTTTCACAAACAGTAATAAAAAAATATGTTCCGTTAAATAAATGCTTTCCTGGGAAATCAAATACTTTTTCAAATAGTATTTAGACCCTTTTAGAAATGTATTAAAATACAAATACAATTGTAAAATAGTTCTTTGTACAATACTCCTTCAGGCTAGAGGTTGAATTTGGGCAAGGGTAGCCTATGTCGGCAATTTTAAACAACCCATGCGCTGCCTCTAACAGTCAGTAGCCTAAATGCCCGTACATGTCTTTGCATGGGGAATGGCAAACTCAGACTTCTTGATAAGCTACTTGCCAGTTTGTTTGTTCTGATGAAATCTTTTTAAAGTTAGTGGCATTTACTTTATTTCCTGTGTATGTTCTGTGGTCAGAGCGTTCGACAGCCATGCAAACAGTTCCTTCATTTACATTCTGTAAGGTTAGACAAAGATAAAATAAAATTCATCCGTACATACTCACTACCAATTAACAATGGAAATCGGTACAGTTGGACTGGGGCCGTCAGCAGTCACCTGACCCATTCTAGTCAAAACACTGTCCTCTAAATTGGACAAAACGCTCAAATTTCAGAGCTGATAGGTTCTCGCATATCCAATGCTTCTCAAGTCTTTCAACAGCTTGGTGCAATTGCATATAATTCAGTATTTTTAAAGACATTTGAGAATAATTGCGAATAATTGCAAATGCTCCTTAAATACATTTTGTGATTTAAATACTCAGCATTCTCAGTATTTCAAATATAATTTCAAATAATTTCTAAAAAATTATTTAAAAGTAATAACTGAATCATTTCACAACAGCATGTTTTTGTGAGAATTCTGTATATATATTAAATTGTGTTCCATAAAGTCATACAGTTTAAAAGCATTCTCAGCTGTCCTCCTAACACGTTGCCTAATACTCATTGAAGTTATTAGCAGGTAAATCACAGTCTGTGGTTGACAGCTATGGCCCTGGAGACCCGCCAAATATCTGCATTTCTATTGCTACTCGACACTTAGTCGATCGATTAAAGCAGTTGATTTCACAGTTAACGCACATCGTCTGGTTTCTAGGTTTTCGTTTTTTAGGCGAAAACAAAAACCAGCAGACCCTGGACCTCTGGGGATGAAGAACAGGCCACTCCTGAAAAATGGTGCGATTTGTCATTTTGTTGGTGTCTGGTTTTTTTTGCAGCTGAGGACGGATTGGCGGACATGCTGAGGAGCCTGAACCTCCTGGAGGTGCTGAAGGAGTCCATTGAGAAGAAGGGGCTCTCCGAGGTGAAGGAGGCAGTGGAGGACCTCATCAGCAGGGTGAACATCGCCGTGGTGGGGGAGAGCAGCCCGGAGAAAACCGCCATCCTCAACTCCCTCCACGGCCTGGGGCCCAGAGACGCCCGGAGACGGTGGGGCGGCCCAGTTCCCCTCCCCCAGTCCCCAAGAGGAGCTGACAGTTTACCCAAACCCCAAACACCCTGACTTCCGATTGTGGGACCTGCCCGTGGTCCCTGATGGCTCGCCCTTTGACCCAGAGGAGTACATGGAGAAAGTCAAGTTCCTGCGCTACGATGCCATCATCGTGACATCCTCTCGGATGCCGTTTTGCAGAAACAGCACCCTTGTGTGGCGGGAGGCCAGATCGCTCCAGAGGGAGGCTGTGTACTTCGCCTTGCTGGCCTCTGAGCGCGACTCGCGGGAGTCCATGGAGCCTAGGCGGAAAGCCAGCCAGGAGGCGTTGGGGTCGGAGGGCCTGGCTTCCCCGAGGGTCTTCTTGGTACGTGCCACCGCCTTGGAGACCCTGGACTTCCCCGAACTCCTGGAGGAAATGTGGCGGGACGTCCCGGAGGTTAAGGCTGCTGCCCTCCTCCTGGCCCTTCCGGCCCTGTCCGTCGCCGTGGTGACCAGAAAGCGGGACGCTGGTGTGGGCTGCGGCCTTGCTCTCGGGCGGCGTTTCGGCCATCCCCGTGCCCCTGGTGTCCTCCGCGGTGGACGCCGGTGTGGGGGTGAGGATTCTGAGCAAGGCGCGCAACTCGCTGGGCCTGGACGACGCGTCGCTGGAGGGGCTGGCCCGCCGACGGGGGGCGGGACGGGGCGCGGCTCAAGGCCCTGCGCACCTGCCCCCTCTCCCGGGAGGTCACCAAGGGAGCCGTGAAGAAGCTGCTGGCGGCCGCAGAGAAGCAGAAGCCCACCGGTGCCCGCGTGGTGGAGATGGCGCTGCCCGTGACCGCCAAGTCCGCCAGCCGCTCCTTCACCACCATGTTCCTGGCGCTCAATGGCGCCATCGACGACATGGCCGCCGATGTGGAAAGGGTGGTGGCGGCTGCAGTCGGGGGGGTAGATTGAGGAACTTAATTCTTCGTGACCAATTTTATAAAAAAAAAAAAAAAAAAAAAATGGAGGTGGCCTAATTCTTTTCGGCCTGTACTGTACATGTTGCATTACGCATTTGCATTAATTTTATATTTTTGTTTGTTAATTTTCCATGTATTTATTGCACCGTGAACATTGCATCAGACATAAGAAAGCCCTTTAATGAAAAAAAGTGCAAAATGACTTGAAGTGATATTTCATGGTAACGCTTGCTGAACTTGGCTCCGTTGTTGTTATTATCACTTGCTGCATTTTGAGATCAGGTCTTGAGTGATGATGCGTTGGTTCTGTGAATAAACTCATTGCAAATATCCAAATAGAGTCTTCTTTTTCTCCCTTCTTTCTGTGAAGAAGTCAGTTCCTAGTTACAGCTGCAGAAAACTATTTAAAACAGAGTGGGGGGAAGTACAAACATACAGTATTGAGTGAGAAAAAAAGACAGTGACACTTCCCTCTGCATCTTCTGCAGGAAACAGGTTCTTTTTTTGTCTTTTGACACTTAGCTGAACTATGAAAATGCACTACCGAGAAGGGGAGTTCTGTTTGTGTGTATTTTTCAGTTTCAGTCATTTTACGATAAGGACATAGTACATCCAGATTAACTGTAGCTGATTTCTAATCCTCCGTCACATCCAACTTGTAGGTAAGCAGCCACTTTTACAATTCTTTCATGGGTAAATGATTTCCAGCATTTCTGTTTCTGACGGGGTTGTCTCTCTACCCCCCCTCCAGGTACAGGTATCAATGTCATTGCTACAACAGTTATGAACATTTCATTTGAATGTTTGTGAGTTTAGTAGCTTTTGTCTGTACTCTGCCTTGTTTCTGGTCTGGGAAAACAAGTAGCAAGTGTTATCGCTTTAAATAGAAATTGACTTTGCTGTTATTGTGACCTTTTGAGTTCAAAATAGAGGTGCATTGATCTAAATAATTTAGTAATTCCATTCAGGAAAGATATGCACTCAAGGTTTTCAGTCAAATATTCTTATTCAAAAATATTGACACCGTACTGTACATATTAATATTTCAGCAAATTACTAGTGGAGATACTGTGGAGATAAGACGTGCTTTTGACTCAAATCCTGTGTGAATCCCTGCTTGTACAACACATCCTTGTGTAAGATGTTTATTTTATTCAGATGCTGATCTTTCTGGGTGTAATAGGAAAGAGTAGGCTGCGTAGATTGATCACAACATAGAATGGTGTCTTGGACTGCAATTAATTAAATAATGCTGTTTTTTTAATAAGCTGCAGTCTGCATTAACTGTGTTGTGAGCCATGATACGGCTCTACTATGCAAGGAGCAGAGCTGGCACAGCCAAGAGCACTCTTTATATTTCCTGATTTTGGAAGGTTAAATCTTAAATAAAACAAACAGTGAAAGTATTTTTAAGACTGGTGTTCTTCAACATCAACACACATGACAGGTCCAACCTTAACCCACTTTCAGGGGTGGGGGCAGGGGGGGCAGGGGGGCAGGGGGAGCAGAGGGGAGGGGGGGTTTGCATTAGACCAGTGATCTGATGATCTGATTAGGAATCACAGAGCAGAGAATGACTCATTCACAGATGTGGTACACCTACACCAAGACACACACAGGCATGCACACCTGCACACGTGTATACTGTACAACACACACACACACACACACGTACACACATATTCACACACACGTATACATGCATATGCATGCATATACACAGACTTACAACCATGCATACACACACACACACACACTTCATAAGTGGGTTCACAGTGTCTTCTTTTCCAGATTTCTCACACTGATAAAGGAAGGTTCATCATGATCTCTTTCTGGGTTGTGGTCCTCTTTCTGATTGGTGGTATGTACCTGCTACGACATCCCTGTCCATGCACGTTTCGTTATGCCCTTGTCTCTGTCACTGACACACTTCACTCGTAAGCATTTTTAAAAAAATGCTTACGAGTGAAGTGTGTCAGTTACTGTACGCATGATGATCGGCATAGCAACCACGGTTTTACGAATGAACACAATGTTAACTTCTGAGAAATATCTTTCTGCTGCAATCCAACAGTGCAATATTAAGAACAGAAAAATCCACTTTGTGGGTGGTACGACTGCTCTAATGGTTCCTATTTCTCTCTCTCTCTCTCTCTCTCTCTCTCTCTCTCTCTCTCTCTCTCTCTCTCTCTCTCTCTCTCTCCTTTTCTCTCCTTTTAGACTCTGCTTGCAGTTCCAGTGAGTTGACGGCCAAAGAGGGCTCCTGTGTGACGGTCCACTTAACTCTGCCCAATATACAGCCTTCTACAAGGAATTCTGAGTACATTGTTTGGTTGAAGGACGCCAAGTGGAATGAGACGGCAAAGGATTTTGAGGGCACAATCGTGCACAGCCTCAAACCCGACAGACCCGCCGCGAGTGAATTTGAAAACAGAGTGTCTGTGGGTTCCACTGGGTCCACTAGGTATTCAAGGAACTACGAATTGACCATCTGTAACCTGACACTGGAAGACAGCGGAAAGTACATGGTTAGATACTATGATAAAGCTGATCCTTCTTATAAAGTGAGCAGCTCGACAATGAGTCTTGATGTTCAGGGTAAGTTCTTTTGCAGTGATATATATATATATATATGATAGAGGCCCCTTTATGTTCACCATCCAGTAGTTGACTTATTTGTCTACTGTTTGAAAAGTATTTGTCTGGTATTGGATTTATGATTTAACCAGCAGTCGTTACAAAGATGCACAACCGGCAATCCTGAAGAAGCATGCTTCAGTTACCAACAGTGATGTATTTGTAAGGAATCTGTGTGCAATATAAATGCTGATAGCTGTTGTCCCTTGACCTGCTACTGGCAAAACTGTCAGCGTTGCCATCATGAGTAATATGCCTGATACAGGATTGATGATTTAAAACAGTTTAGAAACATTTCAGATATTCACAACCTGAAACCCTGAAGGAACACACTTCAAGGTTACACACAGTAATGCTTTTGCTTATATTTGCAGATGGCTGCTATGTAATTCAGCTGGTTTCGTTTTATTTTGTTCTGGGCTCACTTAAACACAGATATCATCTCATTATTACCATGCGCATCTGCATTTATGTGTTTCATGAGGGACTGTGTACAATTAATCACATTCACAATGTTTTACACATAACTGATATCTGAATTACCCACAATGCTATTGATCCAGTCTCTGTGCATTTTTTTCCATATGCCTTTTTCCGTAGTTTACAGAAAGCTTTCTTCTTCATTTATTTATTCATTTATTTAGGATCCCCATTAGCAATACACAGTGTGCAGCTAATATCCCTTGTGTTCTGCATGATACATTTATTACGAAAAAATGGCAACCTGTCATGTCTGTCCAGGGCTGCCCTGTATGTGCCAAAAATGTCATGTCCCATATGTGACACCCATTGAGTATGACCTCGTGTCCCTGTTTGTCCCACAAAGTCTTACCTGCTGTCGATTAGTTCCTGAAAAAAGCATGTGTCTGAAAAGCCAAATCTGGTATGTGGTGCTTTTATTGAATATGAGCCACCAAATCCAGGGTGCTCTATAGATCCAGCAGGAAACAAAATGGACTCAGTTTGACAGTGTGTGCTGTGGGTCAACAGAAATCCTACCGTTAGTGTGTAGCTAGTTGTTGATTAAGGCATGCAACCAGTTTATTTTGTTTGTTTAGCACTAGCCCCTGTAACCATAGTGGAACAGTGAATATTTACAGTAGTATAGTCCAAAAAAACTTGAAAAAACCTTGTAAAAGACGATTGATTAACTGTTGATTAAGTAAGTTCTGATTGATTAAGAACTGATTAACTCGAAAGCGTTGATTAAATTCAGTGAAATATTAAAACACTCATATAAAGAAAAATGCTAATACGAAATGCTAAAATAATACATTTTAAATTAATTCATTTTAATAATATTTTAAAGCATGTTTTTAAATGAAAGGGTAAATCAGCAATTCCTAAACTGTGGGTCACAACCCCACATGGGGGTCACCTAATTTGAGGATGGGGTCACCTGGAAATTTAGAAAATTTTGAAAAAACAAAATAAAATACATTTTTTGTATCTCTAAAGTATATTGCTGTACGCTGCAACATGTCAAACATCACAACAGCCCAACTACAATAAAGCAACGAGGCGTGAGAGGTCGTGGTACAGCGCCAATATAGTCACGGGTGTTGTTAGGCACGAGGTGCGTGTGTGAGTGGGGTGCTGGGGGTCACGTGAATTTGAGAACATTCATTTGGGATCGCATCAGGAAAAATTCTGGGAACCCCTGGACTTAAATGCAACTTTTTACGAGGCAGGATGCCCTAGCACAGCGGAGTTCTTTCCCCTGTTAATCAGTGTTGAAATGGGATTCGACGGGGGTGGGGGTGCGGGGTGTAAATTCGGCGTGTCTCTCTCATTTTCGCGGCAGATGCACCCAAAGACGTCCGTGCGACGGCGAACCCAAGAGGCGAGGTGACCGAAAAGACGAATCTGGATCTCAGCTGCGAGGCTCGGTCCAACCCCAATGTGACCGCCTACACCTGGTTCAAGCTGATGGGCAGGGGGGCGCAGGAAGTGGGCGAGGGCCCGGTTCTGACCCTCAGGAATCTGTCAGAGGCGAACACGGGACAGTACTTCTGCAGAACCCGGAACAAAATCGGGGAAGGGAATTCAAGCATCATCAACGTCACTGTAAGATGTGAGTGCCTCTCCCTCACCTGTCCGCTCTACGAGGGCCTGTCCCAGTTATGTCACCTGCCTATCAACCTTTTAAGGCAGGGCTGACCCCACCCTGCTCCTGGAGATCTACCATCCTGTAGGTGTTGGATCTCCAACCCTAACGAAGCGCACCTCATTCAACAGCTAGAGATCTCATTGAGCTGCTAATCAGTAGAATCAGGTGTGCCAAATTAGGGTTGAAACGAACACCTACAGGACGATAGATCTCCAGGAACAGGATTGGGCAACCCTGCTTTAAGGTGTACTATCACAAATATGTGAAAATGTATGCATAGCATGTTCTGAACAGAAAATGTTAATGCTGATGTAACAATCACTGCTGGTTATTAAATTCCATGGGGTGAATTTTGAAAAAACATTTCAAAAAACCTTCAGTCGTCATGCAGTTAATACAATGGCAGGAGGCATACATGCGGTAAATGTGATTAAGGGTTGCCAGAATTCTCCTGCAGCTCATAATGCAAGTGCATGTGTCGAGGGGACTGGTTATTCATCAGATTAACTACATTTCCAGCGCAAGCTAGCCTACATAACAGCCTGCATTTGTAAGGTCATTCACAAGGGTGCTATCTGTCTGTTGGTTTGGTTCTTCAGTTACCTGCTTCCTGTTTCAGTGTATTGCTGTAATTCACTGATGGCAGGTAAATATGGACATACGGGACAGGTGGGAAAACCCATTATTGGCTGAAATACTGGACGACCTTACCAACGCTGGGCTGTTGGCAACCGCGAATGTGAGACAAAC
This sequence comes from Anguilla japonica, assembly GCA_025169545.1. Lineage (NCBI taxonomy): Eukaryota > Metazoa > Chordata > Actinopteri > Anguilliformes > Anguillidae > Anguilla > Anguilla japonica. The sequence continues at coordinate 85,532,000 of CM045883.1, read as the reverse complement.
GTTTTGCTGAATTTATACAGACGGATCCTTCAGTGTTTTCTTTTTTTACATACTTAAGTACTTTTTTAAACAGACCTCAGTACAAACATATATTACTACATAAATATACTCATTCTCATTTCTGTCTCCGTCCGGATGGGCCCAGAAAACCAGTGGTTATTCACAATATGACCAGCAGAGGGCAGCCTGTCAAAGGAAGCGCTGTGGCCTTAATGTGCAGCAGTCAGAGCTATCCTCCCATCCGGAGTTACAAGTGGCACGTACAGAAGGACAACGTGGAAACTTTACTCAGAGTCGAGCAAAATCTAACGATAGGCTCCGACTAGGAAGGGATCTATTACTGCTCAGCGGAAAACGAGATCTCAAACAGCAGCTCGGACCCCATAGAGATACGTTTCGATCGTGCATATGCGCCAAAGTTTGCTAAATCTTCTCTGCTCTTTACACATTACTATGTGCAGATAAGCTCTGGGTCAAACATTTTGAACAGGCTCTGAAAAATTTCAAATACTTCAGATGCTTGTAAAAATTAAATCAATTCACGAAAGTGTACAATGAATATGATCCAAAGGACTCTGATAGAAATACGGTGTCACACATACAGTACAAGGTTGCCAGATGCCAGACGGTTTTGACCAGACAATATTAAATTACTGTTCTGTATAATTGATTGAAAATTGGCTGTTAGTTTGTAATGAATTCCATCTTCTATTTGCACTGTTTGTCCTCCTTTCCTACTCTAAGCTTTAAGCTGCCCTGTCACCAATGTGGGCATGTGCATGCTGTCACTCATGTTTTAAAATGAACTCACAACCCCAGAGATGGAAGTACACCACTTAACCCATCCAACCCCAATCCCACAGGATTTCAAGCTATTTCCCCACAATGCCGATTATGCTACGTTAGTCAATATTTTTAATATCACAAAAAAAAAGAAAAAGAAAAAAAGTGACCAGAATTTTTCAGCAAGGAATCTGCTCTCCGCTTAGAGGTCCTGTGTGAGTGCTGTAGTGTGCTGTATTGTGAGTGCTGTAGAGAGTCCCAGTCCCAGTGCTCCATGTAGACGTCCTGTGTAGACCCAGTGCTCTCTGTGTGAGTGCTGTATTTAGAGTCCCAGTGCTCTCCCCCAGTGCTCTCCATGTAGACGTCCTGTGTGAGTGCTGTATTTAGAGTCCCAGTGCTCTCCCTTAGACGTCCTGTGTGAGTGCTGTATTTAGAGTCCCAGTGCTCTCCGTGTAGACGTCCTAGACGTCCTGTGTGTGAGTGCTGTATTTAGAGTCCCAGTGCTCTCCGTGTAGACGTCCTGTGTGAGTGATGTATTTAGAGTCCCAGTGCTCTCCATGTAGACGTCCTGTGTGAGTGATGAGTGCTCTCCATGTAGACGTTGTGAGTCCCCCAGTGCCCTCTCCGTCCTGTGTGAGTGCTGTATTTGACGTGCTCTCCGTGTAGACGTCCTGTGTGAGTGCTGTATTTAGAGTCCCAGCACATTGTGAATACTGTGATTTACTGTTGGAGTGTCTGTGATTCACCGCTATGGTCTGTGACCCACAGTCACAGCGAATGTCTGTGATTCATTGTCACCGTAGTTGTCTGTGCTCTCCAATCACTAATCACCCTCTGCTCTTACTCTTTGACTGTTTTTTCCACAGCAACAGATATGAATGCAGTGCTTTTTACCATTAGACCTCCAACACTGGAAAGCCAGATTACCACTTCAAGTTGTTTCTCAGAGGAGTCACATCAGGCAGAAAGCACTATTTTTTTATTGGATTTTCTCGATTATGTTAAATTGCCAGGTGGTAGTTCAATATAATGGGTAATGAACTGGTCTTGCAAACTAAAGGTTGCGGGTTTGATTCATGGGCGGGACACTGCATTGTACCCTTGAGCAGTGTACTTACTCAACTGCTTCAGTATTTATCCAGATATATAAATAGGTACAATGTAAAAAAGCCAAAGTTGAGTAACTTTCTTTGGATAAGGATGTCTGCTAAATGCCCATGGGAAAAAAATGTAAAATGATTTGAAAGGCAAACTTTTCTCCTAAAATATAAATCTAATGATTTTTCCATTTTTCTATAATCTGCACATGACTACAAAAAAAACCAGGACAAACTATTTTTTGGCATTATGGGTCTAGCTATGTCAATTAGTTGTGTTTCTCCATTTTACATTACATTACATTACAGGCATTTAGCAGACGTTCTTATCCAGAGCGACATACAAGAAGTGCATATATTACATATATATTCCAAGGTAATTTTGATCATGAGTGAGGGAAGAAATATTACAATGCTTGGGTTCATTAGCAATAGAGAAGTTTGCTACACTGCCTTTTAAAAAACAAATATTTTTCTTCCAGATCCTCCTAAGAACACCTCAGTGTCAGTCAGTCCCTCTGGATCAGTGTTAGCCGGCAGCTCTGTGACTCTGACCTGCAGCAGTAAAGCCAACCCAGCAGTGAAGAACTACACCTGGTATAAAGTGAATGGGACAGAGATAAACACTGTAGGAACTGGACAGAATCTCACCTTCAATGTGACTGAGTCCAGTGGCAGTAAACAGTACTACTGTGAAGCACAGAATGAACATGGCAAGGAGAACTCAATAACTGTACAGCTGAATGTGACATGTATGTTCCGTGCATCTATTATATAATTGTTTAAATCATATTATTGTTATATGTGTGCTACTGTGCTGTTTGTAACTGTGGATCCTGTGTTCAGACATGCCTCAGATCTCTGGCTCTGGGAGCTGCAGCAGAACTGCAGCAGAGATCAGCTGCTCCTGTGAGAGCCGTGGGAATCCCTCTCCCAGCATGGAGTGGCGTGTGTCTGGACTGCGGGTCACTAACTCTACTGACAGAGTCATCAGGGAGGAGCAGCTGGGGAACACAGGCCTGAGGAGCTCCCTCACCATGCGCCAATCACAGGGAGACACGCCCACTCTCCTCTGCGTCAGCACCAACACTCTCGGCAACTCCAGCCTCCAGCTCCACTTCCCGTCTCCACAGCAACACTCAGGTGAATGGAAGTACATTTCTTTTTTTAGCATATTTATACATCACACACTAATATACAGAGGTGCAGCTTTTGATGGTTTTATTTAAGGGTTTGTAAAAGTACTGATGATGACGCTGTAACTGTACTAATATATTTTCTTCTTTTCCTTCAGCAAGTGACATTATTTTTAGGTCATTGTATTGGTGGGCAGGGGTTCATTTGATATCCCATGCAAAATGTACTTTTTTCCATTTGTTTGTTTTTGGAATACATTAAGCTTTTGAACAGCAGGTTCTAGAATACAACAATTTTTATGTTCCACACAATACCATTCTTCAAATGCACACATGGTTGAATAATTATTTCAGTAATTCATAAGTTCATTCATTTATTAGTGGATATTTACTAAAGTAATAATGCATGTATTACCTCAGAGAGAATGGAAAGAATGCAATACATTTTGCAGGTTGTGTCTCCACTGTAATTGGGTGAACATATACATATAATTTTTGAAGTCTGTTTTTCGGTATGTAACTGACATGTCCTTCATGCAGGATTTACCTCACTGCTGATTGGTGCAGCTGCCAGTGCTGGTGCCATGATGATGATATGCCTCATAATGCAGCACATTCTAAAGTAAGAGAAACTGGGTCCTATAAAGTCAGTGTCAGTGTAAAGGGAAATTTCACTGTAATTCCATGTTATTGTGTGATATTACTCAACCCCACTGCTGCGTCATCATTTTTAAATTGAGCTCATGTAGATGTGTCCCTGTCCCACATCCAGAACAGACCTCAAAATCTCCACCTCTTTCTATGACACAAAGAGTGAATGTGGCAGCTTGGCTCAGAAATTCAGAGGTATTTTCAGGAGAATGGAAATTCACGACCTGAAGAATCAAAATATTGTAACTGGCACTTTTCAAGCCAAACCATATTATCAGTGGACAAATCCATGTAAACAATCAGTATTCTGTATTCTGCAGGAGGGGAGTCAGTTCACACAGCGAGGAGTGTGTTCAGAAGTCCCACAGAGGGGTAGTCCCTCTGAGCATTTCTAATGTTTGTATCACATCAGATGGTGTTTCAGGTTCAACTTAGCCAATCATCATTTGTTTTATGTTCACTGTTCTCCTAAATAAGGTTAACAGGGTTAGATTTACTGCTGGAAAGAGAGAGAGCCTCCTTCTCTCCCCCCCCCCCCCCCCCCCCCCCCCCCCCCCCCCCCCAAACACACACACACAACAAAGCAAATCAGCAATTATGAACTATGGGCAATATTGATTCATTACTGATCAGTCATGTTAATAAAAAATACGAACATCAATAAAACGTTAACATTTGAACTCCAGCATAGCATTAAAACTTGATGTTCATGGAAAGTTATTATTATTATTATTAATTACATTTATACAGCACTTTCCGAATGCTCAAAGTGCTTTACAATGAAGGGGAACTCACCTCACCCACCACCAATGTGTAGCACCCACCTGGGTGATGCACGGCAGCCATTTTGCGCCAGAACGCTCACCACACATTAGCAAAGGTGGAGAGGGAGAGAACATTTTATTTAGCCAATTAAATCTGGGGATGATTTTTAGTGGCAAGTTTGCAAGTGCCAGATCTGGGATTTGGCCAGGACACCAGGGAACCCCCTACTCTTAGCGATAAGTGTCATTGGATCTTTAATGACCACAGAGAGTCAGGACCTCGGTTTAACGTCTCATCCGAAAGACGCATTTCTCACACAGCACAGTGTCCCCGTCACTGCACTGGGGCATTGGGGTTTTTTTTTTATTTGTACCAGAGGGAAGATTGCCCCCTGCTGGCCCACCAACACCACTTCCAGCAGCAACTCAGTATTCCCTGGTGGTCTCCCCTCCAAGTACTAACCAAGCCCACACCTGCTTAGCTTCAGCCATTTGGCAGGAGCAGAGTGCATGGAGGCATGGCTGCTGGCTCAAGTTCCCCTTTAACCTTGGGGTGGAATCTATCAAGGATATTTGATTCAATAAGATTGAAGGTCATATATTGGGAAGAAAACTGCAAAAGGGAACATACTTATGATTTGAGAGGGCGGGGTGGAGGGTGTGTTTGTGAATGATGTGTTGGTAATCCAATCTGTAACTGAAATAACTTTAGAGGGATAAGATGACTCTGTTTCTCCTAAAAGCAAACAGATGAGCTCCAACCCTAACCCAATCACAGAGTGTGTTAGTAACAACCAACAGAACAAAACAAATAGAGATTGCTGGATGTTTCTGGCTACTTTGGTAACCCAAACCCTAAACCTAACCATCAGCTGAGGGAGGGACGCTACAAATCATTCCTGTTTGGTTTTGATTTGTTGGTTTGTGCTACTTTGCAAAAGTGCTGCCCCCACATTGATGATGAAATGCAATTTCCAACGTATGAACAGTAGAAAAACAGGACTAAATGATACACTGATCTCTGCAGTGATTATAATGAAAGTCAGGTGTGCATCAGCTGAATCTGTGTGCTATTCCCAGGAAGAAGAGACACAGCCAGCGCTCTGGAAGTAGAATGAAGGACAGCGAAGGGATCATACTGTCAGATGGGGTAAGTCTGAGACAAACACACACACACACTCTCTCTCACACACACACAAACGCACACACACACCTACACACACACACACACATATACACACACGTACACATTCATGCGCACACATACACACACCTATACACTTACTTTTTAGAGACATTCACCAGAGATCTTTCTTTCCACGTCTGAAAGCATATTCAGTATTCATAACGCCTTAGTGGAAATTGAGATGAGGGTACCAATAGTACTGGAATAATTATTAAAACATTAACTAAACAAGGCAGCCGCACCTAATGGTATGTATCTAAAAGTACACAAACAGCTAGAGCTGATCATCTATAAACCACAGACAGGTTTTATCTTTAACTGATTCTTATGTATAAGAAGCATTTTAAGTGCTTGCCATGGTATTTGCCAGGGAAATGTATGCCTAACAAATTTCTATTGGGGAGCTACAAAGTGTTTTAATTCTAATAAGACATACTAAAAATAATTTGATAAAATATCACGAGTAAAATTGTAATATATGTATTGTTTTTTGTTTTGTAATGCTTATTATATAAACTTAAATTTTTTCGCTAAACTTGTTATTACTGTTCCCTTACATATACCTGTCAGCTGAGGGAGAATGACATTTCAAAGATGTATACATTTTTGCTGGGGTTTGAGTATGTTCATTTTCAAACTTTCATCTGAGTTTATTCTACTGATAATCCAGTCAGGATGGGAAACTGGTGGCACAGTCACTGCAGCTATCTCTGTGCCTCAAACTTTTTCAAGAAAGAGGACAAGTATAGTTCTCAAGAGCTCTGACAGAGATTGCGGTTTGATAATGTTACTGTACTCCACTTGAGCCAGGCTACTGCACTGGGTGAAAGAGCAAGAGGAAATGCACAAGGGAGAGAAGGAGGAAGGACGTTTTTGACCGAATATCAAAAGTGTTAAGAAAGAGCAGAGAAAAAGAGAAATAACTAAAAGTTGTCTCTGAATACTAGCACAGTCATGTTTCGCCTGTTATTTAATGATTCATTTTGCAATGATATATTAGATAATAACTATAACTGATACCTTTATAAATACCCCAAGTAACGAGCACTTTATTACACAGGTAACACATTAACACCATAATTATTACAGAATTATTTTATACAATGCAAAAAAAATGTGTATGTATAAATAGGAATAATAATAATAAAAGGAACACAAACAATTGATTTCATACATGGATGAATTAATTAATATTTCAAAGAGCTTTAACTAATTTCTTTAATTTACAGAAAAGATATTTGTTGACCTGTAAAAATGGCAGAATTAGTCAGTGTGAATGATATTTAAAATGTTGATACTCCACGTGCTCATAGCTTTATCATTGGATGAAAATGAAATGTATCACAACAAGGTTTTGTTTTTTACATTCATTATGAATGCAAGAATGAATTAACACTGTGAAACAGGACAGTTTTCTTTTAGTTTTGTTTTCATAGGCATTGGGAGACATTATTTTTCTTAACTTTGTGAGTGAAGAATCTTAAAGATGACATCTCTTCCTTCTTCTCTGGCTGTTTCTCAACACAGTTTTTGCATCTACCCTGTCATTTTCTTCAAATGGCTGTGTCCCAATGTTGACGTTTCACAAATTCGCACCTTTCTTTTTCTTTTGACCTCTTGAACAGACGGCCGCTCAAGATGAGGAATCGATCTACGCCAACAAGACCATGCTGCCGGGCGCGGGTGCGGTGGAAAAGGGGGACGAGGCCGCCCTGCACTATGCCACCGTGGATTTCTCCAAACTTCACAGCACGGGTGGGCAACACGGAACGGGCATCGTCCGGGGCACTTCCAAAGGGACGCCTGACTACGCCGTGATCCGACACAAATCCAGGGAAGACAGAGAAGGAGGAGAGGAAGAAGGTGATGAGGCACAGGAGGAGGTGGAGAAGGAGGGCCAGGCTGAGCTGGGCACAGAGAGGGAGTGGGCCGAGGCGAGGGGCGAGAAGGAGGAGGAGCCCACGGACGAGGCCACCTACGGGAACATCTGCCCCTCCAGGCCCACTAAGAGGGCACGGCAGGGTCTGCAGCAGCCGCCCGGGAACCCTGCTGCAGAGGAGCGCCAGGAGGAGAACTCAGCAGGAGGCCAGGAGAACATGTACGTGGACGCCATGAGCCCCCTGATGGAGGGTAACGGAAAGGGAACAGAGGAGAGTGAGTACGCCGTGGTCAGGAAGCCCAAATAAGTCACCATTGAGATAGGCCAACTCATCACACCACGCTGCACTCTCATAATGCCAGGTTTTACTTTACAGCACGATACATAACGTGCGTTATGTTGCAATACAGATGTTACATTACAGTGTCATACTGTAGTACAGTAACTTATGGGGTCCCAAATGCAACATAAAGCTATTATTTTACCATGCATTTTCTTCTGCATTTAACTGAAATATCCCTATTTCTATCAGATTTAATGGAAAAAGTCTTACATTTATTGTCTTTGAAATGAGAGGTGTAAATATTTAATGTGGTATCCGAAAATGATATAAATGACCTAAATGTTTTATTAATAAGTGTTTTTTTTAACCTTTTGCTATATCTATAACAATTTAGCTAAAACATTTAATTAATTGTATGAGATATGTAGCTAAAGGATTTTCCTTAATGTACACAACCTTTTGTTAAATGAATAAAACATTTAGCTAAAAATTTAGCTGAATGTATAACACCCTTTAATGTACAAAACTTATAGCTATATATTTAACTAAAAAACTTGTAGCTAAATGTTTAAATGAAAAACATTTAGCTAAACATGAGACTTTTAGCTGAATGTATAAAACATGAAATATTTGAAGTATGAACTATTTACTGACTATTTGAAACATTTATAATAGTATAAAACATTTAGCTAAATGTATGAAACCTCCACAACCTGCCTTACAGTGGTTTACCAAAAGAAACATTCACCTTATTGTGGACAAATTTTGGGAAGTTAATTTTTGTGATGACTAAACACAACTAACTTTGCGTCAAGAGGTTCCCAGATGTGCCTCCGATCTCTGGCTCTGGGTGTAACGGTGGTGGTGGTGGTGAACCCAATAGCATAGAAAGGCCGCTGGAGACTTGGATGGAGTTGCAAACAAAAATAGCAGAGACTTTAATCAGGAGATTAGTGTACAGAAAAGTAAGAGAGATACTCCTGGAAATACGAAATACTCCAGGCTGTGAATAATGCTCAGAGAGCACCCAATCAGAAGCCAGCACAGAGCAGCAGGCTAATGGGCTCAAGACAGAGTGAGGAGCAAAGCAACTAAGGCAGAATAAGTGTTGTGATTTATTAACTCTCGAATCGCTGACAGGTGAACACGCAATCTCATAATCAGAGTGATGGTTATGTCGCCCTCTGGTGACCAGCAGGAGGAGGTGCAGCTTGAATCCTCACAGTGGGAGATGAGTTGTTCCTGTTGGGGCAGTGGGAATCCCTCTCCCAGCATGGAGCAGCCGATACTTGTGTCTGTTTCTTAATGTCTTTCTTCAGGTCATTGCCGGAACGTGCAGCAACAATGCCACGCTCAGGGTGTGCTCGCATTGGTCAGCACTCCAATAGTAAACAGAGATGAACATTGAACATTGGCATATCCGCCATTTCAAAAACCAGCCTCAGTGCCATTTCACAGGCTTGCCAACTACTGATTTTGATGTTGTTATGCTACACCCTTCCAATGTTGTGGAGACCCCCCTACAAATTAGCATTAAAAATTTAGACTTTCTTTGCGCAAAACACAACTTCATGTAAATCAAACGGATCCAGACCCCTCATTCTCTTGATCATTTTGAGGATTGTGTACCTTTTACACTTTTTACTATTTTAGATGAAGATTATAGTTCTCCCTCAGCCACAGAAAAGAGAAGGGAGCAGCCTGGGGGAAAAAGTGCTATATCGAGTTAATTCATACATTTCTCTAACTGTGTGGTCACTATCTTGTTTGCTGAATAAAGTATTTAAGTTGTTTGTTCGTTTTTCTTTTTTTTTTGATAAGCCAAATCATTTCAGCATTTCATAAAATGGAGGTATGCCTAAGTAGTCTACAGTTTGCCTTGCATCCTGTTTGCCTTGCATGTTGTTAAAAGAATGAAGACCAACCTGGAGATCACTTGCTTCAAATAAAAAAAAAAATTCAAAAACTGAGCCTGAAAGAGAATTATTAGAGCACCAGTTCAAAGTGAGCACATGACACATTGGACATTATTGTTATTATTATTATTATTATTTAGCATACATATTATTTATCTCGCCCCCCATGGAAATGTAAAATTCCACCTAGATTAACCTTCAAAAATAACAAAGGAAAACAACAAAGCAAAATAACAAAAATGGTATCCCAGGGGAAGGAATCCTTATCCAGATGAGATCACACCCTATACAGCGAATAAAGGGACTAAACGAGAGATAGGGTAGGATTGGAGAAAATGGGGTCAAGCACCCTCTAGAATCCACTGGGCAAACAAAGTAGTAGGGCTAGGCAAGAAATTAAAATGAGGTCAAACAAGCATCATCAACTAAATGATCACAATCCAAAAGTACAGAGCAAATTCGAGTCTCCCCGGTAAAATGTCAAACCATGCCTTTTTAATGCAAGTAACTGGAGGCAGACGGGCAATCTTATGATGAACCAGAGGGAAATCAATCAAACCCTCACACGTTCAGCAGAGACAAACAAAACGGAACACAAATGTTTTCATGACTGATGTCATAACAACACTGTAAAGCATACGTAGCATTGTTATAAACCTGGTGTAACAACTGTTATTACCTTCCAAGACAGCTCTTCAAAGTGTTACCAACTTTTTACTGCGTCCTAACAAATTAGGTTGTGTATCCAGAATCTGTAAGTCCTTCATTTGATTACAGTTTTTTGCGATTGCTTACACACTAGTTGCGGAATTTGGCTCATTGTGTTACACACAAGCCAAATAAGACACAACACTTGGAGATAAACATCTCACTTCTATGTCAAAATGAAACTCTGCAATCAAAATCTAACAATCCTTTTTCAAAATGACATTTTTGCAACAAAATGATACACACATGCACCATTTGAATTAATCCTTCAAAGCAGCAACAACACACTGATGTACTTTATACAAAACACTGCTGTCTTTAGTACTTTGTATACCTTTGTAATGTTCTCATACAGCCTTCTGTGAAAGATTGTTCCAGTACAGTACATCTACTCAAATGTCAATGAACACAAAAATAGAAAGGCTTCAGAAAAACATATATACAGCTTATTTTTTTGCCATTGCAGGTTTTTATAACAAACAAAAAAAACACCAAGAAAAGAAGAATTACAGTACAGTAATCAATAAAATATGTTACTGTAAAACTCACAGAAACAATGTGGGAATGTTGTACAGGAAAAATAATTGTATTGTAAGGGATTGTAAGGGATGGGGTGGATGGTTTATGGATTCCGCCTTCTGTTAGGGTCTGGCCACATCACCTCATCCACATCACAAGCAATGTCATCCCTGGCTAGGCAACGGGGAAAATATCACCTTGCGTGCCGTATCCAACCCCACTGACCCCACCTCAATGTCTCCGCATGCCTCTTCCATTGCTTGCAGAAGAGGCAGGCGGGCATGTGGTTGGCGGTCATACACTTTCCAACGCCATGCCAAAAATAATTCCTCAATCGGATTAAGAAATGGGGAGTAAGGGGGCAAGTATACAACTGTGAAGTTATTGTGGTTGGTGAACCAGGAAACTAACATTATCCCAGATGACAACAAACCTGGGCTGCTCTGGTTCGTCCTGTACAACTGCATTATGTAGTGTATCCAGAAATGTGATTATGTGTGCAGTATTGTAGGGACCTAGGGTGGCATGGTGATGGAGAACTCCTTGCAGACTAATGGCGGCACACAACGACGCCTGGTTTTAGCTAGATTGAAACCAGCTTCATCAATGAAAATGAACCCATGAGGCTGTGCAGCTGCATCAAAGTCCAGGACTCTCTGTAACAGAAAATGAATACACTCTATCGTGAATACTGTGTAACTCAAAACACAGGACTACAATGTCTACATTTTCACACAAGGATGGGGGTGGGGTGGGGGGTGGGTTGGGTCATACGCATTCAGTCAAAACTACAAGCCACAGGCAAGCCACAGTGCTTGCTGCCTTGCCTGTGGCAGCTACTGAACACCCGCAACCATGACCGGATTTATCACCCCCAGGTTTCAATGACAATGTTACAATACAGCCCATCACAAGTGCTCACTCTCAATTCTCGCTACACTGTTGCCTCACTCGTCTTCCTCTGGTGCAAAAAGCATGGCATTCTTCCCACCCGATACCTACACCGGGGGCATCGTTGCAACATCCACGCTGCCACTACAACATCAGCACAATCTATTCCATCCATATGGACTATCGATCGCTCTGCAACGACACGAGGAATCAGCACCCACCTTGCGGATTATTCTGTTTTGCATTCATTCCCCACAGCCCCTCCAGTAGCCAAACAGTCAATTTGCCATGCCAACTTTGCTCTGCTGAACATTCACTCCATTAACAACAAATTCCCACTGCTCCATGAACTTATTATTGACAATAAACTGGACTTTCTTTTTTTGTGTGAGACCTGGCAGCAGCCAGGCGTCTTTTTCTCATTAAACCAAACCACGCCCCCAGGTTTTAGCTACTTTTGCAAACCCTGCCCCTCTGGTAGGGGTGGCGGCCTTGCAATCATCTTTAATGTAAAATTCACACCATCTGAAGTTTCCCTCCCAGTTTCTGTTACATCTTTTGAATACATTGCATTTAAATTACACAGTGTCATTGTTGTTCTCATCTATCGCCCCCCTAAACCAAATCAAATTTTCCTGTCTGAATTAACTGAAACTACTCTCATCTGCCTGTTCCCTGTCTTCCCGTTTACTGCTACTGGGCGACTTCAACATACGTGTCGACTCCACTCATTGTACCCCTGCCTCTGACCTCAATGTAGTCTTGGGCTGTTTCAGCCTCACTCAACACGTACACTTCCCCATACATTCCAAGGGCCACACTCTTGACCTTGTCTGCTACCAGTCTCAACATCTCAAACCTCACCAGCTCTCAGTTCACTTTGTCTAACCACAGACTGATTAATTATCTCTGGTACACCCCTGCCTCTCAGCCGAAACAGCCGCTAACCATCTCCTTCCGGACCACCAACTCCATAAACCCTGCCCACTTTGTTGCTTCTGCCCTACCACTTTACCACACTGTACACTCCCCTGAAGAGTTCGCAATTCACTAAGCTGGTCACCTTTGCCACTCCATCCCCTTGGTTTACCCCTGAGCTTCGTGCCATGAAGCAGACCAGCCGTCGCCTAGAGCGCCTCCACAATAAAACTGGTCTCACTGTCCATGCCCAAGCCCACCAACTCCACATACAGACATACAGAGATGCCCATATCATCGCTGCCCGATCCTCTCATTATTCCAACATAATCCAAAACTCCAACGGAAACCCCCGCACCCTCTTCTCGACTGTTAAGAAACTTCTCAACCCCCATTTAAATAATACTACGTCTGGCTCCACATCACTCTGCAACTCCTTCCTAGAGTTCTTCCACACCAAAATCACCAATATACACCACACTCTCACCTCATCCACATCCCCTTTAGATGAACCACTCCCTACTACTGCCGCAACTTCCCCCCCCCGGTTTTACCTTCATCCAGATTGACTGTGCCTCACTTACCAAACTCATTTCCTCTGCCAGATCCACCACCTGCTCCCTAGATCGCACCCCCACTGCCATGATTAACGCCTGCCTCCCTACTCTCTGCCCTTACATCACCAACCTCATTAACCTGTCCCTGACCCACTGTGTTGTCCCCTCCATCTTCAAAACTGCTGCCGTCTCCTCCAATCCTTAAAAAACCTGGCCTGGACCCAAACACCCTCTCCAACTACCATCCCATCTCCAACCTTCCATTCATGTCCAAACTCCTGTAAAAAGTTATTGCTTCCCAACTCCGTTCTTATATGTCCGACAATAACCTCTTTGAGCCCCTTCAGTCTGGCTTCCAACCCCATCACAGCACAGAAACAGTCCTCACCAAAGTTGTAAATCTCTGGATCTCTCTGCCGCTTTTGATACAGTTAACCACAACATCCTCCTCACCCATCTGTCCCACCTAGGCATTACTGGCTAATCTCTCAACTGATTTCACTCATACCTCACAAATCGGTCAGAATTCATATCTATCCATGGTCAGACCTCAGATCTTGCCACTGTCACACAGAGTGTCCCACAAGGTTCTGTTCTTGGTCCCCTCCTCTTCATCATTTATATGCTTCCCCTTGGCCCCATCCTCCACAGCTTTGGTCTCAATTTCCATTTCTATGCAGATGACACCCAAATCTATATCAGCTCTACATCCACTAATCAGCCACCCACTGCCATCATTGAAAACTGACACACGTCAAATCGTGGATGCAACACAATTTTCTCAAACTCAACTGTGAAAAAACTGAAATCATTCTCATCGGACCAATACCCCAACTCAGAAAACTACACAGCCTCTCTCTCACCATTGACAGTACCCCAGTCTCCACCTCCTCCCTGGTCTGCAACCTCACTGTCATACTTGATCCATCCCTCTCATTTGAAAATCACATCAATAACACTGTCAAGGTTTCATTTTTCTATCTACGCAATATCTCCAGACTCAAACCCTCCCTCACCCATCCCGATGCAGAAAAACTCATCCATACATTCATATCTAGCAGACTGGACTACTGTAACGCTCTCCTCACTGGTCTTCCCTCCCACCTCCTACGCAAACTGCAACTGGTTCAGAACTCGGCTGCAAGAATACTCTCCCACACATCCTCCCGGTCTCACATCACCCCTGTCTTGAAAGATTTACACTGGCTCGCAATCACATCACGCATCACATTCAAACTCCTCCTCCTAATCTATAAATCCCTAAATGGCCTCTCACCCACATACCTCTCTGACCTCCTGCTCCCCTACCAGCCACCCAGATAGTTACGTTCATCCACTGCCGGCCTCCTCACCACCTTCCCCTCTCAGCTCCGTTCTGTTGGCGACCGCACCTTCTCAGCTTCCGCCCCCAAACTCTGGAATGCCCTCCCCCCTGACATCCGTACCTCAGACTGACTCACCTCCTTCAAATCATGCCTTAAAACCCACCTCTTTTTCCTAGCCTTCCCTTGATGTCTGTCTTCCCCCTCTGTCCATCACACCCCCTCCTACCACCACAGCACCACTGGTCCCACTGCATTTTCTGTATTGTATGTGTTTTTATTGTACCTTTGTATTTTTTTTTTTTTTTTTTTTGATAATTATGCTTGTATTCCCTGTGTTGTAAAGCATCTTTGAGTCTGTGAAAAGCGTTATATAAAATAAATGTATTATTATTATTATTATTATTATTATTATTATTATTATTATGTGCAGAGTACTGGGCCAAAACAACAAAAATTATGTGACTGTCCAAATACTAATGGACTGCACAGTTTGTGGAATTAAGTATAAAAGAGAGGTTCATGAGTGAAGTTCATGTAAATCTTCACCCCTTTATTAGGTTGCACTTCATGCAATAAAAGTGTTTCCTCAAACAAAGTTATAGTCAACTGTTCATCGTTGAAAATAAATTGTCCAAACTAAGTTGGAGATGAAGGGGTGTAAATGCAATTTAGTTTTAGTGTGTTTGTTTGTAAGATGCATGTGTGTGTCCATTAACCTGTCTGTGTGTATTCATGTGCCATGTTTGTTTGTGTACTTGTGCATTTGTGTGTGCCCATGTGCATGTGGTTGTGTATATCTGTGTATAAATGCATGTATACTAGTCACTGTTTGCGTGTTAATGTGTGTGTATGTGTGTGTTAATGTGTGTGCATGTGTGTTTATATGTGTGTGTGTGTGTGTGTTAATGTGTGAGCGTGCGTGTGTGTATGTGTGTGTTAATGTGTGTGCGTATGTATGTGTGTGTGTTAATGTGTGTGCATGTGTGTGTGTGTTAATGTGTGTGCGTGTGTGTGTGTGTGTGTGTGTGTGGGTGTGTGTGTTTGTGTGTCTGTGTGTGCTTTAAGAGTAAAAGCCTCTTAAAAGCCACACTAGAAATATCAAGGGGGTGGGGTGGGTGGTTTACTTACTTCCTTAGATCTACTCTTTTTTGTTTTAAGGCCAACACAATGCTTCTAATTATACTGTACTCAAATTTAATCTATTTAAAACCATGAAGCGGATGGAGGGGGAGGGAAGGGGGGGGTGGGGGGTTTGTGGGTGGGGGGTGGTGACCCTTGCAGGGTGGGCAGGAACATCTCCACTCACAGTTTCCATTTATGCAGGTGACGAGCTGAAGTGACCCAAAGATCTGGAGCTCACTGCGGAGACAGTCAGCTGGAGATATCAGACCTCCCCGCGCAGACAGGAACACCACAGGTACGGCTCGCTTCCTCCCTCTGCACCTCCCCCTGCAAAAGGGAACCCGTAGCATGGCTGCTTTTGGGAAAAAACGGGCTTGCTGGTGCTCAAGGTCATGGGTAGCTTCAGACCCCAGGTGCTTTTTTATCATTCGAGAGATTAAAGGGATCATTTACTTTCTGTGGTTTCAAAAAATATATTATTTCAGTTTTAGGGTATGTTAGCAATTGGCTGAGACAGATTTTGTGTGCAATGAAGAATATTGCCTACAGTAAATAAATAAATAAATAAATAAATAAATAAATAAATAAATAAATAAATAAATGTACCTCTGGAAACAAAAATATATTCTTATAGCCACTTAAATATATTCTCTTACTTTTGGCAGGTCATTTTCAAGCACACAGGTCATCAGAAACTGTAAATACGTTATAAAAATATCATTAAAAAAGTAAAAAAGTAAACTTTTACTTTAATCTCTCGAATGATCGAAATGCTAAACCACACCTAGAGTCTTTGAGATAGGAAATCTGACCAAGACAGCAACTGTACAAAAACTGTTGTCATGACAAAAAAAAAACCCCAGAAAAACCCAACACACACCAGTTAAATCACAGTGCAATGAACATGGGATTTAATATTATATTAGCCAAGAATACTAGTGCCTCCAATTTAAACTTTTTTGAAAGTTTATCCACGCTAAGGGTGTATGAGAAATGCAGTCTTTCTGTGAATCATGAATATCGTAATGATACCTTAATAATGCATCCACAAGGCCTCACAACACTGCAGAACATTGTCTCACTTCTGGTGAGAACAGGCTTCTTTTGAGTATGCTTCTGTTATTCAGTTAATAACAAAACAGGAAGCCAGACTAGATGACATTTCTTGAAGAAATTTTTTTTTTATTCAAAATTATACAGTATGCTGTTATATGAAATAAAAAAACTGATACAAAATGAACAAAACTGTCACAAAACCACTGATGAAAACTATTGACCTTTCAAAGCTAAAGAATCCAGAATTAAAATGATTAGGCTACTTTTTCCATTCGCACAGTAAAATATTCAGTGCTAGACTGCAGTTCACACATTTGAGACCACACTGCATTAAAAAAACACGCAGTCAGCGCCATACTTATAAATGTGTTACAGGCAACTGCCAAAATAAACTGCCCGCCCACGTCCTACATCGATATTTGTAGTCAGCTCATGCTCGTCTGTTCTCACCTCGCGTCTCCGACCAATGCAGGACATCGCGGTCGAGGGGTATACTCCTTCAACCGCGGTTGCCCCTGGTTACCCTCAGGTTCTTTTCACAACATCACCTAAACCGTTGTTCCCGGTGGAAACGTCAGCATGTTCAGCAGCCTTAGTCACTGAAACACCCCACCGAAAACAAGTGCTCCCCAAAAAGGGAATCTTGGGGGAGAAGTGGGAACACGCTGGGATATTTAAATGTTTAAATTACATCTGGATCCACCCGCAACCTGTGCAGAAGCACCCCTGCAGTGAAGTGACCCCGGAGATCTGGAGCTCCCCACGGAGACGTCGGCTCAAGATATCGCTCTCCTCCCAGCCTCGTGCAGACAGGAAGGAACACCACAGGTGCAGGTCACTTCCTGTCTCTGCACTTCCCCCAGCGAAAGGGAACCCGTAGCCTAGCGTGTCGCTTTTGGAAATGGGCTCGCACCTCAAGGTCACGGGTTCAATTCCTAGATGGGACGCTGACTCTTGAGTAGATAGGTGTTTCCAACCTGTGCAGAAGCACTTTCTTTCAATGCACTGTGTATCCCTCTTTTACTCAAGCGTTTCTATCATCATCATGGTAGTTACCTGTATTGCAGCCTTATCCAGATTGAGCAAAAATCAAAAGCAAAACCGCTTCATTGTGAGAGTAATATTTCATCTAATTCAAATATTATCATCCAGTGGCAGCGCAGTTTTTGGGGGGGACAAACAAACTGAAGCAGCACTTCATAGCTCAGCAAAAAATAAAAAAATAAAAATAAATCTAAAACAACACAACACACTAATGTTGCCTAAACACTGGCCAGTAGCACTACTTGAACATATTTTGCCCTCCTTAATAAGATAAAATAATATGTAGAGATGACAAAACGCCCAATTCACCTACATCACCTAAAGTTACCAACAGGCAACAGCTCAATTTCTAAATATGGAACTACTAAAGTCATTTTTACTGCCACTGTTACATTCTATGAAGTCATAAAAAGAGTAGTTTTCTCCTATCTTTCTCTCACTCTCTCATCTCTCTCTCTTTTTCTCCCTCTCTCTTCCCCGCTTAGTCAAAGCACTGTGCTTATGCATTTATGATGAAGAAAGTTTATTTTTCAAAGTTTTTCTGACCCAAGTTAATTGTACTGTTTTTATTGGCAGAATTTAAAAAGGGTCTGTTGAGTGAGATGGACTGAAAGGACCTTTTACTGTCTTGCAAAGAAAGCTATGGGAGAACAGGTCTTAAACACAAGTGCATTCCTTTTGCAGTCTTTTTGAAGTTGTATATAAAATAAGGGCAGGACTAAATGAGGTATATGTTTTTTTAATTTTATTTTTGTTGTTAAATTAAGGAAAGAACAAACAAAAATGAACTTCTGTTCCATAGCAATTTGAATTATGTACAGTAAAAAGTGTTACGCATACGTGCAAGCGAGTTTAAAAGTGTTCTTCATAACGCAAAATGCTATACTCCTAATCTTGGGCTCAAATCATACATAGCATGCACAATAGAAACAACTGAACCAAATTAGATTGTATTTCATGCTAAAGCTCATCATAGTGTAGCGTTCAGCGTGGAAAACAGAGGCGGAGACGGGGTTGCCTGTTTCCGAATTGCCCCAGCGGAGCTTCGCTATATTGCAGACATCGTTTATTAACAGTTTTACAGATCTGTCCCGATCAATCGGGCAAACAGCTCTTTTATAGCCCTGGGACGCCCTGATTGGCTTAATTCGCTGCCCTCGGTGCACCAATCACCGGACATTAGCGAGAGCCAATCGCATAATCGAGCACACAACAACAACACAAAACTAGCATTACGTAGTGGTATTCACAGCGACATTAACAATACTACTGTACAAAAGCATGAGGGTCCAACGAACACAAATACAACGAAGTTAGCTAGCGCTACATAAGCGACTATTAACAGGCTAAGCACATTTAATAACACAAACACAATCATGCATTTACAAATATTTACAGCTAGCTACAATAACGGAGGCGAGATCGTCACAATGGTGTCAGAACAGTGCATATGTTCATCGTTGACGTTTAATTATTGGTGCATTTTCAAATACAACGGCCATTATCAAATAATGTGGTCAAAAACAAAATACTTGTTAGCAAAAAAGACTATGCCAAATGGTCATTTCCTCATAGGTACTTGAAATTATGTACAGCAAGCATCCCCTGTGATGGTCTGCAGTATAGCGCTTGTGTTTTTATGAAAAACAAACAAAACATTAGATTAGATTGTATGAAGTTTAATCATTAAAGAAAAATCATACAGTAATGCAGTATTGTAAACACAACTGTATTGTACAGTAAAAGCAAAAACAGTTACAGTAACAACAAACTTTACTGTAAAGTACAAAAAAAAACTGCTTTTTGGTGCTTAAGCAGCATTTTGCCTCTCCGCTGCATTTGGCCACAGAATTTCGTCAACGTTGCATCTGATGTCTTCGTTGGCAAGACAGCGCTGGTAAAATCTTTTAGAGTGCCTTATCCACCCCTGACACTGCTGGGCTGTAATGTCATCGCATGCCTCATCCATGGCCTGAAGGAGCATTGCCTGCTCATATGGACGCCTATCGTATACCTTCCACCTCCAGGCCGAGAAAAAACTCCTCGATGGGGTTCATAAAGGGGGAGTAAGGTGGAAGGAATTTTGATCGGAACTCTGGATGGGCTGTAAACCAGTCTCGCACAGCCAATGCACAATGGAAGTTTACATTGTCCCAGACAATGATGGACACCATCTGGGCATTTGGCTGTACGAGACGGTTGTATAGCCCATCCAGAAAATGTATGAGGCGCACAGAGTTGTATGCCCCCAGCAGAGGGTCACAAGCCTCAACTGCATTGTGGGAAACGGCAGCACACATTGAGATGTTGGATCCACGCTGTCCCGGAACATCAACAGTGGCCCTCTGCCCAATTACATTCCAGCCCCAACGCCGGCGCTTGCTGTGTCCACGTGTCACTAAAGACAACGACGGCATCCATGTACGCAGCGCAACCCTCTACGCCCGCCAACACCCTGTTCATGAGTCTCTGAAACGTCGAAGGAGAATTTTTTTGCGCTTTACCAACCAACACTGACTGTAGCATAACGACTTGTTCATCCTCCTGCCAATTAAAAACTTTAGCTAGTCTCTCAAACAGCACAAAAAAATGTGTCTGGGTCATTTTCAGAAAATTTAGGGATTGGACAAAGATTGCGGGTGACATCAAAACCAGAGGAGCCAGAATTCCCATCTAAAGAACTAAGTACAGAAGCCTCAAACCCAGGTCGACCTACCAAAGATTGTCTTAGTACTTTGCTCTTTAAATTTCTCACGCTCAAGCCAACTTATCCTGTTCAAATTTTAGTTTTGCAAACTCAATTTTCTCCTTTAAATCTTGTTCGGATTTTACTTTTCCAACTTCAAGCCTTAACCTCTGCATTTCAAAGTCATGCTTGACTGTCTCTAATTGCACCTGGTCCCGAAACAACATCTCATGTTCCAATTCAGACTCACTCTCCGGCTCTTGAGATGGCAGTGCAGCTGGCATGGGTGCTAATGACAACGTAATGTCCTGTTCGGATGCCAATTGAATTGCCATGTATCTTAAATCACCGTTTTTGTGTGCAGATGTTACAGTGCCACCCCAAAACACTACTAGTTGACTTAATTCAGCCTTAGTAAAGGACAAGAATACACTGTTTGACGGTTCCCTTCGACAACCCTTAACTTTCCCACTCTCTATGGCATCAAGGTCAGACATCGTGTTAAATTGTGACAAACAAGGGAATTGCAATAGAGATGCAACCTCCCGAACAGAAAATTTAAGAAGGATGAGCAGGGCACAAAGTGAGAAACGGGCAGGCAACCCGAAAAAAAAAGAGCACCCCGCTATACTAACGGAATCCCTAGTCGTCATGTGACGTAACGGCGGGGTATTTAATCACTCAACCCTGCAGCATAACACACAACCTGACAGATTGCACATCACACCACGGAATGAACCCAGGACAAATGCCACAAACCGATTTAGTCACACAAAAATAACAAACACCCACCAAAATCGCCAAACAGTAACCCTGAAGGACACTGTCGCTACAGCCTAATTGGGGTAATTGTGCACAGCTCTAGTAGTAAAACACCGACGTGTTGCCTGTGCAGATCAGTGTATCACTACTCACCCCTCCTCAATCGGCGACCGCAGCACAGAAGCAGAGAAAAAAAAAAAAAACTCAGTGCTGTAACGAAAACACAGTTCAATTATTCTCTCCACCCGTACGCTCAACAGTGTAACAATTTAGAAGGCTTTTCACTTCAACCAAGCTCATTATAAAACAAACACAATGCCACATGTGTCAAAAGAAATGTTTTTAATATAGCCTAACTCAAGCTCAACATTACAGCAATTCAACTCAATTACGTTATTCCTTCAAAGAGGCTATCCAAACAGACCCGCACTTGCTGGTCTGCACAATGCAAGCACATAAACAGAGCTCACCAACACGTCCTGTACCACATTCGCCACTGATAGGCCAGAACGCCAGCGCACATCCGTGCCTACATACAAACCAGGAAGCAAACACTAGCTCTGCTTAATGCGAATCGAGAGAGCCCCATGGCAAACCGATTATAACACTTTACCCATGCTAATTAAATATCAAAAAGGGACACGTTTGCGACCCACAAACAATCCCGGATGAGCCCCAAATTCATGTAACGACCTGGCTCAAGGACCGACACATGAAACGGACACCGGACTTTAGTTGAAGGAAATAACAAGTGTTTATTGAAAAAGAGAACAAAACCAAACCAAACCGAAACCAAACTAACTATATCAGCGTCAGTAATCAGTGTGCATGGAGGTGTTGGGTGCCTGAAGTGTTTGGGTGTGCTAACTAAAGCATAAAAATGTGTACGGGGAAAAAGTGCAGCAGCGTCTGTGGCAGTCAGGCTTCCAGCTGGTGGAGAGAGAGAGTGAACGCCCAGCATCCTTGCCCTCTTAAGGACTGCGAACAGCTGCGTGCAGTCAGGACTGCTACTCCCGACAGCACGCAGCACCCCGGCCAACAAGGGCAAATACACAGACAGGTGAAAACAAGAGGGGAGGGGCGCACGCAAGGCCTGACAGCCTGAATGGGCCCCCTGGCGAAATTGGACCCTAGGCACGTGCCTCGTTTTCCTAGATCCGGCCCTTGAGACCAATGGGCAGGCCTACTCACATACGTACATAATCCTAATGTAATGTCTAGGGCATAATGTCAACCAGTCTACACATTTATAGAGGATGGGTCACTAAAGTATTTGCTACTGTAGTATTGCAACATTGCTATACACATACCTGAACATATTCCACCCTCAAAGCTTTCACTCTATCTTCATTCCTTAGGGAAGGCACCAAGTAAATTTGTTTCATTGTGATTTTTTTTTTTGGTGCAGACCTCTGTTTACCACATGGTCGACAATAGCGGCTCTAATTTCATTTGACACAACTGCTCTTCTGCCTCCTTGGGCCACGACCGTGACCCCGTCCACGACCACGACCACGCCCATGACCGTGACCCCGTCCACAACCACGACCACTACCACACCCACAACCACAACCACAACCACAACCACAACCACAACCTCACCGACCTGCTCCATGTTGTCAGAAACTGCCATTCAGGTTTCTAAGCAGCCTTATATGTAGTGGTGAAGAGATTATCAATTGTGTTGCAATGCTACTCACCTGGGCAAGGTTGTTGGAAGTATTGAGACATGACTACAAACACCTGTTGAACTGATTTAGTGATCTGCATTTGTAGTAATAAGCATTTGAACATTTTTGTAATATTAGGTGGCTGTATTCTGAGAATGGAGCATATCATTTAGAGTTTTGCACTTTGTATGTCAGCATTGGATGTAGTGTCTTAAGATAAGAATTCTGCAAGTCAGTTTAACACTTTGTGTTAACAGTTTTACACTTTGTATGTCAGCATAGGATGTAGTGTCTTAAGGTAAGAATTCTGCAAGTCAGTTTAGCACTTTGCGTTAACAGTTTTACACGTTGTATGTCAGAATAGGATGTAGTGTCTTAGAGTATGAATTATGAAAGTCAGTTTGGCACTTTGCATTTTGAGTTTTGTACACTGAAATTCTGCTGTGCAAAATGAGTCATAGCAATCATAAAAAACTGTAATTAAATAAACCATAGCAAAAGTGTTCGCTTGTTTCTCAAGGCAATGGGAGTAAAGACCACTAGAGGGAGACAAATATCCTGAATGGGCCAAAAGTGACAAAACTGGAGATTCTAAGCCAGGGAAGTCACACTTCAGTCCTGGACGGTCGCAGTGTGTTCGTGGTGTTCGGTGTGTTCCAGCACGAGTGATCAATCAAAGTCTTTGATTGGCTTAAGTGTCCATACACTCCTTGTTCTCAAAGCCTTAATTGTTTGCTGATTGCAAGGGGGCCATCAGTAACCGCAGACACTAAATGGTAAATGGACTGCATTTATATAGCGCTTTTATCCAAAGCGCTTTACAATTGATGCCTCTCATTCACCCATTCACTCACACACCAACTGTGAAAGGCTGCCATGCCAATCAGCTCGTTGGGAGCAATTAGGGGTTAGGTGTTTTGCTCAGGGACATTTCGACACGCCCAGGGCAGGGGATCGAACCGGCGACCCTCCGACTGCCAGACAACTGCTCTTACCTCCTGAGCTATGTCACCCCACTACAGCCCCACTACAACCCTCCAGGACCGGCGTTTCACACCTCTTTTGGAAGTGGTACAAAACAAATGAGTTCTGTGTGTACAGAGCATGACGTGCTTAGGAAAAAAAAACACAACTTATTAAGCAATAAAAAACCTCAGAAATATATTTTTGTTAAAGAATCTTATGATCACAGCCATTACACTTGAGCGATGATGGATTTCAAATCTACGCTTGCTGTTGTTTAGAGTTTTCCTCATTGTTCAAGGAAAGCTGAATTCAGATACGAAGCGAATGTGCATGCATTCAGCAATAAAAATTTCTATTGAGATAAACTGTATTTGTGTGAATGAAAGCATGAATTTATGCAATCTAGATGCACTATAAAATGTATTATTAAAATGAATTGTTACTAAAAGGGTTTTTTTTTCCACTTTTCAATTTTTGTGATGTTTGATTTTTATGGGAGAAGGCGGACAAAAAAAATAAGCTGAAATCTATGTTTTGTTTTACTTTGCCACTCACAGCCTATTCATATGGATACAGGAGGCAAAACTGAACAGTGGTACACAGAGGTGACAGCGTTCAAAAAATGCAGTTAGCAGAAAAATGAGGATATATTGACAGTTGCATATATTTAATAAAATTGCTAGATGAACACCTCCCCCCCACCACCACCCTCCAGAGGAAAAAAGGCATGTGAAATTCTTTGAGTATACCGTACTCAAAAGACAAGACTGATCTATTTTTTTTGCTAAATTTCCTAAGTTCTCAATAGCATGACTGGACAAGTTAAAAGTAGAAAATAACCCCAAGGTTTGTCTGACCCTTTGAGATGACTTCCCATATTTGAAAGCCCTTCAAACCAAATGAATGCATGAAAAAAAAAATCTGTATGAGCTTGCATGCTAATATTTGCAGCCTGTTAACAAGCTCAGTTTACAAGTTAACAAGTTTAAACTGTACTGCACCACATTTATTTATTTATTTATACAAGTAAACCTTATGGGTTGACAGGCAAGGGGGCAGTGGGTGGGGTGTCTAGGACTGGAGGTAATGAGCAAGCATGCTTCAATGGAAAATTCAAGGATCCCTCATCACTGCCATTTTAAAGATGGTGAAGTTAAAAGTGTCCTGGGTAAAATGAGCAGATTTCTGCATGAATAGGCTGGAAGGTGTTTTCCTTGTTTTCAGGTACAGAAACTCACTCACAGAGTAAACAAAGAGTGGCATTCATAAAACTTAAAAATATCAGGGTTAATAAATTCTAAAGACTGATTGAGTGCTTGTTAAGCACTGTGTAATCTTAACTCGTATTTTAAGTCCAAGATATAAAATAAAAACATGAAACATATTCGGGGATGTCATCTGTTGATACAGTTTTTTCTCTTATATTGAGTGCTTTCTGTTAGATGGACCTCCATCTTTATACATTGTGTGTGTACCTGTGTGTGTGTGTGTGTGTGCGCGTGTGTGTGCATTTTGGAGGGATTAAGGATTAAGGATATGCTTATTGGATTAGGCCGCCCTGTTCACAGGACAGATTACACACAACGACACCGTCAGCACACTGCTCCTGCTATCTGGACTAGAAAAGACCACTGGTGTCCCCTTCCGGATTCCACTGTTCAGACTGGTTCAGCTTGACAGGAAGTTTTCCCTGAAGGCTAAATTCTATTTTATCAGTGTCTAACCTTACAGAATGTGAAAGATAGAATTGTACATATGTATTTACATACGTTTTCAAATACAAATGCATATTTGTATTTGACCCAGGTCTGGTGTGCTTGCGTGTGTGTGTGTGTGTGTGTGTGTGTGTGTGTGTGAGCAAAAGATACATTTTTTTTTTAATGATAACCTATTTTAATCACTTGGACATACTTTGATAGAGACTTTGAAGACATTTATAGGTTTGTTAATGACTTTATATATTTGCAATATGTATGTATTGAAATCATAATAATTCTGTACATCAGACCTGGGTCAAATACAAATACGTATTTGTATTTTTATGTAGATACATATTTGAAATACTTTCAAATACATTTACACATGAAATATTTTGTACTTGATTTATTTAAAATATTTTATTGACAAACCTGTCATGGTTCTGCATTTTCTGTTTCTGTTTTTCCCCTTTTGGCCGGCAGATGGCGGCACTTCAGTTTTGTGTTTCAGTTCGTTCTCCCTCCCTGTGTTAATTATATCTCATAAAAAACACGTTTTCAACGTACAAAAATGCCAAGTTACTCACACATACAGTACATACACCGTCTATAACTCATTCATTCAGACTGCCAAAATCCAGGCCTGAATTTCAATGAGTTTCACGAGGCAATTCGAAATATTTGACACTTTGATCTGACACAAAGTTTGCATGACATTGTAAAATGGTAAGATTACAAAACACAGAGCCAAGTGACTTGAAAGAATTGAGGAAATATTGGGTAGCATTGCTTTGGAATACATCTTATTTCATTTCAGTGAGGCAAGATAGCCTATATTGTTTGTAGTACCGTAACTTGGCGTCATTTTGATATCAATACTTTCAATGGAAACGTGTTTTTTATGAGATATAATTTCTTTTTTGTGCTCTAGGGATGTGATACATTTTTAAAAAGTCCCTTGTCCTTTTCCTGAATTTGGAAAGCTGGTTTTCAGTCATTCTGCATCTTATGGTTGGAACAGTCTGCTGAAAAGCTTAAAGGAGAAAGACTAATACCAATAGCTGATTTCAGACATGGAATTCATGACTCAGGGACTGACGTATGCTCCTGCTCTGCTCTTTAATTTCTATTATACTATTGTCTCACTGCACATTTGATGTTTGCAACTTCATTGGCAACTGTCTTAATGGGTAACTCTGTATTTTATGTCAGGTCCCCCCTGTAAAAGAGATATCAATCAGAATGGGGTGCTGCTGGTTAAATAAAGATTAAATGAATATTTGCATCCTGGTGCAGTGCCTCGTCTTTTTTCCTGTCTCATTCGGATGTTTCATTGTAGCAGTGGCGGCTGGTGATAAAAAATTTTGGGGGGGCGACGTTGAAAACGTGTTTTTTATGAGATATCATTGCTTTTTGCAAAGCGTTTTATTATGAGAGTGAGAAATGCGAAGTGACCCTGTAAGAAACGGTTGTGGATTATGGCTATCCTTGTGTGAATTTGTACATTCTGATGAGTGTGTACCGTTTAGCAGTTTCGGTTCGCTATATATGTAAAACAGTGGCTGTGACAAAGGGTGTGGTGGCGTAAGTGTAAAAACGCATCGGAAATGCAGGCGAAATATGGCCAGTGTATGTACTCACGGATTTGACGGCCATCCAACGAGCCTTGACTGACAAAAGAATCAGCAAGGCCGTAGAATTAGAGCTCCCTAGGTCGCAACTTGTGTATCCTTCTGTCCTGCTTCATTGTCTGTTATTTCGTGGAGATGCACTTTTAGTGTTTGTAAGGTGTATAAGAAATTTTGATAGGCTTATCTGCAGAAGAAGAATACGCAAAATCCCCTTAGTTTGGGGCTTAATTGTGTGGACATGTGAAGCTGTTTATGAAACCTGTCTGTTGAAATGGTGTCAGAATGTACAGAATTTAATGTTTTTAAGGGCTGAGTGTCTGTGGCTGTTGTGGTTATTTCTGTGGGGAACCCTGAAAAGTGCCAAACTCTCGGTGCTGTATAGGTATGGGGCATGCCCCCGCCAAGGTGTAACTTGGCGAGATGGCATCCCTGCCATCCCAATTATTGGTTTTAATTATTCTATCATTGTTCCCACCTGTGTCTTGTTATCCCCTCCTTTTCTGGTTTGATTGTTCTTTGAGTTCACCTGTGTTTTGTTACCCTTGTCTATTTAAGTTCTTTGTTTCCTGACTCGGGTGCTGGTTCCTTGTGTTTCAGCCTGCGTTCCTGCTTGTGTGTGTTCCGCCTGCCCGTATTCTGTCCTGCCCGTGTTCCGTTCTGTTTTTTTTTCAGTTGTTCCCTGTTTGTTAAGTAAAGTCTTTGTTTGAATTTTCCTTTTGGAGTCTCCCGTGTTTTTTTACTCTGCGCCTGGGTCCAACCCCCCAAATCCCTGACAAAGCCAAATACTTTCAGAAATAGTAATAATAAAATACATTCCTTTAAATAAATGCTTTCCTGGGAAACCAAATACTTTTTCAAATAGTATTTAGAGCCTTTTAAAAATGTATTAAAATACAAATACAATTGTAAAATATTTAAAATATACCAGAGTTCTTTGTACAATACTCCTTTGGGCTAGGGGTTGAATTTGGGCAAGGGTAGCCTATGTCGGCAATTTTAAACAACCCATGCGCTGCCTCTAACAGACAGTAGCCTAAATGCCCGTACATGTCTTTGCATGGGGAATGGCAAACTCTGACTTCTTGATAAGCTACTTGCCAGTTTGTTTGTTCCCATGAAATCTTTTTTAAAGTTAGTGGCTTTTACTGTATTTCCTCTTTTTTTCTGTGGTCAGAGCGTTCGACAGCCATGCAAACAGTTCCTTCTTTTACATTTTGTGAGGTTAGACACAGATAAAATAAAAATTAATCCATACATACTCACCACTAATTAACAATGCAAATTGATACAGTTGGACTGGGGCCATCAGCAGTCACCTGACACATTCTAGTCAAAATACTGTCCTCTAAATTGGACAAAACGCTCAAATTTCAGAGCTGATAGGTTCTCGCATATCCAATGCTTCTCAAGTCTTTCAACAGCTTGGTGCAATTGCTTATGTTGCATCACCGGCTTTATGTTGTGAAAGTATTTTCAAATAATTTCATTAAATCAAACCGTTTTTATTTGAAAATTCAGTATTTTTAAAGACATTTGAAAATAATTGCGAATAAATGCAAATGCTCCTTAAATACATTTTGTGATTTAAATACTCAGTATTTCAAATATAATTTCAAACAATTTCTAAAAAAAGTGTTTAAAAGTAATAACTGAATCATTTCACAACAGCATGTTTTTTGTGAGAATTCTGTATATATATTAAATTGTGTTCCATAAAGTCATACAGTTTAAAAGCATTCTCAGCTGTCCTCCTAACACGTTACCTAATACTCATTGAAGTTATTAGCAGGTAAATCACAGTCAGGGGTTGACAGCTATGGCCCTGGAGACCCGCAAAATATCTGCATTTTTATTTCTACTCGGCACTTAGTCGATCGATTAAATAAGTTTATTTCACAGTTAACGCACATCGTCTGGTTTATAGGTTTTCGTTTTTAAGGTGAAAACAAAAACTAGCAGACCCTAGACCTCTGGGGATCAGGACCAGGCCACTCCTGAAAAATGGTGCAATTTGTCATTTTTTTGGTGTCTGTTTTTTTTTGCAGCTGAGGACGGATTCCATGGCGGACGTGCTGAGGAGCCTGAACCTCCTGGAGGTGCTGAAGGAGTCCATGGAGAAGAAGGGGCTCTCCGAGGTGAAGGAGGCGGTGGAGGACCTCCTCATCAGCAGGGTGAACATCGCCGTGGTGGGGGAGAGCAGCCCGGAGAAAACCGCCCTCCTCAACTCCCTCCGCGGCCTGGGGCCCGGGGACGGTGGGGTGGCCCAGTTCCCCTCCCCCAGCCCCCAAGAGGAGCTGACAGTTTACCCAAACCCCAAACACCCCGACTTCCGATTGTG
The DNA here is from genome assembly GCA_025169545.1 of Anguilla japonica. Taxonomy (NCBI): domain Eukaryota; kingdom Metazoa; phylum Chordata; class Actinopteri; order Anguilliformes; family Anguillidae; genus Anguilla; species Anguilla japonica. The sequence continues at coordinate 85,502,415 of CM045883.1, read as the reverse complement.
GGACCTGCCCATGGTCCCTGATGGCTCGCCCTTTGACACAGAGGAGTACATGGAGAAAGTCAAGTTCCTGCGCTACATTGCCGTCATCGTGACGTCCTCTCTGATGCGGTTTTGCAGCAACAGCGCCCTCGTGTGGCGGGAGGCCAGATCGCTCCAGAGGGAGGCTGTGTACTTCACCTTGCTGGCCTCTGAGCACGACTCGCGGGATTCCATGGAGCCTAGGCAGAAAGCCAGCCAGGAGGCGTTGGGGTCGGAGGGCCTGGCTTCCCCGTGGGTCTTCCTGGTACGTGGAACCGCCTTGGAGACCCTGGACTTCCCCGAACTCCTGGAGGAAATGTGGTGGGACGTCCCGGAGGTCAAGGCTGCCGCCCTCCCACTGGCCCTTCCGGCCCTGTCCGTCGCCGTGGTGACCAGAAAGCGGGACGCCCTCAAAGCGCTGGTGTGGGCAGCGGCCTCGCTCTCAGGCGGAGTTTCGGCCATCCCCGTGCCCCTGGTGTCCTCCGCGGTGGACGCCGGCGTGGGGGTGCGGATCCTGAGCAAGGCGCGCGACTCGCTGGGCCTGGACGGCGAGTCGCTGGAGGGGCTGGCCCGCCGACGGGGGCGGGACGGGGTGCGGCTCAAGGCCCTGTGCGCCTGCCCCCTCTCCCGGGAGGTCACCAAGGGCGCCGTGAAGAAGCTGCTGGCGGCCGCAGAGAAGCAGAAGCCCACCGGTGCCCGCGTGGTGGAGATGGCACTGCCCGTGACCGCCAAGTCCACCAGTCGCTCCTTCACCACCATGTTCCTGGCGCTCAATGGCGCCATCGACGACATGGCCGCCGATGCGGAAAGGGTGGAGGCGGCTGCAGTCGGGGGGGCAGATTGAGGAACTGAATTCTTTGTGACCAATTTAAGAAAAAACTTGGCTAAACTGCGAAAATGCACTGCCGAGAAGGGGAGGTCTGTTTGTGTATATTTCCTGTCTAAGGAAGAGGGGCCATTATTAAGTTTCAGTCACTTTACGATAAGGACATAGTACATCCAGATTAACTAGCTGATTTCTAATCCTCTGTCACATCCAACTTGTAGGTAAGCAGCCACTTTTACAATTCTTTCATGGGTAAATGATTTCCAGCATTTCTGTTTCTGATGGGGTTGTCTCTCTACCCCCCCTCCAGGTACAGGTATCAATGCCATTGCTACAACAGTTATGAACATTTCATTTGAATGTTTAGTGAGTTTAGTAGCTTTTGTCTGTACTCTGCCTTGTTTCTGGTCTGGGAAAGCAAATAGCAAGTGTTATCGCTTTAAATAGAAATTGACTTTGCTGTTGTTGTGGCCTTTTGAGTTCAAAATAGAGGTGCATTGATCTAAATAATTTAGTAATTCCATTCAGGAAAGATATGCACTCAAGGTTTTCAGTCAAATATCCTTATTCAAAAATATTAACATATACTAACATTAGTTAGTATATGTTAATTAACATATATTAACATATATTAACTGTACATATTAATATTTTAGCAAATTACTAGTGGAGATACTGTGGAGATATGACGTGCTTTTGACTCAAATCCTGTGTGGATCCCTGCTTGTACAACACATCCTTGCGTAAGATGTTTATTTTATTCAGATGCTGATCTTTCTGGGTGTAATAGGAAAGAGTAGGCTGCGTAGATTGTTCACAACATAGAATGGTGTCTTGGACTGCAATTAATTAAATAATGTTTTTTTAATAAGCTGCAGTCTGCATTAACTGTGTTGTGAGCCATGATACGGCTCTACTATGCAAGGAGCAGAGCTGGCACAGCCAAGAGCACTCTTTATATTTCCTGATTTTGGAAAGTTAAATCTTACACAGACTCACAACCATGCATACACACACACACACACACATGCGTGCACACCCATACACACATATTCACACATGTACACACGCATATGCAAGCACATACAGACACACACCCATGCATGCATGCCAACACATGCACACACATCTCCACATACATACATACGCACATGCATGCACATACACACACAGACATAGACACACACACACACACACTTCATAAGTGTATTCACAGTGTCTTCTTTTTCAGATTTATCACACTGATAAAGGAAGGTTCATCATGATCTTTTTCTGGGTCATGGTCCTCTTTCTGATTGGTGGTATGTACCTGCTACGACATCCCTGTCCCTTGCACGTTTCGTTATGCCCTTATCTCTGTCACTGACACACTTCACTCGTAAGCATTTTTTCCCCCAGTAGAAATCGGTCCTTGTTACTGTACGCGTGACGATCGGCATAGCAACCACGGTTTTACGAATGAACACAATGTTAACTTCTGAGGATTATCTTTCTGCTGTAATCCAACAGTGCAATATTAAGAACAGAAAATTCCACTTTAGAGGCAGACTGACTGCTCTAATGGTTCCTCTCTCTCTCTCTCTCTCTCTCTCTCTCTCTCTCTCTCTCCCTCCTTTTCTACCGTAAGACTCTGCTTGCAGTTCCAGTGAGATGACGGCCAAAGAGGGCTCCTGTGTGACGGTCCACTTATCTCTGCCCAATATAAGGCATTCTGAATACATTGTTTGGTTGAAGGACGCCAAGTGGAATAACATGGCAAAGGATTTTGAGGGCACAATCGTGCACAGCCTCAAACCTGACAAGCCCGCCGCGAGTGCATTTGAAAACAGAGTGTCTGTGGGTTCCACTGGGGATTTACACAAATTGACCATCAGTAACCTGAGACTGGAAGACAGTGGAAATTACTCGGTTAGATACTATAATAAAGTTGGTCCTCCTTATGGACCGAGCAGCTCGACAATGAGTCTCGATGTTCAGGGTAAGTTCTTTTGCAGTGATATAGCCTATATATATATATATATATGGTAGAGGCCCCTTTATGTTCACCATCCAGTAGTTGTCTAATTGTCTACTGTATGAAAAGTATTTGTCTGGTATTGGCTTTATGATTTACAGTTTTTCTCAATTGTTTAAACACAGTTTCTCAAAACTCTACACACAAAGCACAGCAACAGTTAACCTTTTGCCAAAACTACACAAATCTCTTGCAAAATGCATTCATGCATTCAAAACCATGTTCTCTCTTCTCAAAACTGACTTTTTCCATCAAAATGATTCACACAGGGCTCATATGAATAGGTCTTATTGAGCATGGATTTCACACTGGTGCGATAAATTTAAAAACACAACCATCAAAATACAGTATATATGTTCTGGCCTCATGAGGTCATGTTACATATTCAAGTGTATAAAATTGTGTAAAAATTGCTCATTTTTTTATCCTTTTTTAAAGTTTTAGTTTTCTTTTCAAGGGGTCCCAAAATAGGCTGCAATTTTATAGTAAATATAAAGACTGTTGCCATGATACAATACAGTAAATATATCATCATATAAATAGTGCATTTGCTAGGTAAACCTAATTCTAATTCAGTACAGTACAGCAAAGTGTGTGAACCGTTATCACTTTGAGTGTTGTTGTTATTGTGTATGATACAATGCACATTTTACTGCATTGTCCTGCCAATGAGGTCCAGGTCTCTACCTTGCTGTGCTGCGTGTTGCTCCACTGTTTTCCAACACAATAGAAGTCACCTGAGGTCTCTTTTATGCTCTGACAGATAATTGAAAAGTTTAGCCAATTGAGTTTGAGCAGGTGTGGCATGAGTGAGACCAATTGGTACTGAAAGTTTGGCATTTGAAGGCCAGTGTTTTCCATGTGAACAAACAAGGCTTGATTATCAAAATTGTGCTAAATAATGAGATTTTGTGTGTAGAGTTGTGCAAAAATGTGATTTAGAATTGCTATTTGAGTGAAAACAAAGGAATTGTGCTTAGAGTTTTGCGGAAATAGTCTTTGTTGTTGACATATGAGCTTCAAGTTTTCACCATCGTGTGCATAGTTCCAGTTTTAGTGTATAAACATTTGAGAAAAACTGTAAGCTGCAGTCATTGCAAAGACGCACAACTGGAAATCCTTAAGAAGCATGCTTCAGTTACCAACAGTGATGTATTGGTGAGGGATCTGTGTGCAATATAAATGCTGATGGCTGTTGTCCCTTAACCTGTTACTGGCAAAACTGTCAGAATTGCCATCATGAGTATTATGCCAGATATAGGATTGATGATTTAAAACAGTTTAGAAACATTTCAGATATTCACAACCTGAAACCCTGAAGGAACACACTTCAAGGTTACCCACAGTAATGCTTTTGCTTATATTTGCAGATGGCTGCTATGTAATTAAGCTGGTTTTGTTTTATTTTGTGCTGGGCTCACTTAAACACAGATATCATCTCATTATAACCATGAGCATCTGCATTTATGTATTTCATGAGGGACTGTGTACAATTAATCACATTCACGATGCATCGCATGAGCCAGCGAAGAGACCCCACGTTGCTTTACAATGATAGCCCCCGAGCAGAGGGGGCTACATGCTTTCCTCAGACAAAGAAGCCCAGAACATGACAAAAATAGTCTTTAGGCAACTAAATAAATCCATCACAGATTAACACACGATGATGAAACTGATGATAATCATCATCATCATAATCATCTTCTTCATCATAATCATCATCATCCTCATCTTACAGTTTTTTTTGATTGCTAAGACACATTTAATGAAACAATTCCCCTTTTTCTCAGAACTATTAACACAATCCCAAAACTACACATCAATCAGCACAAACCTCAAACATCCATGTCAAACTCAAATTATCTTCTCAAAAACATATACTCTTCCATCAAAATTAAACTTTGCCTTCAAATGGCACACACAAGCCATCGAAAACACAGACAATGTAGATTACCCATAACACACCAGTGAGATAAATTCAAAGCACTACTGCAAAAACCTTTTATAGCAGTGTGTAAGGAGTTATTTTCTCCTGGTTATTCTACTTATTTTATGGTTTTCAGATTTTGATCTTTGCAATGTTACACTACTAACAAATGAGGGAGTGTGCAAATTTCCAAATATTTTATCTGTAGTACTGAAAAGTGATGCTGAGTGAAGAGTACTGTACAGTAACCACAACACAGCTGAAGGAACAAAAAATGTAGTATTTTCAAAGGAGAGTAGCATTCATAAAAGGAACTCAGTATATGCAGCACTATAAACAAAAACAGCAATAAAATCTAAAGAACATATCATCTGTAAATACACTTCAACATTACATAGACAGCATATCCTCTCACAGTAGTACAGCAGATACAATACGTAACATTACAGTAAATTATAGTACCTGTTTTCTTGTCTGAAAGTATGGACAATGGATGCCACTGTGAAATGATTCAAGTTTGGCTGAACTCTCTGTCCAGCTTCCCTCATCATCATATCATGCACCAGCACATGGTCAAGGTGGCACGTATTTCGTCTGGGACAAATTGTCTCATGCCTCTTCGTCTCCTTTGTCTTCCTGATCTTTGGACAGCTTGTCCATTTTGAGGATCCATTGTTCAAAAGCACACAGACGCAAACTGTGGCCCTATTTACTGATCCAGAGATTGTGACCAGTGTGTAAACAATTTTGCTGCCAAGTGTTTGCACCTAGAGAAAGGTGTGTTACCTGAGTTTAGGTTGTGATGACTTGAGTTAACTGTTTTGACTACTAGTGTTTGTTGCATGAGCACAGTGTGTAACCAGTGATTCATGAGAGCATTTGTTTGTAGAGATTTGCAGAAAAAGTTTAACAATTTGCAGCATGTGTTAAAACAAGTGAAAAGTGTTTATAGTTTTGAGAGATGTGTTGGTCCTCTGAGAACTGAAGTAATAATTTGGGAGTTTTTGCTAAAAGAACCAGTTTTAGTGTGTTAGGAATCGAGAAAAACTGTAATCATCTTCATCATCATATTCATGATCGTAATCATCATCATCATCACCATCTTCATCATCATAACGATCTTCCCCTGTTGAACCTCTGCAGAGAACCCTTGCCAGGTCAGCGTTACAGGGCCGAAGCTGGTCCAGGCGGGGGCGGAGGTGATTTTGCGGTGCTCCACCGTGGGGCCCTGTCAATACAGCTCTGAGTGGCGTAGCTCAGAGCCAGTCCCGGCCTCCAGTGAAGTCTCCGACACCCAGGGTGCGAAAACAGCCCAGCTGAGCTTCAAAGCAGACTGGTCATATGACGGGGTGGAGTTCTCCTGTTGGCCGTCGCTGAGCAACGACGCGTGCGCCTCCAGAAACATCACGCTGGCCGTGGAATGTAAGCCGCAGAATTTTAATTTTTATTGTTTTACCCGCCGACACTGCAATCTTCATATCAGAGACATCGAAGCTACGTTTTACACATAACTGATATCTGAATTACCCACAATGCTATTGATCCAGTCTCTGTGCATTTTTTTCCATACGCCTTCTTCTGTAGTTTACAGAAAGCTTTCTTCTTTTCCCTTGTATTCTGCATGATACATTTTTTACGAAGAAATGGCAAACTACTCCATTGACATTTGGGTTCTCCTCCTCAGCACCACTGAATGTGCTTGTATCAGGGGTTTAGGATTAGGGTTCTCCTCCACAACGAGCACACTCATGCCTGGAAGACCAGGATTAAGGTTCTCCTGCATAGAACCAAGCATGCTTGTGTAGCACTCGTGTCACTGTATCACAGGCAACTACAAGCTACTGGACCAGTTCTAGGTTTGAAGGAGTGGTTGAGCTAAATGAAATAATAAACCAGAGACTAGAGCTTTTGAATGAATGAGCCGGAAGTTTACTGATAACAACAGGACATATACTCACATTACACATACAAAGTATTTACAGTAGGTAGAAGGCAGGTAAGTTACACTTAAACCCCCTTGGTTTTATCCCCCTTCTTACTCAGAATAGGTTGGTTTAGGTTTAGATTTTAAGTTAGTTTTGACAACTAAATATTGTTCTTTTAAGTTAAGACCGGTCTGTTTTTTCCTAGGTTAACAGCCTTAATTTGACCGGTTAAACCTATTTATTTTAGCTATTTTCACTTTCGAATAAACTCTTTTCTTGGTTTCAGGTGAACAGCTAAGTACCCCTTAATATTCCCTTTTGTTAGGTTAATTGACCTTTTAAATTTAACCTTTGCAGGAGAAACACAATCGAGATTCACTGTTCAACTCAAACATCAATACAGAACAACACTGGCGGTTTAAATCAACACCAATACAGTATAACATTGGCAATTAAACTTAACATCAATGAAGTACAACATAGGCAATTTAACTCCTTAAATGCAATGTCTCACTCGAGCAGGATATTCCTTTTGATTCCAGTTCAGTTCGATATTTCAGTTCAATGTGTTCAATTCATGAGAAATCTACGATCCTACCGCAACAGTGGCGAAGCAGTATTGTTGGTATGTCAAACCGTATGCAGGTGATCCGGTCGCTGGGATGTCTTTTCAATCTTCGTAGGTAAGAATTCCTTGGGTGAGGCTCGCCATCTGGTATCCTATGCGTGCGTGCTGTCTATCACGGTTACGCGCACATACACACCGATAAAGAATCTGAATCCGCGTTAAACTTTCTGGAAAGTTCTCCCGGGAAGGGAAAAGGAAAAAAAGAAACGCAAACCAAGTAAAACCGTCTTGGTTAGTCTTTGCTCGTTTTCAACAATCAGCAACTCCGGTTTTGTTGCAATAAATCCTTAATTCGCCGCGTTAGATGCTTCCTCTTCTTCTTCCTTGGTGTTTACCGGCAGCTTGCATTCTTGAGAGTTGCATTACTGCCATCTCTCGGAGTTAGTTAACTCCTACAGCTTACTGAATGTCACACTTTCCCTAACAGTCTTGTTCTCCGAACGTAGCTAATAAAGCATCTCCTCCCCTGCCCACTATCACCACACTCCAGTACATTCTCCAGTCCTGCTCCTGTTATCCCCAATCTCCCCATCTCCTCCATCACGTCCCTCCTTTCCGACCTATATTTATTGCAGTTAATGAAAACGTGTTATACAGTTTCTGGTACCTGACAGATTGCACAAAGACCGGTTGGATGTTTACCTGTAACATGAAGTGTGCTGCGTAAATTGCTGTGTCCTATTCTTAATCTTGTTATTATGACCTTTTCTCTTCTGTTTCCTCCCCTCTTTTTTACACTGCCTATTCTATTTTGTATCAGACGTAAATGTCTCCCCCTTCTCTCCTGACCCCAGTGCTGCTGCCATTCTTTATTGATATTTCCCCACACAATGCCCTTTCCCTCTGATTTTGATAACTTAATATTGATTTCAACAATTCCCTTTTTGACTGCTTCTTTTGCCAACGTATCTGCTCTCTCGTTTCCCGAGATATCTGAATGTGCTGGGACCCGCATGACTGAAACACTTTCCCCTTGCCTAATCACTCCTGAATTGGCAAACAAGATTTCATAAAGCAGATCCTGGTGATTTCTGGCTGTGCCTGCCTTAATTTGCAAGGGCCGACACAGAATCACTACATATTACTATTTTGCTAAACCTACCCTGTTCAATCCATTCTAATGCCATCAATATGGCAAACAATTCAACAGCATACACACTTAAACAATCCGATGTTCTCTTGCTAATTCCCACTTGGTAACTAGGCACAGCAACTGTAGCCCCTGTCACATCGGCCTGCGGATCCTTTGATCCATCTGTAAAAATCTGAACATTGCCTTTACACTTACGGTCCCTATAATTATAGTATTCACTAACTAAATCAGCATTCTTATTTCTGTGCTTAATCTTAAGTAATTCCAGATCTACACCCACACTTTCTAATTCCCAGACAGGTCTAACAGGCCACGCCACAGTTTCGCCAAACTCTTTATCATAGACTCCCATATCTCTTGCCACTTGATCTCCGTTAAAGGAGAGGTCAAGCTCAATTAAAGGGGATTGTCAAACCCTTTTTTCTATAAAAACTCGCATGAAGCCAACAGCGTAAGATTTTAACGTGTTTTAAGGAAGATTATTATCATGAATTAATTATTTATTTATTGTTATTTCATTCACTATTTATGACGATTTATGGCTCTGTTTGAGACCTGGGTTACACTTGGGTCAGAGAAATTGGGGGGTGTTCTCTACAACATCGATCATGCTTGGGTCAGAGAATGTAGGATTAGGGTCATGAATGAGATGAAGAAACCAGAAACTATGCTTTGGACCTCAGCAGGCTTCTGTTCTGTTTGTGTTATAAGACATTAAAAGACATTGGCAAGTCATTTTTGTTGTCTGAAATGTCTTTTTCCTTAAGATTCGCATAAAGACACCAAGGCGAAAGTTGTTGATTATGACGTCATAAAGGAAGGACAGGCAGTCAGCTTCTCCTGCCACAGTAAAGGAAACCCCCAGCCCACATTGTACTGGTTTAAACTGGGCCAAGGTGAAATTGCCCGGGGAGGAGAGTGGAAATTACCCAATGTCAAAATAAAAGATGCCGGGAGTTACTTCTGCCAGGCTAAAAAACTTGGCACTGAAACCTCAACAAAGGTTATGCTTGATGTCAAATGTGAGTCTCATTTTTTTTTCTGCTAAACTTAAATACACTGCCAAGGGAAAATGTTAATCAGTCTTTTTTCCTTACATTCTTCTTCACTATTTATTGTTTTCTTTTCTAATTTGGAGGATTTAAAAGTGGGAAAAAATTTGGAAGTCATATGATGTCATGTCTGTCCAGGGCTGCCCTGTATGTGCCAAAAATGTGACACCCATTGAGTATGACCTCGTGTCCCTGTATGTCCCACAAAGTTTTGCCTGCTGTCGATTAGTTCCTGAAAAAAGCATGTGACTGAAAAGCCAAATCTGGTGTGTGGTGCTTTTATTGAATATGAGCCACCAAATCCAGGGTGCTCTATAGATCCAGCCGGAAACAAAATGGACTCAGTTTGACAGCGTGTATTTAGAGTCCCAGTGCTCTCCGTGTAGACGTCCTGTGTGAGTGCTGTTTTTAGAGTCCCAGTGCTCTCCGTGTAGACGTCCTGTGTGAGTGCTGTATTTAGAGTCCCAGTGCTCTCCGTGTAGACGTCCTGTGTGAGTGCTGTATTTAGAGTCGCAGTGCTCTCCGTGTAGACGTCCTGTGTGAGTGCTGTATTTAGAGTCCCAGTGCTCTCCGTGTAGACGTCCTGTGTGAGTGCTGTATTTAGAGTCCCAGTGCTCTCCGTGTAGACGTCCTGTGTGAGTGCTGTATTTAGAGTCCCAGTGCTCTCCGTGTAGACGTCCTGTGTGAGTGCTGTATTTAGAGTCCCAGTGCTCTCCGTGTAGACGCCATGTGTGAGTGCTGTATTTAGAGTCCCAGTGCTCTCCGTGTAGACGTCCTGTGTGAGTGCTGTATTTAGAGTCCCAGTGCTCTCCGTGTAGATGTCCTGTGTGAGTGCTGTATTTAGAGTCCCAGTGCTCTCCGTGTAGACGTCCTGTGTGAGTGCTGTATTTAGAGTCCCAGTGCTCTCCGTGTAGACATCCTGTGTGAGTGCTGTATTTAGAGTCCCAGTGCATTGTGAATACTCAGACTGTGACTGTTATCGATCTGTGATTTACTGTTGGAGTGTCTGTGATTCACCACTATGGTCTGTGACCCGCAGTCACAGCGAATGTCTGTGATTCATTGTCATCGTACTTGTCTGTGCTCTCCAATCACCAATCACTCTCTGCTCTTACTCTTTGACTGTTTTTTCCACAGCAACAGATATGAATGCAGTGCTTTTTACCATTAGACCTCCAGCACTGGAAAGCCAGATTAGCACATCAAGTTGTTTCTCAGTTCACTATAATGGGTAAAGAACTGGTCTTGCAAACTAAAGGTTGCGGGTTTGATTCATGGGCGGGGCACTGCATTGTACACTTGAGCAGTGTACTTACTCAACTGCTTCAGTATTTATCCAGATATATAAATAGGTACAATGTAAAAAAGCCAAAGTTGAGTAACTTGCTCTGGATAAGGATGTTTGCTAAAAGCCCACAGAAAAGAAACTATATAAAATGAGTTGAAAGGCCAACTTTCCTCCAAAAATCTAAATCTAATGATTTTTCCATTTTTCTATAACCTGTAAATGGCAACAAAAAAACTAGTACAAACTATTTTTTGGCATTATGGGTCTACCTATGTCAATTAGTTGTGTTTCTCCATAAATTTCAAGGTAATTTTGATCATGAATAAGGGAAGAAATATGACAATGCTTGGGTTCATTAGAAATAGAGAAGCCTGCCTCATTGCCTTTTAAAAAAACAAATATTTTTCTTCCTGATCCTCCTAAGAACACCTCAGTGTCAGTCAGTCCATCTGGATCAGTGTTAGTGGGCAGCTCTGTGACTCTGACCTGCAGCAGTAATGCCAACCCAGCAGTGCAGAACTACACCTGGTATAAAATGAATGGGACAGAGTTGAACACTGTAGAAACTGGACAGAATCTCACCTTCAATGTGACTGAGTCCAGTGGCAGTGAACAGTACTACTGTGAAGCACAAAATGAACATGGCAAGGACAACTCAACAACTGTACGGTTGAATGTGATATGTATGTTCAGTGCATCTATTATATAATGGTATAAATCATATTATTGTTATATGTGTGCAGCTGTGCTGTTTGTAACTGTGGATCCTGTGTTCAGACATGCCTCAGATCTCTGGCTTTGGGAGCTGCAGCAGAACTGCAGCAGAGATCAGCTGCTCCTGTGAGAGCCGTGGGAATCCCTCTCCCAGCATGGAGTGGCATGTGTTTGGATGGCGGGTCACTAACTCTACTGAGAATGTCATCTGGGAGGAGCAGCTGGGGAACACAGGCCTGAGGAGCTCCCTCACCATGCACCAATCACAGGGAGACACACCCCCTCTCCTCTGTGTCAGCACCAACACTCTCGGCTCCTCCAGCCTCCAGTTCAACTTCCCGTTTCCACAGCATCACTCAGGTATTTACATATATGGCTGTTCTTAAAACGTAACTTTTACTGTATGTTGTAAAGCCTAAATAGCACTGTTATAAATGTGATGTAACATCTATTATCACCATTCAAACAGCTCATTAAAGTGTTACCAACATTTTACTGCACCCTGACTAATCCAGTGGAGATGTGTTGTTTATTCCACTATGGCTTACAATTCTGTAGGCCTCCAATTTTGTCTATGACACCGTTTCTACTTTATCAGACACAGTCCACAAATTTTCTTACTCTGGTTATGTATGAAGTTGAGCATCCAGAATCTGTAAGACCTGAATTTGATTAAATAGAATTGGAGGGGCAGAGTACTCTGACTTATGAATAGTTTAAAATGAGGGGATCCAGTGTACTCTTATTATAATGCACTTTTAAGTGCTGGATATCTGTAAACAAGTAATGTCTGATGATGTCTTTCAATAAGTCTTTTAGGCATAAATGAGGTCCAACCATAATGACTGTTTTTTTTTTTTTCAGGATCCATTTTCGTTCCAATATTACTTATCATCATTTTAGGACTGATTTGTCTGTATGTGCTGACTGTTGGATTCTGTATCCACAAAAATAAAAGGTACAGTCATCTTGATCTTACTGCTGATAAAATATATCATTACCATAGTCTCTGACCAGATACTGAGAGGCAATTATGCTTTCAGTAAAATATTTTAAAAGTTGAAACTATCCCATCCAGTAAATGCATGTGGTTTGCAGAGACATACTGGATAAGCAGAGGCAGTAACACATTCTCTCTCTACTCTGATTTCCATGTCTCCAGGTTGTCTAGAAGACTGAAGGTGAGTCTCATCATCCTTTCCTCTTCTTCCTCTTCTGAAATTCTGCAGCTCAGCCTGATTTCACCTCTGTTTTACATTCACACCATCTGTGTGTCTTTTCCTTTAAAGGGAGGGAGGGACGGGGACACATATGCCAGTCTGCAGCTCCCCAACATCAGCCCTGAATATGACGTGCTGCAGGTGAGCAAGTGTGACACAGAGAAATATACACCAGGGGGCGCCACTACGCTCATATGTATGAAAACTCATATTTATGCAAATTAAATGTATGCACATTCCCTCAGTATCAGAGACGTGTGTAGTAAAGACAGGATTAGATCTGCATTTGTCTTTAATCACTCAGTCCAAACAGAGGAGAAAACCTCACCGACTCAGCTGAAGGGCTAAAATGGTCTTTTCTTGCCCTTAATGTTGATGCAGAAGCCTTTTGTTCTTTTCAAAATATGGAAGTCTTAAGCCATCACAGTGAAGTGTCCAGACTAAGACTGAATCCACTGATCCTCCAACAAGTTCACTTGGCATCGCTCTCGCCTCCAACAATCGATGTGGGCATAGTAACATTTTAAATGGGGGATAATATACAAGTCAGATCCTTAATCTGATTGGTTATCACACTGGTCACTTTGTTTTCTTACTTCTTGTCGCTAGCTATCCCAACATGCCTTGCAGAGGCAAAGAATTGTCTCTCATTGACAATGAAAAGAGGCGATTATAAATTGCCTTCTCGTCGGAGGATATGTGGCTTCACTGTTAAAATTCAAAGAATGCATACCTAATTGGATATATTTGTTTTAATTTTACGAGTTTTTGCAGAGTTAATTTTGTAATAAAAAAGGTTTTGTCTTTCCACTTTTTCCTCTTCATATGAACATAGGCACTGCCCTGAGATTATGCCGTTTCATGCACTAAGGTGTTCCTTTAAATAACCATGAACCTGTGTGTGTGCGTGTGCTGTATATGTTAGGTAAAAAACAAGCATCAGAAAGACACAGGGACTACACAAGAAGAGAACGATGATTACCAGAACCCTGAAGATGGAAACAGACCAGGGGCTAATTCAAAATGTGAGCATGTTGTGTTTCTTTTAAAGCTGATTTATTTTTGTTTTAAAAACAAACAAAAAAAAAATCACTGAATGTTGAGGGTAATTTTTATCTATCTGTCCTAAGAGCATTTTTATGACATGCAGAGATGTTTATTTAGTATTTATCCTGGAGAATAGAATTTTGTTTTTTTTCATTTTTCATTTTTATTACAGAATCACTATTTTTGTACACTGCACTTGCATCTCTTATGCTTTAATGACTGTATGCCATAGGTTGTCGCGTAAAGTCAGCTGCTGTCTGTTTTTGAGAACACCAAATCAAAATTGCATCCTCATGGATTTTCAAAGAATGTTACATTTTGCTCTAGGGATTTGATACGTTTTTTAAAAGTCCCTTGTCCCTCTCCTGAATTTGGAAAGCTGGTTTTCAGTCATTCTCCATCTTATGGTTGGAACAGTCTGCTGAAAAGCTTAAAGGAGAAAGACTAATACCAATAGCTGATTTC
>CM045883.1:85195259-85377074 GCA_025169545.1 Anguilla japonica | reverse complement strand
AATCACATTCACAAGGTTGTACGAGCCAGCCAAGAGACTGCACATTACTTTACAACCATAGCCCCAGAGCAGAGGGGGTTACAGGCTTGACTCAGACAAAGAAGCCCAGAACATGACAAAAATAGTCTTTAGGCAACTAAAAAAAATCCATCACAGATTAACACATGATGATGAAACTGATGATAATCATCATCAACATCATAATAATCTTCTTCATCATAATCATCATCATCCTCGTCTTAATAATCTTCATTATCATATTCATGATCGTAATCATCATCATCATCATCACCATCTTCATCATCATAACGATCTTCCCCTGTCGAACCTCTGCAGAGAACCCTTGCCAGGTCAGAGTAACAGGGCCGGAGCTGGTCCAGGTGGGGGCGGAGGTGATTTTGCGGTGCTCCACCGTGGGGCGCTGCCAGAACAGCCCCGAGTGGCGTAGGTCGGGGTCAGGCCTGGCCTCCAGTGAAGTCTCCGACACCCAGGGTGCGAAAATAGCCCAGCTGAGCTTCAAAGCGGACTGGTCACATGACGGGTGACGTTCTCCTTTTGGCCGTCACCACGCAATGACACGTGCGCCTCCAGAAACATCACGCTGGCCGTGGAATTGTAAGTCGCGCAATTTAAATTTTTATTGTGTTTACCCTGCCGACGCTGCAATCTTCATATCAGAGACACCGAAGCTACGTTTTACACATAACTGATATCTGAATTACCCACATCATTTTATGACATCATAAAGGAAGGACAGGCAGTCACCTTCTCCTGCCACAGTAAAGGAAACCCCAGCCCACATTTACTGGTTTAAACTGGGGCCAAGGTGAAATTGCCCAGGGAGGAGAGTGGAAATTAACCCAATGTCAAAATAGAAGATGCCGGGAGTTACTTCTGCCAGGCTAAAAACAAACTTTGCACTGAAAACTCAACAAAGGTTATGCTTGATGTCAAAATGCAGTGGTGGACAAAGTACACATCTTCATTACTTGAGTCAAAGTATAGATACCCCTGGTCAAATATTACTCCACTACAAGTGAAAAGTTGTTCAGTCAAATTTTCACTTGAGTTAAAGTACTGGAGTACTTGCTTTTAAAAATACTTATGTATTCAAAAGTACATTTATTTTTTTAATGCCAACGCACTGTTGTATTGTTTTAAGTCACGATGCATTTACAGATGCATTTTTACTGTTATTAGATAGCAACACATGATAGATAGGGGTTAAATTGGGATTTGGGAGGTGGATGGACCCTGAGATCCGGTGGGAGGTAGGTGAGAAAAAAGGGTACAAACCAATGAATGTCTCAGCTCAAAATAGTTGTATCTTTAATGTATTGTGCACATAATTGTGATTAAGGAAAACAATGTTTTTAAAAGAATGTATAACTATTGATGTAAGCTTTGACATAGTATATTTCAAGTTTATTTGAGTGTCATTAATGCTGAGAATTGTTTTTACCCACGAAAATAATCGGTCATCCTCCTCTTGTCCTCACTTTTTCCTCCTTTATCCATCTTTCTTAAACTGGTGAGGCGCAAAAACTTTCCTTTTAAACTAATCATTGATCTGAAACTGTTTTAATTAATTTTCAGTGAGTAACAAAAGCATGCAAACATCTGATTAATCAAATGGAAAAGGGACACAGCTTCTTCGCATTGTGTTAGGGAGATTAAGTGATAAATGCGATTTAGAAAAATCCGTTTTAATCGCTAAGCAGTGACGGAATCTTCCCGATTTTCCTTGGGTATCAATACAATTAATCCACAAAATAGGCTGCTCAATACTATCTGCTGATTTTGCTTAAGCAATCAAAGTTGCTGTTAATAATAGCTGGCGTTCGTGGGGGCGGTTTATTCATCTCTCTTTAAAATGTTGCATAGATGAAATGACATGGTAATGGAAATTACCTACCACGTCCGCTTCCAATCAATCAAGACAATCAACGATATTTTTCTTTCTGTGCTGTCTATATAACGACTGTTCCTCCTGAGTTGTTTTTTCTTTTGAGGGACGGATTTTTGATTGGTTGAGCGAGTAAAACTGGCTAGAGGGAAACCCATGGACTGGAGCATACTGGATTGTCATAGTTATTTGTAAAACTGCTGGTCAAAATGATTTATTTATTTACCAAAGGTGGGTGGATGCCGTCCACCCGCGTCCACACCCCAATTTAACCCGATGATAGATAGCATTGGCTGAAATGTGAAACAGTTGGATGACCCTGCGCTCAAATTCCATAAAATTTCATCTGACCAATCCTAGCATAAAAACTGCAACCACTACAAGCTCAGACAACTTCATAATTAGCAAACGGGCTACCGTTAGCGAACGTTTACATACCTCGACCATGCTTTTTACAGTTGGACGGCGAGTGTTTGAATGCAGAGATGTATTCGTGCGCGGTAAGCAGAGCAAACATTTAAAACAATATGAATCTTTTTTAATTTCACAAATCTCAAATATGGCCTTGAGATATGGCCATGGGTGCTCTGGTGGCGAAGAATCATCCTTATCTTCTGCCGTCGCCATAATTACCGCCGCCAAGTTCAAATTGAACTGTTCAACCACTGGTGCAAAAGCAAGCCTTTGAACTTAACCGACAGCGTATTTAGGAGTAGGCTACTGTGATTGGTTTTTCTCCTGTGAGGAACACAGCGTGTGGCCAATCGTATTTTAGAAAATAAAAAATATTCAACTGTTGATTCAAAGCTATGCTTCAAAGTAACGAAGTAACGACAACCTTCATAGAAAGGTAGTGGAGTCAAAAGTAACAATATTTATCTTTCAAATGTAACGGAGTAAAAGTCATGAGTTTCCAAAAAAACAAATACTCAAGTAAAGTAAGATACTCGAAAAATGTACTTAAGTACTGTAGTCAAGTAAATGTACATCGTTACTGTCCACCCCTGGTCAAATGTGAGTCTCATTTTTTTTTTTTTTTTTTGCTAAACTCAAATACACTGCCAAGGGAAAATGTTAATCAGTCTTTTTTTCTTTTTTGTGCTGTATTTAGAGTCCCAGTGCTCTCCGTGTAGACGCCATGTGTGAGTGCTGTATTTAGAGTCCCAGTGCTCTCCGTGTAGACGTCCTGTGTGAGTGCTGTATTTAGAGTCCCAGTGCTCTCCATGTAGACGTCCTGTGTGAGTGCTGTATTTAGAGTCCCAGTGCTCTCCGTGTAGACGTCCTGTGTGAGTGCTGTATTTAGAGTCCCAGTGCTCTCCGTGTAGACGTCCTGTGTGAGTGCTGTATTTAGAGTCCCAGTGCTCTCCATGTAGACGTCCTGTGTGAGTGCTGTATTTAGAGTCCCCCAGTGCTCTCCGTGTAGACGTCCTGTGTGAGTGCTGTATTTAGAGTCCCAGTGCTCTCCGTGTAGACGTCCTGTGTGAGTGCTGTATTTAGAGTCCCAGTGCTCTCCGTGTAGACGTCCTGTGTGAGTGCTGTATTTAGAGTCCCAGCGCATTGTGAATACTGACTGTTATCGATCTGTGATTTACTGTTGGAGTGTCTGTGATTCACCGCTATGGTCTGTGACCCACAGTCACAACGAATGTCTGTGATTCATTGTCACCGTAGTTGTCTGTGCTCTCCAATCACCAATCACCCTCTGCTCTTACTCTTTGACTGTTTTTTTCCACAGCAACAGATATGAATGCAGTGCTTTTTATCATTAGACCTCCAACACTGGAAAGCCAGATTAGCACATCAAGTTTTTTCTCAGAGGAGTCACATCAGGCAGAAAGCACAATTATTTTATTGGATTTTCTCGATTATGTTAAATTGCCAGGTGGTAGTTCAATATAATGGGTAATGAACTGGTCTTGCAAACTAAAGGTTGCGGGTTTGATTCATGGGCGGGGCACTGCATTGTACCCTTGAGCAGTGTACTTACTCAACTGATTCAGTATTTATCCAGATATATAAATAGGTACAATGTAAAAAAACCGAAGCTGAGTAACTTGCTCTGGATAAGGATGTCTGCAAAATGTCCTCAAACAAAATATATATAAAATGATTTGAAAGGCCAACTTCATTCCAAAAATCAAAATCTGATGATTTTTCCACCTTTCCATTATTTGTACTTGACAACAAAAAAAATAGTACAAACTATTTTTAGCATTATGGGTCTAGCTATGTCAATTAGTTGTGTTTCTTCATAAATTCCAAGGTAATTTTGATCATGAGTGAGGGAAGAATATGACAATGCTTGGATTCATTAGCAATAGAGAAGCTTGCTACGTTGCCTTTTAAAAAAACAAATATTATTCTTAGATCCTCCTAAGAAAGACCTCAGTGTCTGTCAGTCCCTCTGACTCAGTGTTTGCAGGCAGCTCTGTGACTCTGACCTGCAGCAGTAATGCCAACCCAGCAGTGCAGAACTACACCTGGTATAAAGTGAGTGGGACAGAGATGAACACTGTAGGAACTGGACAGTATCTCATCTTCAATGTGATTGAGTCTAGTGGCAGTGAACAGTACTACTGTGAAGCACAGAATGAACATGGCAAGGATAACTCAACAACTGTACGGCTGAATGTGATATGTATGTTCAGTGTATCTATTATATGATTGTATAAATCATATTATTGTTATATGTGGGCAGCTGTGCTGTTTGTAACTGTGGATCCTGTGTTCAGACATGCCTCAGATCTCTGTCTCTGGGAGCTGCAGCAGAAATGCAGCAGAGATCAGCTGCTCCTGTGAGAGCCGTGGGAATCCCTCTCCCAGCATGGAGTGGCATGTGTCTGGACTGCTGGTCACTAACTCTACTGAGAAAGTCATCAGAGAGGAGCAGCTGGGGAACACAGGCCTGAGGAGCTCCCTCACCATGCACCAATCACAGGGAGACACGCCCACTCTCCTCTGCGTCAGCACCAACACTCTTGGCAACTCCAGCCTCCAGCTTCACCTCCCGTCTCCACAGCAACACTCAGGTAAATGGAAGCACATTTCTTTTTTTTAAACATATTTATACATCACACACTAATATACAGAGGTGCAGATTTTGATGGTTTTACTTAAGGGTTTGTAAAAGTACTGTTGATGACGATGTAACTGTGCTAATATGTTTTCTTCTTTTCGTCCTGCAAGTGACATTATTTTAGGTCATTGTATTGGTGGGCAGGGGTTCATTTGATATCCCACGCAAAATGTATTTTGTTCCATTTTGTTTTTGGAATACATTAAGCTTTTGAACGGCAGGTTCTAGAATACAACAATTTTTATGTTCCACACGATACCATTTTTCAAATGCATACATGGTTGAATAATTATTTCAGTAATTCATAAGTTCATTCATTTATGAGTGGATATTTACTAAAGTAATAATGCATGTATTATCTTAGAGAGAATGGAAAGAATGCTATACATTTTTGCAGGCTGTGTCTCCACTGTAATTGGGCAAACATACACATATATTTTTTGAAGTCTGTTTTTCGGTATGTAACTGACATGTCCTTCATGCAGGTTTTGGCAGTACCTCACTGCTGATTGCTGCAGCTGCCGGTGCTGGTGCCATGATGATGATATGCCTCATAATGCAGCACATTCTAAAGTAAGAGAAACTGGGGCCTATAAAGTCAGTGTCAGTGTAAAGGGAAATTTCACTGTAATTCCATGTTATTGTGTGATATTACTTAACCCCACTGCTGCGGTCATCATTTTTAAATTGATCATGTAGATGTGTCCCTGTCCCACATCCAGAACACGCCTCTAAAACTCCACGTATTTCTATGACACAAAGAGTGAATGTGGCAGATTGGCTCAGATATTGAGAGGTATTTTCGGGAGAATGGAAATCCACGACCTGAAGAATCAAAATCGGTATTCAATCGGTATTCTGTATTCTGCAGAAGGGGAGTCAGTTCACACAGCAAGGTGTGTGGTCAGAAGTCCCACAGAGGGGCAGTCCCTATGAACATTTCTAAAGTTCATATCACATCACATGGTGTTTCAGGTTCAACTTAGCCAATCATCATTTGTTTTATGTTCACTGTTCTCCTAAATTACCATATTATCAGTGGACAAATCCATGTAAACAATCGGTATTCTGTATTCTGCAGAAGGGGAGTCAGTTCACACAGCAAGGTGTGTGGTCAGAAGTCCCACAGAGGGGCAGTCCCTATGAACATTTCTAAAGTTCATATCACATCACATGGTGTTTCAGGTTCAATTTAGCCAATCATCATTTGTTTTATGTTCACTGTTCTCCTAAATAAGGTTAGATTTACTGCTGGAAAGAGAGAGAGCCCCCCTCCACACACACACACACACAACAAAGCAAATCAGCAATTATGAACTATGGGCAATATTGATTCATTATTGATCAGTCATGATTATAAACAATACATACACCAATAAAATTTTAACATTTGAACTCCAGCATAGGATTAAAATTTGATGTTTGTGGAAAGTTCCCCTTTAACCTTGGGGTGGAATCTATCAAGGATATTTGATTCAATAAGATTAAAGGTCATATATTGGGAAGAAAACTGCAAAAGGGAACATATTTATGATTTGAGAGGGCGGGGTGGAGGGTGTGTTTGTGAATGATGTGTTGGTAATCCAATCTGTAACTGAAATAAGTTTAGAGGGATAAGATGACTGTGCTTCTCCTAAAAGCAAACAGATGAGCTCCAACCCTAACCCAATCACAGAGTGTGTTAGTAACAACCAACAGAACAAAACAAATAGAGATTAGTGGATGCTTTCTGGCTACTTTGGTAACCCAAACCCTAAACCTAACCATCAGCTGAGAGAGGGATGCTACAGACCATTCCTGTTTGGTTTTGATTTGTTGGTTTGTGCTACTTTGCAAAAGTGCTGCCCCCACATGATGGTGAAATGCAATTTCCAACGTATGGACAGTAGAAAAACAGGACTAAATGTTACACTGATCTCTGCAGTGATTATAATGAAAGTCAGGTGTGCATCAGCTGAATCTGTGTGCTATTCCCAGGAAGAAGAGACACAGCCAGTGTTCTGGAAGTAGAATGGAGGACAGCGAAGGGATCATACTGTCAGATGGGGTAAGTTTGAGACAAACACACATACACACTCTCTCTCTCACACACACACACACACACGCACACACGCATACACACACCTACACACACACACACACACACATATACACACACGTACACATTCATGCGCACACATACACACACCTATACACTTACTTTTCAGAGACATTCACCAGAGATCTTTCTTTCCACGTCTGAAAGCATATTCAGTATTCATACCGCCTTAGTGGAAATTGAGATGAGGGTACCAATAGTACTGGAATAATTATTAAAACATTAACTAAACAAGGCAGCCGCACCTAATGGTATGTATCTGAAAGTACACAAACAGCTAGAGCTGATCATCTATAAACCACAGACAGGTTTTATCTTTAACTGATTCTTATGTATAAGAAGCATTTTAAGTGCTTGCCATGGTATTTGCCAGGGAAATGTATGCCTAACAAATTTCTATTGGGGAGCTACAAAGTGTTTTAATTCTAATAATACATACCAAAAATAATTTGATAAAATATCACGAGTAAAATTGTAATATATGTATTGTTTTTTTGTTTTGTAATGCTTATTATATAAACTTAAAATTTTTGGCTAAACTTGTTATTACTGTTCCCTTACATATACCTGTCAGCTGAGGGACAATGACATTTAAAAGACGTATACATTTTTGCTGGGGTTTGAGTATGTTCATTTTCAAACTTTCATGTGAGTGTATTCTTCTGATAATCCAGTCAGGATGGGAAACTGGTGGCACAGTCACTGCAGCTGTCTCTGTGCCTCAAACTTTTTCAAGAAAAAGGACAAGTATTTCTCAAGAGCTCTTGCAGAGATTGCGGTTTGATAATGTTAAGAGGAAATGCACGAGGGAGAGAAGGAGGAAGGTTTTTGACCGAATATCAAAAGTGTCAAGAAAGAGCAGAGAAAAAGAGAAATAACTAAATGCTGTCTCTGTATCATAGCGCAGTCATGTTTCGCCTATTATTTAATGATTAATTATGCAATGATATATTAGATAATAACTGTAACTGATACCTTTATAAGTACCCCAAGCAATGAGCACTTTATAACACAGGTAACACATTAACACCATAATTATTACATAATAATTTTATACAATGCAAAATAATGCATATGTATAAATAGGAATTGTTACGGTTGCTCTCAAGCCCCCGCAAACATAACGAAGCCAAAACCAAGGCTTCCCAAAAACAACCAATAACTTTATTCAACTACCCATAAGGAATACTAAAATAGCTGCAAAACACAAGATAAAATCAAGACCCGGCCGTGGTCGAGAGGTGAGGAGAAAAAGCCCCCATCTCCTGAGAAGCCGACTCCAGGCTTCTTAAAAGGGCACCGCCACAGATGCTCTCAATTAACTGTAACAAGACACACGCTGTAATGTGCCTGTGCTTGCGGTGGTGCTGCCACGGGGTGGCAGCAGAGGAGATTCTCCTCGCTCACTCATTACCTGCTAATTGCTGATTTGGGCCACCTGGAGTCTACCCTTTATAGGGACCTCACTCCCTCTGCTTGGTGCTCTTGCATTGTACAAGCAGCCGGTAACGCTCTGGGTATTTCGAGAGCTCGATGTGACTTACTCGATGGCTATCTGGTACGGGAGCTAAACACGTAGCAACCGGGGCACTTGAGAGTGGTCACTTTTCGTAGAAGGTATTCGTGGATAGAGTATCTCCAGCTAGTCTCAGGCTTGAGCTGAGAAATCTTACTTAGCCTACTTAGGCGTGTGTTGTGTTTGGTTCTCAGTCAAGAGACCTTCGTCCTGTTTTTGAGGATTGCCTTTTGTTTGGCCTTTTGCCAGGGTTTATTCCCCTTTTTCCTTTCTCCTACCTCGCTCAGTGGTTGACTGCTGTTCGCAGTCAGCTTTTAGACTCCCCGTGGATTTATTGTCCGCTTCTGACGTTGCTCGCCAGCCCCAACCTTACACACGCATGTGTCCAAACGGCCAGCGCCCCCACCTGAGGCGGAGGGACGTAACAGGAATAATAATAATAAAAGGAACACAAACAATTGATGTCATACATGGATGAATTAATTAATATTTCAAAGAGCTTTAACTAATTTCTTTAATTTACAGAACAGATATCTGTTGACCTGTAAAAATGGCAGAATTAGTCAGTGTGAATGATATTTAAAATGTTGATACTCCACGTGCTCATAGCTTTATCATTGGGTGAAAATGAAATTTCACAACAAGGTTTTGTTTTTTACATTCATTATGAATGCAAGAATGAATTAACACTGTGAAACAGGACAGTTTTCTTTTAGTTTTTTTTTTTTTCATAGGCATTGGAAGACATTATTTCCTTAACTTTGTGAGTGAAGAATCTAAAAGATAACATCTCTTCCATCTTCTCTGGCAGTTTTTGAAGCTGCCCTGTCATTTTCTTAAAATGGCTGTGTCCCAATGTTGACGTTTCTTAAATTCGCACCTTTCTTTTTCTTTTGATCTCTTGATCAGACGGCCACTCAAGATGAGGAATCGATCTACGTCAACAAGACCATGCTGTCGGGTGCGGGTGCGGTGGAAAAGGGGGACGAGGGCGCCCTGCACTATGCCACCGTGGATTTCTCCAAACTTCCCGGCACGGGTGGGGAACACGGAATGGGCATCGTCCATGGCACTTCCAAAGGGACGCCCAACTACGCCATGATCCGACACAAATCCAGGGAAGAGAGAGAAGGAGGAGAGGAAGAAGGTGAGGAGGTGCAGGAGGAGGTGGAGAAGGAGGGCCAAGCTGAGCTGGGCACAGAGAGGGAGTGGGCCGAGGCGAGGGGCGAGAAGGAGGAGGAGCCCACGGAGGAGGCCACCTACGGGAACATCTGCCCCTCCAGGCCCACTAAGAGGGCACGGCAGGGACTGCAGCAGCCGCCCAGGAACCCTGCTGCAGAGGAGGAGCAGCGCCAGGAGGAGAACTCAGCAGGAGGCCAGGAGGACATTTACGTGGATGTCATGAGCCCCCTGACGAAGGGTAACGGAAAGGGAACGGAGGAGAGTGAGTACACCGAGGTCAGGAAGCCCAAATAAGTCACCATGGAGATAGGCCAACTCATCACACTACGCTGTTGTCTCATAATGCCAGGTTTTACTTTACAGCACGATACATAACGTGCGTTATGTTGCAGTACAGATGTTACATTACAGTGTCATACCGAAGTACAGTAACTTATGGGGTACCAAATGCAACATAAATCTATTATTTCACGATGCATTTTCTTCTGAAATCAACTGAAATATCCCTATTTCTCTAAGATTTAATGGAAAAAGTCTTACATTTATTGTCTTTGATAAGCCAACTCATTTCAGCATTTAATAAAATGGAGGTATGCCTAAGTAGTCTACAGTTTGCCTTGCATCCTGTTTGCCTTGCATGTTGTTAAAAGAATGAAGACCAACCTGGAGATCACTTGCTTCAAATAAAAAAAATTCAAAAACTGAGCCTGAAAGAGCATTATTAGAGCACCAGTTCAAAGTGAGTACATGACACATTGGACATGATTGTTATTATTATTATTATTATTTAGCATACATATTATTTATCTAGCCCCCATGAAAATGTAAAATTCCACACAGATCAACCTTCAAAAATAACAAAGGAAAACAACAAAGCAAAATAACAAAAATGGTATCCCAGGGGAAGGAATCCTTATCCAGATGGGATCACACCCTATACAGCGAATAAAGGGGCTAAACGAGAGATAGGGTAGGATTGGAGAAAATGGGGTCAAGCACCCTCTAGAATCCACTGGGCAAACAAAGTAGTAGGGCTAGGCAAGAAATTAAAATGAGGTCAAACAAGCATCATCAACTAAATGATCACAATCCAAAAGTACAGAGCAAATTCAAAGAGTCTGCCCGGTAAAATGGCAAACCACGCCTTTTTAAAAATGCCAGTAACCGGAGACAGACGGGCAATCTGATGATGAGCCAGAGGGAAATCAATCAGACCCTCAGCAGAGACAAACAAAACGGAACACGAATGTTCTTATGACTGATGTCATAACAACACTGTAAAGCCTACGTAGCATTGTTATAAACATGGTGTAACGACTGTTATTACTTTTCAAGACAGCTCTTCAAAGTGTTACCAACTTTTTACTGCGTCCTAACAAATTAGGTTGTGTATCCAGAATCTGTGAGTCCTTAATTTGATTAAATTACATTACATTACATTACAGGCATTTAGCAGACGCTCTTATCCAGAGCGACGTACAACAAGTGCATTAGTTCAAGGTGCAGAGGTGCAAAAGAAACACACTAGAGTGAAGTAAAGATCGTAGTGCCAGAAGTGACCACATAGATCAGGACTCCAACCCTGTAGAGTAACCTGTTCAGCAAACAAACAAACAATCCTGCCAAGTACAAACTAGCACTAAATGGAATTAAATGGAAGTGGAGGGGCAGAGTACTGGCTGTTATGAATCATTTCAAATGTGGGGAATCAGTATTTTACCATTTCATAAAATACTCTTTGAAATGAATGGGGTCCAACATCAGGATTGTGTTTTCAAGCCTTCCACTGTTATATAGTCTCAGAGTACTACTGATTTCATGTCATTCATTCATTTTCATTTCAACTTCATACAAGACTCATCTTAAAAAGAGGTCCATAGCAGCAGTAAAAAAATAAAATAAATAAATAAATAAATAAATAAATAAATAAAAATAATAACAACAACAACAACAAATAAATAAATAAATAAATAAATAAAAATAAATAAATGATGATGATGATAATAATAATAATAATAATAATAATAATAATAATAATGACTACTGGATTATAAATCCACAAAAGAAAGAATACACACCAGGGGGAGCCACAGCGCTGGTTAATCACATTTCTGAAACGTATGCAGATTCCCTCAGTATCAGAGATGTGTGTAGTAAAGACAGGACGGATCAGATCTGTATTTGTTTTTAATCACTCAGTTCAAACAGAGGTGAGAACCTCCCAGACTCAGCTGAAGGGCTGAAAGGCTCTGTAGAATCCCATTGAACTGGATCAATCAACAATTGTCTTTAACTTTGACTGACAGTAAAATGCAGGTCCTATTTTTCCTTTTCACAACATGAAAGTCTGCCAAAGCCAGAAATAACCAAATTCAATTTGTAATGCTTAGAATTATTAGAAGGATATATACAAAATGGGACATATTTTTGAGAAATGTTACTATTTTATGTTGACTTGTTTTATGTTGACCATGAAAATGTGCATGTGTGCGTGCGTGTGTGTGTATGTGTGTGTGCCTGTGTGTGTGTGTGTGTGTGCGTGCGTGCGTGCGTATGTGCGTGTGTGCCTGTGTGTGTGTGTGTGCGTGCGTGCGTGCGTGTGTGTGTATGTGTGTGTGTTTGCAGGTGTGCTTCCCATGTTAGGCAACTAACAAGTTATCAGAAACACACTGGGACTACGCAAAAAGAGGACAATGACTAGCAGAACCCTGGAGATGGAAAAACTGAGACCAGATGCTGTGGTCCATTAAAAATATGAGCTTGTTGTGTTTCCTTAAAAACTGTTGTCTTTAAAATTTGAATGCGGAGGGTCACTTTAATCTACAGTGCACTTTTCGGCACTGTGAGCATTTAGGCAGTGACACAATTGTTTAGAGATGTTGAGAGACAACCACAACAGATTTAAAATTAAAATGAAACACCTAGAATCAATCTAGACCTTAATTAGCTTTCCTGAGCATAAACCAAGGATGTAGTGACACAGCTGGCCAAGAAACAACTGTGCAGCCATTTGCTCAATTACTTGGCCCCTCAAAATGGGGGGACTGTCTGAATAGGGCTGTGGTTCCAAAATGTTTCACTCAATGTGGACATAAATACTTACACATCAAAGCCGGCAGTCTGCACTTTAAATTCATATTTATTGTTTAATTTAAAATTCAATTTGCTGGAATACAGAGGGGGAAAAACACACACAAAAGTGTATGTGATACTTATAGATTGCACTGTAAACACCCACTGTGGCAATACATCTTCAAAATCGCTTTAAACAATAATAATAATAATAATTCTCAACACTGCTCAACAGTGCGCATTTCAGCATGTTCGTGTTATTGTACTATGGCAGAGAAAAAGTTTAAGTTCCGTAGCTATTTCAGAGATGGCAGGAAATTGTGCAAACTGTATGGCCCCATTTTTTCTCATGAGCGTTAGCCAATAATACGCACATCATGCATCACTTCCCCAGCATGCTTCAGGAAAGACCACGTATGAGCAGTTTCGGTTTTGTGTACGTTTATGCTTGTGCTCTGCAGGCTGAGGGTCCAGAGATACAGACTGGATATTCTTCTGTTCTACAGTAAGTATATTTCCACCTGTCTAGCACTTGGTTCAGTCACATTACAGATAGTCTTCATGTGGTAACTGTCATTAGCATTTAATTAAAATGAACTGTTTTTAAGTTCCTTTATCCTCTCAATAATGGACGTGTTTCATGATCATTTCTTGTCAGGATACATTGCGCCAGTCAATGATTTTTAAACTTTTTTTGTATTTCTTTTTTTTTTTTTTTTACCAAAAGATCGAGAAATTATTGTCTGGGTATCAATGATGTTTGCCTCACATATTAAAATGTATTTTCAGAAATTTCAACTCATACAAGCAGTCTAATATTGCTGAACTGGTGCTTGTTACAGGCTATATCTTGGTAATGTCATTTTGGTAAGCTCATTTCTGTTATAATTCTTACAGTACATTTAACTGAAAATGCATGCTAATATCAATGAGCCTTTTTTTTATTTTAGCCATTTTTATCCATAGTCATTTTTAAATTGTTTGCTTTCATGTCATCTTGAAGTGAAATTTGAGTTTGTATGGCTGTATATCACTGAATAAACAAACATGGGTCCTCAGTGCCCATATTTATACAATCGATTAAAGCACGACTGCATATGATTTGGAGATGCAAGGAATTTGTGCTTGCTCACATATTAGAGATAACAATATAATAATAATTCAAAACCATTTCTTAGGAAAGTATAACCTTGTCAGTTTGGGCACATACAGTATAACCGGTTGATAAATTCAATGTAATTCAATGCTGTGGACCACATGAATGATAAAATACCATTCCTAACAGTGACTGTTGTGGCATAGGGGCACAGCGTTGGTAGAGAAACCAGGAAGGCACACTTGCAAACAGCTTTAGGATAAGAGCCATACAAGGCAAGGCAAGGCAAGGCAAGGGAAGGCAAGGGAAGTTTGTTTGTATGGCACATTTCACACACAGAGGCAATTCAAAGTGCCTTACATAAAATAGATAAAAAGGAAAGAGCATAAAAAATAGTAAGTAAAAGTACAGCAGCTGCACTCTTCACACCTGAAGAGGTCTGATGCTTTAGCCAGTTGGGAGGTGCTGTAAAACAGATTTCATGGGTCTAACCTGTCAGCTGTTCATGGATTTATCTAATGGTTAAACATTTATCGCCAATGGTATAATGCATAGTGCATTAGAGTATTCACTAAACAACATTTCATTGCCATAGAAGAGCAAGTACTACAAAAAGACTAACTGCATGCAGGAAAATAAAGAAAGAATTTGCTGCTGTCAATTTATTCTGTGAATAATGTAGTTGTGTTTAAAATAATTATTGCAGACCTTGACATGGGCAAAGTATATTTACTTCAATGCGCAATTAAAAAAAGAAATTTATAATCTGTCCCTCCATTATTATACCCGCTTATTCCTGGGCTGGGTCGTGGGCTGAGCCTATCCCAGCATGCACTGGGTGAGAGGGAGGAAATACATCCTGGACCACTGAACTGTACAATAACTAGAAGGGAAACATGGTCATGTGGTTCCTTTCCATTCTATTCAATTTATACTTCGCATGTGGCACCACCGCAAGATGGCCGCCGTGGCCCTGAAATAGAATTATTGATGAGTCTCCCATGTACATCCGATCAGTGTTGTTGAAATTCATTGAACCCCCTCCAGTGCAAATTATGCGCCAAAAGCTCCCATTGTGTTGATCAATAGAAGCAGCTTATAACATTTTTATTTTATTCCTGGATCAAAAAGTTTTCAAAATATGACCAAATATCACTATTGTGATTGCGTTGACAAGGCATGCTGATCTATGATTGGCTAAGAACAAAACCAATGAGATATGTAACAGTGTCATGAGACAACCATAGTAGCTTCACAGCATCGTCCCGTGATGGGGCACGTCTGCAAAGTTGATTCATTTTCTTCTCAGACCACATTTACAGAGCTGTGGGCACAGCTAAATAGCTCACTAGCTACTTGGTGCCAACAGTTATGAATTTCACAAGCTTAGCTAGCTAGCAACTGTTGACTTGGTGTTTTTACCTTGCACATAATAAAAGTGTTAAATGCTTTGAAGTGAGTACTATTTCCGAAGACAGAACATCTGAAGTTATGTGTTGTCAGTCTATTAACTGTATGGGGGAACAGCATCTAACCTGTTGGCTACATGGTAGTTCGCAAATAGCCTTTTCTAACTAGCTCGCTAGCTAGATTATATTATCTATCGATTATAAAGTAAATTCCGTTGTTATCTTGTAAATAATAATATTATGGGTTCATATCTCAAGTTAAGTCTTGTTGGAGTATAGAATACGATGATGACAACTATGGATGATGTATTAAGAAAAATCTACAAGCACGTCTAGTCTGAAAATGCTCCTTTTAAGTGACCTGCGAAAGTTTAGCTATAGTGTAAAAGTTTGTGGTTATCCTTATGGACAGACAGTGGTTGACTCATTTAACTGACTCTGGCAAAACCCTACAGAGGCGGCTTACTAGGCAAGCAGCTGCTCTATGGGACATTTATGAGGGGAATAACAGGGTAAAAAACAGAACAAATAAAATCAAGTAAAATTCTATCTGTCCAATCAGTGAGCCCCACTGTGCTGGTTGCTAACAGGACTGAATAGGAGGTTTGCACAAACAGTCTGTCTGTTGGTGCATCTGATGAGTGTGTTTCTCGTTCTCCAGATCGGCTCCACCCAGTGCCTCTCTGCTCCTCACTAATACTGAGACATGATTGGAGCAGAGAGATTTATCCTCATTGGCTGTCTGCTGCAAGGTGGGGTTTGGTGGGTGGAGTTATAGAATGTTCATTGGTACAATACAGAGGACATAAACTATTGGACTTTTCATGGTGATTTCACCAAATAATAACATTCTTTCTTATTGCAAAAAAAGAGAAAAGAAAGTTGCTTACTACAAAAATGAATATGTAAATTATGTAGGAATATACTGTAGTGTATCTAAAAATCAGTCATGCACACAAACTATTGGGTCAGAGCATTTGAAAATATCCATGTGTTTATATGGAAGTATTTATGATATTCATGATGTTTTCAGGTATGAGTTATTAGACATCATAATGTTGCATTTATGTTAATCTATTTTTAACCTGAACCAGGCTTGTACAGTATAGTGTGATTTTTTGGTGCTGTAGGATCTCCAGTGTAATACTGTGACAGAACTGGTTTGTCTGTGTTGCAGGAGCCTTAGGCAGCAATTGGGCAGTCCGGATGCCTCAGAGTATTGAAGCTCTGATTGGATCCTGTGTCCTGATTCCCTGCAGATTTGAGATCCCATCTGAATATGACTCAGATCTATTACAGGATCCATCTTCAGTTAATGGAAAATGGAAAAAAGATGAAACCATAGTGTTTGATTCCAGCAGCCAATCTGCATCTTCTCTGCATGGAAAGATCACTGGAGACCTGTTGCAGAAAAAATGCACTACAATCCTGAAGAACCTTCCAATGAATTATCATGGTCGTTATAAATTCAGATTAGAATGCAACAATAGAGTCAAATGGAATTTTGAACAAAGTGTTCAAATTAATATCACAGGTAACTTGCTTTGTTTTTTATTTTGTCTGTGTGTGTGTGTGTGTGTGTGTGTGTGTGTGTGTGTGCCTGAACTATAATACTGGAGACATCAGAGTCTCTAGAACGCTCAACTTCAAAATGTATCATAAATGTCTCAAACATGAAAGGTCTGGCTTTGCAGAATGTTTATGAGCTCGGAACAGAAAACATTTGACAAACTTGAAAGGATTGTACGTCATGGTGGAGTCGAATGTTCTTAGTCCCTTTTTAAGGTTGAATTAGTGAGTATGCTGGTCAGACACTGTTGATGTTGATATTAGAATGAATTCTGCATGACTCTCCAATGCTGAGAGAGACAGTAACCCGTCCTCATGTCTCTATGTCTCCCAGCCTCTCCACCAAAACCCAAGATAACCCCAGAGAGGGTGAAGGTGATGGAGGGGGCCTCTGTGAGTATGAACTGCTCTGCTGCAGCACCCTGCCCCGAACTCCCCCCAAGTCTGACATGGACCCCCAGGCTGAATGACAGTGTGGATCAACTGCAAGAGAATGAGGATCGAACCAAATCTGTGTCTTCTGATCTGACCTTTACTGCTTCCCACCTCCACCATGGGCAGAAGATCACCTGCAAGGCACTTTACACACTGCAACAAGGAAACACTCAGAAGACATCTGAGGCCAGTCTGACTCTCAGAGTTCTATGTAAGAGAGATTTTGAAAAACAAGGAATTTTCAGTAATAATAATAATAATAATAATAATAATAATAATAATAATAATAATAATACTAATAATAATAATAATAATAATAATAATAATTTAAAGCTTTTGCCATAGTGCTGCACAGAATAAACAGCATAAGTAAATAATGACCAAATCTGAATGATCTAAAGTAGTGTCATCCTTTCAAGACTTCTCAAAGTTCTATGTAAGAGAGCTGGATTTGAATGTATTACTCTTAGATTTTATAATAATAATAATAATAATAATAATAATAATAATAATAATAATAATAATAATAATAACAATAATAATAATATGTTTCTTTATTTTTAGCTTTACACTGCATGGTCAGTATGCTGAATTAACAAAATAATTAAATAAGGACAATTAATGCAATGATATAATTAAAAATCAAAAATAGTACATTTACCTGATGTCATGCTTATCTTCAAAAGTATTCTACCATTACATTGCATGAAATGCTATATTACTCGTCACATGCCATATTTTCATCTGCTAGATGCTCCTAAGAACACCTCAGTGTCAGTCAGTCCCTCTGGATCAGTGTTAGTGGGCAGCTCTGTGACTCTGACCTGCAGCAGTAATGCCAACCCAGCAGTGCGGAACTACACCTGGTATAAAGTGACTGGGACAGAGATGAACACTGTAGGAACTGGACAGAATCTCACCTTCAATGTGACTGAGTCCAGTGGCAGTGAACAGTACTACTGCGAAGCACAGAATGAACATGGAAAAGAGAAATCAAAAACTGTACAACTGGAACTTGATTGTAAGTTTGCTATTATGTCGCACATACGTTCTTGACAGTTTTTTTTTTTTTTAATGAAAACATTTTATTTATATGAATTAAAATGTTATTTCCTCAGAAAGGTTTACATGTACTGTATATTGTGTGGATGTTGATGTTCAAGAAAGTCAGATTCACCATCTTTTATTATTTTATCACATTTGTATTTTGAGCATAGATTAGGAGTTGAAAATGAGTGGGGAAAGAATGTAGCAAAGAAATAGATATAAAAGCATTGCTTTTTACCATTAGACCTCCAGCCTTGGAAAGCCAGATTGGTCCATCAAGTTGTTTCTCAGAGGAGTCACATCAGGCAGAAAGCACAATTATTTTTTTTTTGGATTTTCTTGATTATGTTAAATTGCCCGGTGGTAGTTCAATATAATGGGTAATGAACTGGTCTTGTAAACTAAAGGTTGCGGGTTTGATTCATGAGTGGGGCACTGCATTGTACCCTTGAGCAGTGTACTTACTCAACTGCTTCAGTATTTATCCAGATATATAAATAGGTGCAACGTAAAAAAGCCAAAGTTGAGTAACTTTCTTTGGATAAGGATGTCTGCTAAATGCCCATGGGGAAAAAATGTAAAATGATTTGAAAGGCCAACTTTTCTCCTAAAATCTAAATCTAATGATTTTTCCACCTTTCCATTATTTGTACATGACAACAACAAAAAACAGTAGAAACCATTTTTGGCAGTATGGATCTAGCAATGTCAATTAGTTGTGTTTCTCCATAAATTACAAGGTAATTTTGATCGTGCGTAAAGAACAAAATATGACAATGCTTGGGCAGTTTATTTTTAGCTCCATTTTACAAGTACAAGTTATTTTCAGTGTAAGGTATCAAAGCACTAACAAATGGTTTTGCTTTGTTCGTAAACTGTTCAATTTTCATTAGCAATAGGGAAGCTTGCTGCATTGAGTTTTAAAGGACAAATGTTTTTATTTCAGATCCTCCTAAGAACATCGCAGTGTCAGTCAGTCCTTCTGGTTCAGTGTTAGTGGGCAGCTCTGTGACTCTGACCTGCAGCAGTAATGCCAACCCAGCAGTGCAGAACTACACCTGGTATAAAGTGAATGGGACAGAGTTGAACACTGTAGGAACTGGACAGAATCTCACCTTCAATGTGACTGAGTCCAGTGGCAGTGAACAGTACTACTGTGAAGCACAGAATGAACATGGCAAGGAGAACTCGGCAACTGTACAGCTGAATGTGACATGTATGTTCAGTGCATCTATTATATGATTGTATGAATCACATTATTGTTATATGTGGGCAGCTGTGCTGTTTGTAACTGTGGATCCTGTGTTCAGACATGCTTCAGATCTCTGGCTCTGGGAGCTGTAGCAGAACTGCAGCAGAGATCAGCTGCTCCTGTGAGAGCCGTGGGAATCCCTCTCCCAGCATGGAGTGGCGTGTGTCTGGACTACGGGTCACTAACTCCACTGACATAGTCATCAGGGAGGAGCAGCTGGGGAACACAGGCCTGAGGAGCTCCCTCACCATGCGCCAATCACAGGGAGACACGCCCATTCTTCTCTGCGTCAGCACCAACACTCTCGGCAACTCCAGCCTCCAGCTCCACCTCCCGCCACCACAGCAACACTTGGGTATTTACATATATGGCTGTTCTTAAAACTTGACTTTTACCATATGTCGTAAAGCCTAAATAGCACTGTTATAAATATAATGTAACCCCTGTTATTATCATTCAAGACAGCTCATTAAAGTGTTACCAACATTTTACTGCACTCAGACTAGTCCAGTGGAGATGTGTTGTTTATTCCACAGGCTTACAATTATGTAGGCATCCAATTTTTTCTATGACACTGTTTCTACTTTTTCAGACACAGTCCACAAATTTTCTTACTCTAGTTTTGTATGAAATTGTAGATCCAGAATCTGTAAGACCTGAATTTGATTAAATAGAATTGGAGGGGCAGAGTACTCTGACTGTTATGAATAGTTTAAAATGAGGGGATCCAGTTTACTCTGATTATAAAGCACTTTTTAACTGCTGGATATCTATAAACAAGTAATGTCTGATGATGTCTTTCAATAAGTCTTTTAGGCATGAATGAGATCCAACCATAATGACTTTTTATTTGTTTTTTTCAGGATTCACTTGCAATCCACTATTACTTATTATAAACGTAGGACTGATTTGTCTGTATGTGCTGACTGTTGGATTCTGTGTCCACAAAAATAAAAGGTACAGTCATCTTGATCTTACTGCTGATAAAATATATAATTACCGTAGCCTCTGACCAGATACTGAGAGGCAATTATGCTTTCAGTAAAATATTTTAAATGTTGAAACTATCCCATCCAGTAAATGCATGTGGTTTGCAGAGACATACTGGATAAGCAGAGGCAATAACACATTCTCTCTCTACTCTGATTTTCATGTCTCCAGGTCGTCTAGAAGACTGAAGGTGAGTCTCACCATCCTTTCCTCCTCTTCCTCTTCTGAAACACTCTGTCTGCAGCTCAGCCTGATTTCACCTCTATTTTACATTCACACCATCTGTGTGTCTTTTCCTTTAAAGGGAGGGAGGGACAGGGACACATATGCCAGTCTGCAGCTTTCCAACATCAGCCCTGAATATGACGTGCTGCAGGTGAGCAAGTGTGATACAAAGAAATATACACCAGGGGGTGCCACTATGCTCATATTTACGAAAACTCATATTTATGAAAATGAAATGTATGTAGATTCCCTCAGTATCAGAGCTGTGTGTAGTAAAGACAGATGAGATCTGTATTAGTTTTTAATCACTCAGTCCAAACAGAGGAGAAAACCTCAGACTCAGCTGAAGGGCTGAAATGATATTTTCTTGCCCTTAATGTTGATGCAGAAGCCTTTTGTTCTTTTCAAAAAATGGAAGTCTTAAGCCATCACACTGAAGTGTCCAGACTAAGGTTGAATCCACTGATCCTCCAACAAGTTCACTTGGCATCGCACTCGCCTCCCACAATCGGTCACTTGCGGGCATTATAAAATTTTAAATGGGGGATAATGTACAAGTCAGCTCTTTAATCTGATTGGTTATCACACCATGCTCCTCATCCCACTGGTCACTTTGTTTTCTTACCTCACTACCTATCCCAAAATGCCTTGCAGAGGCAAAGAATTGTCTCTCATTGACAATGAAGAGAGGCGATTATAAATTGGCTTTTCGTCAGAGGATATGTGGCTTCACTGTTAAAATTCAAAGAATGCATACATAATTGGAAATATTTTTTTAATTTTACGATTTTTTGCAGTTAATTTTGTAATAAAAAAGGTTTTGTCTTTCCACTTTTTCCTCTTCATATGAACATAGGCACTGCCCTGAGACTATGCCGTTATGTGCACTGAGGTGTTCCTTTAAATAACCATGAACCTGTGTGTGTGTGTGTGTGTGTGTGTGTGTGCATGTGCTGTATATGTTAGGTAAAAAACAAGCATCAGAAACACACAGGGACTACACAAGAAGAGAACGATGATTACCAGAACCCTGAAGATGGAAACAGACCAGATTCAGGGGCTAATTAAAAATGTGAGCATGTTGTGTTTCTTTTAAAGCTGATTTATTTTTGTTTTAAAAACAAAACAAAAAAAACTGAATGTTGAGGGTAATTTCTATCTATCTGTCCTCAGAGCATTTTTATGACATGCAGAGATGTTTATTTAGTATTTATCCTGGAGAATAGAATTTTGTTTTTTTTTCATTTTTCATTCTTCTTACAGAATCACTATTTCTGTACACTGCACTTGCATCCCTTGTGCTTTAATGACTGTATACCACAGGTTGTCGTGTAAATTTGGCTGCTATCTGTTTTTGAGAACACCAAATCAAAATTGCATCCTCATGAATTTTCAAAGAATGTTACATTGTGCTCTAGGGATGTGATACGTTTTTAAAAAGCCCCTTGTCCCTCTCCTGAATTTGGAAAGCTGGTTTTCAGTCATTTTACATCTTATGGTTGGAACAGTCTGCTGAAAAGTTTAAAGGAGAAAGACTAATATCAATTACTGATTTCAAACATGGAATTCTCATGACTCAGGGACTGACGTATGCTCCTGTTTTTAGCCTCTGCTCTGGTCTTTAATTTCTATTATACTATTGTCTCACTGCACATTTGATGTTTGCAACTTCATTGGCAACTGTCTTAATGGGTAACTCTGAATTTTATGTCAGGTCCCCCTTGTAAAAAAGATATCAATCAGAATGGGATGCTGCTGGTTATATAAAGATTAAATAAATATTTAATAAATATTAAATAAAGATTGAACATTTGTTTAAGTGTACAGGTGTCGATTTACTGTTCAAAAATAATCAAATTCTGATTTGATTATAAACTGTCTACTAAAACTGTCTAGGTTCATATTAGAAGCATTCTTTAAAGTAAAAAAATTTTTTTCGTTTACTTGATGACTGCTATTGTGCTCCCATATTTAATTACATTTTTTATGATTGCTTTGACTCATTTTGCACAACAGAGTTTCAATGTGCAAAACTCTTAACACAGAATGCTGTACTGTTCATTTTGGGTTCACAATGTAATATAGCATGCAAAATAAAAACACCAGTGTCAAATCAGAGAATATTATATGCAAAAGTTTATCACAGCACCAGAACATTAGATATTTCAAACAATGAAGTTAAATCATTGCTGCATTTTCAATATACAACAGTAATCATCAAATAATGCTGCCAAACACAAAATCCTTCTGATCAAAAAAGAGTTTGAAAGTGTTCTTCATAACGCAAAATGCTATACTCCTAATCTTGGGCACAAAATCATTTATAGCATGCACAATAGAAACAACTGATCCAAATTAGATTGTATTTCATGCTAAAGTTTATCATAGTATAGTGTTCGGCGCGGAAAACAGAGGCGGACACGGGGCTGCCCGTTTCCGAATTTCCCCAGCGGAGCTTCGCTATATTGCAAACATCGTTTATTAACAGTTTTACAGCTCTCTCCCGTTCGATCGGTTGGACAGCTCTTTTATAGCCCTGGGACGCCCTGATTGGCTTAATTCGCTGCCCTCGGTGCACCAATCACCGGACATTACCGAGAGCCAATCGCAACATCGAGCACACAACAACACAAAACTAGCATTACTTACAGCGGTATTCACAGCGACATTAACAACGCTACTGTACAAAAGCATAAGGGTCCAACGAACACAAATACAACGAAGTTAGCTAGCGCTCCATAAGCGACTATTAACAGGCTAAGCACATTTAATAACACAAACACGATCATGCATTTACAAACATTTACAGCTAGCTACAATAACGGAGGCGAGATCGCCACAATGGTGTCAGAACAGTGCATATGTTCATCGTTGAAGTTTAATTATTGGTGCATTTTCAAATACAACGGCCATTATCAAATAATGTGGTCAAAAACAAAATACTTGTTAGCAAAAAAGACTATGCCTAATGGTCATTCCTTCATAGGTACTTGAAATTATGTACAGCAAGCGTCCCCTGTGATGGTCTGCAGTATAGCGCTTGTGTTTTTATGAAAGGCAAACAAAATATTAGATTAATGATTAAACTTCATATAATCTAAAGAAATCACAAAGTAATGCAGTACACAACTGTATTGTACAGTAAAAACAAAAACAATAAAAGCAAAAACAGTTACAGTAACAACAAACTTTACCGTAAAGTACAAAAAAAAAAAACTGCTTTTTGGTGATTAAGCAGAATTTTTGCCTCTCCGCTGCATTTGGCCACAGAATTTCGTCTACGTTGCATCTGATGTCTTCGTTGGCAAGACAGCGCTGGTA
This sequence comes from Anguilla japonica, assembly GCA_025169545.1. Taxonomy (NCBI): domain Eukaryota; kingdom Metazoa; phylum Chordata; class Actinopteri; order Anguilliformes; family Anguillidae; genus Anguilla; species Anguilla japonica. Next base: position 85,352,880 of record CM045883.1, on the reverse strand, counting down.
AAATCTTTCAGAGTGCCTTATCCACCCCTGACACTGCTGGGCTGTAATGTCATCGCATGCCTCATCCACGGCCTGAAGGAGCATTGCCTTCTCATATGGACGCCTATCGTATACCTTCCACCTCCAGGCCGAGAAAAACTCCTCGATGGGGTTCAGAAAGGGGGAGTAAGGTGGAAGGAATTTTGATCGGAACTCTGGATGGGCTGTAAACCAGTCTCGCACAGCCAATGCACGATGGAAGTTTACATTGTCCCAGACAATGATGAACACCATCTGGGCATTTGGCTGTATGAGACGGTTGTATAGCCCATCCAGAAAATGTATGAGGCGCACAGAGTTGAATGCCCCCAGCAGAGGGTCACGAGCCTCAACTGCATTGTGGGAAACGGCAGCACACATTGAGATGTTGGCTCCACGCTGTCCCGGAACATCAACAGTGGCCCTCTGCCCAATTACATTCCAGCCCCAACGCCGGCGCTTGCTGTGTCCACGTGTCACTAAAGACAACGACGGCATCCATGTACGCAGCGCAACCCTCTAGGCCCGCCAACACCCTGTTCATGAGTCTCTGAAACGTCGAAGGAGAAATTGTTTGCGCTTTACCAACCAACACTGATTGTAACATAATGACTTGTTCATCCTCCAGCCAATTAAGAACTTTAGCTAGTCTCTCAAACAGCACAAAAAACGTGTCTGGGTCTTTTTCAGAAAATTTAGGGATTGGACAAAGATTGCGGGTGACATCAAAACCAGAGGAGCCAGAATTCCCATCTAAAGAACTAAGTACAGACCTACCAAAGATTGTCTTAGTACTTTGCTCTTTAAATTTCTCATGCTCAAACCAACTTATCCTGTTCAAATTTTAGTTTTGCAAACTCAATTTTCTCCTTTAAATCTTGTTCGGATTTTACTTTTCCAACTTAAAGCCTTAACCTCCGCATTTCAAAGTCATGCTTGACTGTCTCTAATTGCCCCTGGTCCCGAAACGACATCTCATGTTTCAATTCAGACTCACTCTCTGGCTCTTGAGATGGCAGTGCAGCTGGCAAGGGTGCGTAATGTCCTGTTCGGATGCCAATTGAATTGCCACTCTCTATGGCTTCAAGGTCAGACATCGTGTTAAATTGTGACAAACAAGGGAATTGCAATAGAGATGCAACCTCCCGAACGGAAAATTTAAGAAGGATGAGCAGGGCAAAGTGAGAAACGGGCAGGCAACCCGAAAAAAAGAGCACCCCGCTGTACTAACGGAATCCCTAGTCGTCATGTGACGCAACGGCGGGATATTTAATCACTCAACTCAGCAGCATAACACACAGACTGACAGACTGCGCATCACACCACGGAATGAACCCAGGACAAATGCCACAAACCGATTTAGTCACACAAAAATAACAAACACCCACCAAAATCGCCAAACAGTAACCCTGAAGGACATCGTCGCTACAGCCTAATTGGGGTAAATGTGCAGAGCTCTAGTAGTAAAACACCGGTGTGTTGCCAGTCCAGATCACACAGTGTATCACTACTCACCCCTCCTCAATCGGCGACCGCAGCACAGAAACTGAGAAAAAAATAAACAAAACAAAAAAAAAAAAAAACTTAGTGCTGTAATGAAAACACAGTTCAATTATTCTCTCCACCCGTACGCTCAACGGCGTAACAATTTAGAAGGCTTTTCACTTCAACCAAGCTCCATCTAAAACAAACACAATGCCACATGTGTCAAAAATGTTTTTAATATAGCCTAACTCAAGCTCAACATTACAGCAATTCAATTCAATTACGTTATTCCTTCAAAGGGGCTATCCAAACAGACCTGCACTTGTTGGTCTGCACAAGGCAAGCACATAAACAGAGCTCACCAACACATCCTGTACCACGCTCGCCACTGATAGGCCAGAACGACAGCGCGCAACCGCGCCCACATACAAACCAGGAAGCAAACACTAGCTCTGCTTAATGCGAATCGAGAGAGCCACATCGCAAACCGATTATAACACTTTACCCATGCTAATTAAATATCAAAAAGGGACACGTTTGCGACCCACAAACAATCCCGGACGAGCCCCCAATTCATGTAACGACCCGGCTCAAGGACCGACACATGAAACGGACACCGGACTTTAGTTGAAGGAAATAACAAGTGTTTATTGAAAAAGAGAACAAGACCGAAACCAAAATAACTATATCAGCGTCAGTAATCAGTGTGCATGGAGGTGTTGCGTGCCTGAAGTGTTTGGGTGTGCTAATTAAAGCATAAAAATGTGCATGGGGAAAAAGTGCAGCTGCGTCTGTGGCAGTCAGGCTTCCAGCTGGTGGAGAGAGAGAGTGAACGCCCATCATCCTTGCCCTCTTAAGGACTGCGAACAGCTGTGTGCAGTCAGGACTGCTACTCCCGACAGCACGCAGCACCCTGGCCAACAAGGGCAAATACACAGACAGGTGAAAACAAGAGGGGAGGGGCGCACAGAAGGCGTGAGAGTGCCGAATGGACCCCCTGACGAAGTTGGACCCTAGGCACGTGCCTAGTTTTCCTAGATCCGGCCCTTGAGACCAATGGGCAGGTCCACACACATACGTACATAATCCTAATGTGATGTCTAGGGCATGATGTCAACCAGTCCACACATTTATAGAGGATGGGTCACTAAAGTATTCGCTACTGTAGTATTGCAACATTGCTATACACATACCTGAGCATATTCCACCCTCAAAGCCTTCACTCTATCTTCATTCCTTAGCAAAGGCACCAAGTAAATTTGTTTCATTGTGATTTGGTGCTTTTTCAAAGTTTGCCCAATTGTTGTTAGGCTGATTGAGTGGATGTTTTGGAAGATTCCATTATCTGCCAGAATGTTTTGTTTGGATTTTCTTGATCCGTATGTCATTTCTTTGAACCGCCATGTCTGTTAGTGCCCTCTCCTGCTGGGCAGAGAGAAGACGGCCATGTCCTCCAGCTGGTGGTGCTTTTTCAGTTCTAAAGTACAGTAAAAATAACAATTACAACAAAGATAATTCACACCCACACTTTAGTATTCATGAAATATACTGTATCACAGACAGCAATATCAATTTTACAGTTACTGTAATTTCAATATACAGTGACTGTACAGTAAATTACACATATTGACTCACCGATTATCTCTCTTAAAAAATCTTGTCATGGATGCCACAGTTGACCTTTTCAGGTTTGGCTGCACAACCTTCCCAGCTTGAGCCAGTGTTAGACCTCTGTTTACCACATGGTCGACAATAGTGACTCTAATTTAATTTGACACAACAGCTGTTCTGCCTCCTTGGGCCACGACCGTGACCCCATGCACGACCACGACCACGACCGCGACCCCGTCCACAACCCTGTCCTTCCTTACCAACCTCAACATCACCGACCTGCTCCATGTTGTCAGAAACTGCCATTCAGGTTTATAAGCAGCCTTTTATGTAGCGGTGAAGAGATTATCAATTGTGTTGCAATGCTACTCACCTGGGCAAGGTGGAAGTACTGAGACATGACTAAAAACACCTGTTGAACTGATTTAGTAATCTGCATTTGTAGTAATAAGCATTTGAACATTGTTGTAATATTACGTGTCTGTATTCTGAGAATGGAGCATATGATTCAGAGTTTGGCACTTTGTATTAACAGTTTTGCACTTTGTATGTCAGCATTGGATGTAGTGTCTTAAGGTAAGAATTCTGCAAGTCAGTTTAGCACTTTGCGTTAACAGTTTTACACTTTGTATGTCAGAATAGGATGTAGTGTCTTAGAGTATGAATTATGAAAGTCAGTTTGGCACTTTGCATTTTGAGTTTTGTTCATTGAAATTCTGCTGTGCAAAATGAGTCGTAAAAAACTGTAATTAAATAAACCATAGCAAAAGTGTTCGCTTGTTTCTCAGGCAATGGGAGTAAAGTCCACTAGAGGGAGACAAATATCCTGAATGGGCCAAAAGTGACAAAACTGGAGATTCTAAGCCAGGGAAGTCACACTTCAGTCCTGGACGGTCGCAGTGTGTGCTGGTGTTCGGTGTGTTTCAGCACAAGTGATCGATTGAAGTCTTTGATTGGCTTAAGTGTCCATACACTCCTTGTTCTCAAAGCCTTAATTGTTTGCTGATTGCAAGGGGGCCATCAGTAACCGCAGACACTAAATGGTAAATGGACTGCATTTATATAGCGCTTTTATCCAAAGCGCTTTACAATTGATGCCTCTCATTCACCCATTCATTCACACTCCAACAGTGATAGGTTGCCATGCAAGGTACCAATCAGCTCGTTGGGAGCAATTAGGGGTTAGATGTCTTGCTCAGGGACACTTCGACACGCCCAGGGCAGGAGATCGATCCGGCAACCCTCCGATTACCAGACAAACCCTCTTACCTCCTGAGCTACGTCACCCCACTACAGCCCCTCTACAACCCTCCAGGCCTGGCGTTCTGTGTGTACAGAGTATGACGCGCTTAGGAAAAAGAAAAAGAAAAAAAAACACTTATTAAGCAATAAAAAACCTCAGAAATATATTTTTGTGAATCTTATGATCACAGCCATACACTTCAGCGATGATGGATTTCAAATCTATGCTTGCGGTTGTTTAGAATTTTCCTCATTGTTCAAGGAAAGCTGAATTCAGATACGAAGCGACTTATGTGCATGCATTCAGGAATAAAAATTTCTATTGAGATAAACTGTATTTGTGTGAATGAAAGCTTGAATTGATGCAATCTAGATGCACTGTAAAATATATTATTAAAATGAATTGTTACTAAAAGGGTTTTTTTTCACTTTTCAATTTTTGTGATGTTTGATTTTTAAGGGAGAAGGCAGACAAAAAAAAGAAGTTGAAGTCTAGGTTTTGTTTTACTTTGCCACTATGGGGAGCTATGGGGCGACATAGCTCAGGAGGTAAGAGCGATTGTCTGGCAGTCGGAGTATTGCCGGTTCAAACCCTGCCTTGGGCGTGTCGAAGTATCCTTGAGCAAGACACCTAACCCCTAACTGCTCTGGCGAATGAGAGGCATCAATTGTAAAGCGCTTTGGATAAAAGCGCTATATAAATGCAGTCCATTTACCATTTACCACTCACAGCCTATTCATATGGATACAGGAGGCAAAACTGAACAGTGGTACACAGAGGTGACAGCGTTCAATAAATGCAGTTAGCAGAAAAACTGAGGATATATTAACAGTTGCATATATTTCATAAAATTGCTAGATGAACATTGCCGTGCCCCTGGTGTCCTCCGCGGTGGACGCCGGCGTGGGGGTGAGGATCCTGAGCAAGGCGCGCGACTCGCTGGGCCTGGATGACGCGTCGCTGGAGGGGGTGGCCCGCCGACGGGGGCGGGACGGGGCGCGGCTCGAGGCCCTGCGCACCTGCCCCCTCTGCCGGGAGGTCACCAAGGGCGCCGTGAAGAAGCTGCTGGCGGCCGCAGAGAAGCAGAAGCCCATTGGTGCCCGCGTGGTGGAGATGGCGCTGCCCGTGACCGCCAAGTCCGCCAGCCGCTCCTTCACCACCATGTTCCTGGCGCTCAATGACGCCATCAACGACATGGCTGCCGATGTGGAAAGGGTGGTGGCGGCTGCAGTCGGGGGGGCAGATTGAGGAACTGAAATCTTCGCGACCAATTTAAAAGAAAAAAAAAAAAAAAAAAACTGGAGGTGGCCTAATTCTTTTCGGCCTGTACTGTACATGTTGCATTACGCATTTGCATTAATTTGATATTTTTCTTTGTTAATTTTCCATGTATTTTTTGCACCGTGAACATTGCATCAGACATAAGAAAGCTCTTTAATGAAAAAAAAAAAAGTGCAAAATGATTTGAAGTGATATTTCATGGCAACGCTTGCTAAACTTGGCTCCGTTGTTGTTATTATCACTTGCTGCATTATGAGATCAGGTCTTGAGTGACGATGCATTGGTTCTGGGAATAAACTCATTGCAAATATCCAAAAAGAGTCTTATTTTTCTCCCTTCATTCCATGAAGAAGTCAGTTCCCGGGAACAGCTGCAGAAGACTATTTAAAACAGTGGGGGGAAGTACAAACATACAGAATTGAGTGAGAAAAAAAGACAGTGACACTTCCCTCTGCAGGAAACAGGTTCTTTTTTTTTCTTTTGACACTTGGCTGTGAAAATGCACTACCAAGAAGGGGGGTTCTGTGTGTGTATATTTCCTGTCTAAGGAAGAGGGGCCATTTTTTAGTTTCAGTCATTTTACGAAAAGGACATAGTACATCCAGATTAACTGTAGCTGATTTCTAATCCTCTGTCACATCCAACTTGTAGGTAAGCAGCCACTTTTACAATTCTTTCATGGGTAAATGATTTCCAGCATTTCTGTTTCTGATGGGGTTGTCTCTCTACCCCCCCTCCAGGTACAGGTATCAATGCCATTGCTACAACAGTTATTAACATTTCATTTGAATGTTTGTGAGTTTAGTAGCTTTTGTCTGTACTCTGCCTTGTTTCTGGTCTGGGAAAATAAATAGCAAGTGTTATCGCTTTAAATAGAAATTGACTTTATGTTATTGTGGCCTTTTGAGTTCAAAATAGAGGTGCATTGATCTAAATAATTTAGTAACTCCATTCAGGAAAGATATGCACTCAAGGTTTTCAGTCAAATATTCTTATTCAAAAATATTAACACCGTACTGTACATATTAATATTTTAGCAAATTACTAGTGGAGATACTGTGGAGATATGACGTGCTTTTGACTCAAATCCTGTGTGGATCCCTGCTTGTACAACACATCCTTGCATAAGATGTTTATTTTATTCAGATGCTGATCTTTCTGGGTGTAATAGGAAAGAGTAGGCTGCGTAGATTGTTCACAACATAGAATGGTGTCTTGGACTGCAATTCATTAAATAACGCTGTTTTTTTTTTAATAAGCTGCAGTCTGCATTAACTGTGTTTATTTAACCAGGTTAGTCTCACTGACATTAGAAATCTCTTTTTCAAGAGAGACCTGGCCAAGAAAGCAGCAGTCGATTACAGACGCAACAAAATTTCAACATTTAGCATATTATAAAAACAGACAAACTGCAATGTTCAAAGTTTCACTATCTGGTAAACATGAGTAATCTGTAGTGCAACTAAGGGTCAAAACAATTATAAGTTTCACTTTCCTCCATAACCTTAAGCCTTTTTTTTAAAATCATTTAATGATCAAAGCTCCTGTAAATGAAGTTCTTTCTGGAGCTCATTCCACGCAGAAGGAGCTGAGAACTGGAATGCTTTTTTGCCAGCCTCAGTACAAACCTTTGGCACAGACAATAAAACACTGTTTTGTGAGCGAAGTCGGTATTTTCCATTAGTCTGCTGGACAATGTACATGCAAAGGTAAGATGGAAGCAATTTCAATATGGCCTTGTAAATGAAAATATACCAGTGACACAGTCTACGTAATGCCAAGGAGGGCCAGAGCACTCTTCTATAAAGAATACAGTGATGTGTCAAGAATTTGTAATTTGTGACAAACCTCAGTGCCCCATGATACACCATGTCCAACCGACGCAATGACGCTAAAGGTGCATGCATATATAAAATGTCTCCATAATCTATTACCGGTAAGAAAGTAGTTGAGACTAGCCTCTGTCTCACCTCAAGAGAAAAACAGGACTTGTTTCTAAAATAAAAACCCAGCTTAAGCCTAAGCTTTTTTACAAGGGAATCTATATGAAACTTAAAAGTGAGACCATCATCTAATAAAAAAACCCAGGTACTCATAAATTGTCACCCTTTCAATTGGTTTATTATGTGTGGTAACGATACAAGGTAATGCCTGCGGCTCTATCTTTGACCTAGTGAAGAGCATCAACTTGGTTTTATCAACATTTAAAATAAGCTTCAGCTGATAAAGCTTAGCCTGTATGGTATTAAAAGCAGACTGTAGGTCTTCAAAAGCCTTTTTTACTGTTTCTGCATAAGAGTAGATGACTGTGTCATCTGCATAAAAATGAAAACTGGCATTTTACACGTGTTTGCCAATATTGTTTAAATAAATCGTAAATAAAAGAGGTCCTAGGACTTAGCCCTGTGGCACCCCATTCTGTACAGTTAAAACACCAGATGTCTTTCCATCGAACTTGATGCACTGTGTTCTATCTAAGAGGTAGCTTCTGAACCAGGAAACTGCCTGGTCAGAAAATCCTATATTGACTAATCTTTGTAGCATGATGTCATGAATGATCTACAGTGTCAAATGCCTTCGACAGGTCAATAAAAAGGGTGACACAGTGTTGCTTCTTATCCAGCGCACAGATAACATCATTAACCACTTTAATTGCTGCAGTAGTAGTGCTATGCTGTCTTCTAAAACCTGATTGGCACTCAGCTAAAATATTGTTGTTGCTTAAAAATCCCTTGATCTGATCACACACCAGTGTCTCCCAAACCTTAGCCATAATTGAAAGTGTAGAAATAGGCCTGTAGTTATCTAGATTTGAGGGCTCCCCTCCTTTAAACAGGGTCAAAACAAAGGCAGATTTCCATACGCTGGGGATAACATTCAATTCAAGAGTGAGATTAAAGAGATACGTTAGGGGCTCAGCAATAAAATCAGAAGAAAGTTTCAATAGATAAGGATCCAAGTTGTCAGGGCCAGCTGCTTTTTTTCAGTCTATACCTTTAAGGGCTTTGTGTACTTCTGGTAGAGAAAAAGGGGAAAAACAAAAACTTTGTCCCATTCTCTTATTTACAACGGCATCAGTAAATGGTTGATTACCTGATGTAGCCTTAAACAGAAAACCAGAGGAAACAAAATGTTTGTTGAAACAGTTGAGCGTTTCAGCTCTATCAGTGACCTTATCTACACCCTTTATAATACATGACGGCAGTTCATAATTACAGTTTGTCCTCAGGGATTTGATTACTTTCCAAAATTTGAAAGGGTTGTTTAAATTTTTAGTTGTGGTTGATACAAAGTAGTCAGATTTTAGCTTCTTAACTAAAAGTGTACACTTATTCCTCAGAAACCTAAATATTAGCCAATCTGACTCTGAACCTGTTCTCCTAGCAGTAGCCCAAGCTTGGTTTCTGATGTGTAATTGCTTAGACAACTCGTCAGAAAACCAAGGATTTTCCCTACCTTTAATCCTATAAGTTCTAAAAGAAGCATGTTTGTTTGAGATTTTCAAGAAATTGTCCCTAAAGAAAGTCCAAGCCATTTCAACATCTGGTATAAGACTGATCCTGCTCCAATCACAATAGTGCAGGTCGTGTAAAAACGATTGTTCTGTAAAATGTTTAAAATTACGTTTTTGGAGAAAACGGCGGTTGGTTTTAGGGATCTTAGTGCAGCGTATAGCTGCAATGGCACAGTGGTCACTCAGGTCATTAACAAAAATACCAGTTGCAATATATTTGTGCAGAACATTTGTCAGGAAAAGATCAATAAGGGTCAATTTCTCTGGACATTTCTGATTTGGACGTGTTGGGCCACTTACTAATTGCGTTAAATTCATAAAGTTGCAGTAAGCTTTTAAATCATCAGAGATCGGTTTTAACCAATCCCAATTTAGATCTCCGACAATGACAACCTCACCGTAGTTCAGTTTCGCCATGCATTTCGTGAAAGAAGACAGCATAGTACTTGGAGCAGATGGAGGTCTGTAACAACCAACCACAGTAATGAAGACGTCTTTCGACACCTCTACTCTTAGAGCAAGCATTTCAAATTGTTTGCACGCGGACTCTGACAGCAGTACACTTGTACGGAAATTGCTTTTGGCATAAATAGCTACACCACCTTCCCTTTTGGGACTGTCAGTGCGGAACACGTTGTGGCCATATATTTAAAAAATATCTTTATCAGGAACCGACTTGCTCAACCAAGTTTCAGATATCACAATTATATCAGCATCAGTTGATTCAACTCAAATCCTTATCAGGTCTATTTTCGGAACTAAACTACGAACATTGGGATGGCAGGTATGCCATCCCGCCAAGTTAGGCCTTGGCGGGGTCATGCCCCATACCTATACAGCACCGAGAGTTTGGCACTTTTCAGGGTTCCCCACAGAAATAACCACTACAGCCACAGACACTCAGCCCTTAAAAACATTAAATTCTGTACATTCTCACCCCATTTCAACAGACAGAATTCATAAACATCTTCACATGTCCACACAATAAAGCCCCAAACTAAGGGGATTTTGCGTTTTCTCCTTCTTCTTCTTCTTCTTCTTCTCATTCTTCTTCTTCTTATTTTTCCTGCCGCCAATCCCACTAACAACATGTCTCCCCATTGGACATTTTACCGACACCAGCCAAATCTTTGCCTACACGACCCAATCAAAAACTTGCATACACACGCAAAATACCCATACCTTTTTACTCTGAAACATTTCCATTTTAAACAGCTAGTCTGCTGTGGCCTAGTGGGAAAGGTTAAAGTCTTGGAAATGCGGGGTCTTAGGTTCAAGCCCAGGAACATGTTGCTTTTACCCTCACTGATAATTGTCTACTACTTCTCAATTATTGTTTTTGCGCCATATCTACATGCCGTTCACCGAACGTATACACTGCATTATGACGTACCGTCTGCACGTTCAGTTATTAACCGGCTACAATATTGCAAAGCCATATGGATTCAACGGGAGCTCTTCTGTTCTTCTTTAAAACCACGGACAGGTTTGGTAATGATATTTCACGCATTGCATAGCTATGTCATGGTGCTCCACTAACAACATCACAGACTGGTAAACCTCCGGTTGAAGGATTGAATCCCGCCTCGCTCTCAGGCAGATAATTTACTCTTTTACACTTTTAAACGTTTTCTTACGCTTATATATTTGCTTTACCAAAACTTACTCACGGCCACCCATATGCATTTCATGACGGCAAATGTATTCCATTTATTAAAAAGTTACACCAGTTCACCACTGTGCCATTTCTACTAACTATATTTCTTCACTTGGCTACCGTACAAAACCTTCTTATCAGCAAACGCCACGTTTCTACATTCATGTTACCTCGCCCTGTTCTCTATCTAGCCACATACAAACAATTACTACGTATGTATGTTCTGCAACTCCCCATTAAAACATTACATTTAAAATCATGACTCACTCATAATTATAACTACTAGCACTGAACATGAGAAAAGCACATCAGTGTGATTTCACGTTACTTAACCCTCCACTTTAACGGGCACTGTTTTATACACACTGTTATATAGACCATTCGATAAGGATACTAAACTCGCTTGTGTATGCAAGTTTTTGATTGGGTCGTGTAGGTGAAGATTTGGCGGGTGTCTGTAAAATGTCCAATGGGGAGACATGTTATTAGTGGGATAGGCGGCAGGAAAAATAAGAATGAGAAGAAGAAGAAGAAGAAGAAGAAGAAGAAGAAGAAGGAGAAAACGCAAAATCCCCTTAGTTTGGGGCTTTATTGTGTGGACATGTGAAGTTGTTTATGAATTCTGTCTGTTTAAATGGGGTGAGAATGTACAGAATTTAATGTTTTTAAGGGCTGAGTGTCTGTGGCTGTTGTGGTTATTTTTGTGGGGAACCCTGAAAAGTGCCGAACTCTCAATGCTGTATAGTTATGGGGCATGCCCCCACCAAGGCATAACTTGGCGGGATGGCATACCTGCCATCCCAATTTAAAAATGTAAATGTTTAAAATTATGGCTGTTTGCACACTGGTAAAATGAAATGAAATGTACCTAATGTAAATTTGTAACAACATTTAAAAACCTTTTCGTGTATGTAATAAAAGGGAAAATTTTATGTTATCTTCCAGCTTCAGTATTTAATAATCATTACTTAGCTTAAAATAATATTTAAAATAACCTTGATCTTTATTCCAACATCTGACATGCAGCATTCTCAGTCTACTTCATACTCAACCTAATTTCACTCCGATATTGTAGCTATTGTAGATCCATTCCTTATCCTCTACTCTGGGAGTAGAGGAAGGAATGGATCTACAATAGTTTATTTTTCATTTGAAGTTGTGTTGTGGTTTGTATTATAGCTATGGTCCTACAGTTGCACTGTTTGTCCACTAGGGAGTACTACTCCCATCTAGTGGACAAACAGTTCAACTGTAGGACCATAGCTATAATGCAAACCACAACACAACTTTTAATGAAAAATAAACTATTGTCAATAAAAAATACACTAAAGTCCATTACGCAGTAGGGGGGATGCACAGCTGTTAAATAAAGTTTGAATGAATGAATGTTAGAAAAGTGTGCCTTGTTACTTTAAGGAGCACTGTGGGATTCGTATTGATGCCAGTAATGCAGTGACTTTGTACAACTGTTGAAACACTGTTCAGGGCACTGAAATGACATAATTTGAGTACACTGTTCTGTATCGAGTGTACCTGGATGATGTCACTTCCAGCGCACTGAACAGTGCACAGTATGCACGACCGAACAGGCCCTAGGTGGCGGTAGGGGGAGGGGGGCCTTGGAAAATGTTGAAGCCCCTGGGCCCATAATGTCTTAATGCGGCCCTGGCTATGGAGAATGTTGACCATGGAACAGGGGCTGGGAGATGGTGGTCTAGCTGATCAGAACAACTCCAGGGAGAGGCGCTGAAGGCACTCTTATGCCACTTACGCTGGCATTTTGAAATCATATAATCCACGAGCTTTTCTTTTGCAGACTTTGTCGCACTTCAAGAGCCCTTTTGCTAGGCCTTGTTTGGTGGTCCTGTTTTCAAGTTTGGGCAGCAAGCAAAAAATAATGCATCAAGATGAACTTTTCAACATATTAAAAATAAAATAAAATAAAACCTATTCTTCTGCCTATAATTTAAAAATAATCGGTGTGAAAAATGAGTACAGTTAACTTACAAACTTACAAAACACTTACAAACACTGGACTGCAAAATCAGACAAAGGCTGATATGCTGCCACTGATATGCTGCATATGCATGCATATACACAGGCTCACAACCATGCATAAACACACACACACACACACACACACACACACACACACACTTCATAAGTGGGTTCACAGTGTCTTCTTTTCCAGATTTCTCACACTGATAAAGGAAGGCTCATCATGATCTCTTTCTGGGCCATGGTCCTCTTTCTGATTGGTGGTATGTACCTGCTATGACATCCCTGTCCCTTGCACGTTTCGTTATGCCCTTGTCTCTGTCACTGACACACTTCACTCGTAAGCATCTTTTTCCCCCAGTAGAAATCGGCATAGCAACCACGGTTTTATGAATGAACACAATGTTAACTTCTGAGGATTATCTTTCTGCTGCAATCCAACAGTGCAATATTAAGAACAGAAAATTCCACTTTAGAGGCAGACTGACTGCTCTAATGGTTCTCTCTTTCTCTCTTTCTCTCTCTCTCTCTCTCTCTCTCCTTTTCTACCGTAAGACTCTGCTTGCAGTTCCAGTGAGATGACGGCCAAAGAGGGTTCCTGTGTGACGTTAAACTTAACTATGTCCTATACATGGCGTCATGGGTACATTGTTTGGTTGAAGGACGCCGTGTGGAATGACACGGCAAAGGATTATGAGGGCACGATCGTGTACAGCCTCAAACCTGACAAACCCAACGCGAGTGAATTTGAAAACAGAGTGTCTGTGGGTTCCAATAGGTTCACTTGGGATTTAACGAACTACGAATTGACCATCTGTAACCTGACACTGGAAGACAGCGGAAATTACTCGGTTAGCTTCTATGATATATATAATCCATATTATACACTGTTCAGCTCGACAATGAGTCTTGATGTTCAGGGTAAGTTCTTTTGCAGTGATATATATATATATATATATATATATATATATATATATATATATATGATAGAGGCCCCTTTATGTTCACCATCCAGTAGTTGTCTAATTGTCTACTGTATGAAAAGTATTTGTCTGGTATTGGATTTATGATTTAAGCTGCAGTCGTTACAAAAACGCACAACCGGCAATCCTGAAGAAGCATGTTTCAGTTACCAACAGTGATGTATTTGTAAGGAATCTGTATGCAATATAAATGCTGATAGCTGTTGTCCCTTAACCTGCTACTGGCAAAACTGAGTAGCCATCATGAGTAGTATGCCTGATATAGGATTGATGATTTAAATCAGTTTAGAAACATTTCAGATATTCACAGCTCGAAACCCTGAAGGAACACACTTCAAGGTTACCCTCATTAATGCTTTTGCTTATATTTGCAGATGGCTGCTATGTAATTAAGCTGGTTTCGTTTTATTTTGTTCTGGGCTCACTTAAACACAGATATCATCTCATTATCATCATGAGCATCTGCATTTATGTATTTCATGAGGCACTGTGTACAATTAATCACATGCATGTTTTACACATAACTGATATCTGAATTACCCACAATGCTATTGATCCAGTCTCTGTGAATTTTTCCCATATGCCTTCTTCCGTAGTTTACAGAAAGCTTTCTTCTTTATTTATTATTTATTTATTTATTTAGGATCCCCATTAGCAATACACAGTGTGCAGCTAATATCCCTTGTGTTCTGCATGATACATTTATTAAGAAAAAATGGCAAACTAATCCATTAATATTTGGGTTCTCCTCCTCAGCACCACTGAATGTGCTTGTATCAGGGGTTTAGGATTAGGGTTCTCCTCCACAACGAGCACACTCATGTCTGGGAGACCAGGATTATGGTTCTCCTGCATAGAACCAAGCATGCTTGGGTCAGAGAAATTGGAGGGTGTTCTCTACAACATCGATCATGCTTGGGTCAGAGAATGTAGGTTTAGGGTGATGAATGAGATGAAGAAACCAGAAACTATGCTTTGGACCTCAGCAGGCTTCTGTTCTGTTTGTGTTATAAGACATTACAAGACATTGGCTCACGTGCTAGTCATTTTTGTTGTCTGAAATGTCTTTTTCCTTAAGATTCGCCCAAAGACACTGAGGCGAAAGTTGCTGGTTATGACATCATAAAGGAAGGACAGGCAGTCACCTTCTCCTGCCACAGTAAAGGAAACCCCCAGCCCACATTGTACTGGTTTAAACTGGGCCAAGGTGAAATTGCCCAGGGAGGAGAGTGGAAATTACCCAATGTCAAAATAGAAGATGCCGGGAGTTACTTCTGCCAGGCTAAAAACAAACTTGGCACTGAAAACTCAACAAAGGTTATGCTTGATGTCAAATGTGAGTCTCATTTTTTTTCTGCTAAACTCAAATACACTGCCAAGGGAAAATGTTAATCAGTCTTTTTTCTTTTCTAATTTGGAGGATTTATAAGTGGGAAACAATTTGGAAGTCGTATGATGTCATGTCTGTCCAGGGCTTCCCTGTATGTGCCAAAAATGTCATGTCCCTTATGTGACACCCATTGAGTATGACCTCGTGTCCCTGTATGTCCCACAAAGTTTTACCTGCTGTCGATTAGTTCCTGAAAAAAGCATGTGACTGAAAAGCCAAATCTGGTATGTGGCGCTTTTATTGAATATGAGCTAGTGCTCTATAGATCCGGCAGGAAACAAAATGGACTCAGTTTGACAGCGTGTGCTGTGGGTCAACAGAAATCCTACCGTTAGTGTGTAGCTAGTTGTTGATTAAGGCATGCAACCAGTTTATTTTGTATGGTTTAGCACTAGCCCCTGTAACTATAGTGGAACAGTGAATATTTACAGTAGTATAGTCCAGAGAAATATGAAAAAACCTTGTAAAAGACGATTGATTAACCGTTGATTAAGTAAATTCTGATTGATTAAGAACTGATTAACTCGAAAGCGTTGATTAAATCCAGTGGAGCAGCACATAATGCATCTGTAAGCACCCTGAAACAATCTGCAAATCACCACAGACAAATCTGCGTTCTTATTTAGATGCTCCAAAAGAGGTCAGGATAACGGCGAGCAGGACATTGGAGGGGATCTATGAAGGAGCTGCAGTCAGCCTGACCTGCGAGGTCCAGAGCAGCAATCCAAGCGTGCGGTCATACTCCTGGTACAGGAACCACACCGTCCTGCACGAAACTGGCCCAGTGCTCCGTTTCCCGGCCGTACGACCCAAGGACAGAGGCTCTTACCACTGCCAAGCCTCAAACTCTGCGGGCTCGGGGGATTCCCCGGAGGTTACGATCACCGTTCACTGTGAGTCTGCCGCAGCTGCTCATGTCATGCTCTGTGGAACGGCGGAAACATAGAGACGCGAGAACGTGAGAACGCGAGAACACAAGAACACGAGAGTGTTTCGATGTCGAGCGCAGGCCGTCCAGCCCAGGATCAGCCTGTTCATGTCGTCTGCCTAGCCAGTATATTTGGTAAACAAATAATGTATTACCTTTTTTTTTTCCCCCAGATGGACCCAGAGGCACAAAGATTAGGGCCAGCTGTTGTCAGGGAGGGGTGAAGGCCGGCGACAGCCTGACCCTCACCTGCGAGACCAACGCCCGTCCTGAGCCCGACGGCTACACCTGGTTCCGCACGATTACAGAGCCTGGTGGACAGAGGGGTCCAGGACGGACCGAGGTTCCCGTGCCTTCTAACGGACGGTCTGACGGGCGATACCTCAGATGGGAGCACATCAGTGCAAGTGATGCCGGGGAATATACGTGCCAGGCCAAGAACATCATCAGCGCTCAAAACTCCACCGCTCTCCGTGTAGACGTCCTGTGTGAGTGCTGTATTTAGAGTCCCAGTGCTCTCCGTGTAGACGTCCTGTGTGAGTGCTGTATTTAGAGTCCCAGTGCTCTCTGTGCAGACGTCCTGTGTGAGTGCTGTATTTAGAGTCCCAGTGCTCTCCGTGTAGACGTCCTGTGTGAGTGCTGTATTTAGAGTCCCAGTGCTCTCCGTGTAGACGTCCTGTGTGAGTGCTGTATTTAGAGTCCCAGTGCTCTCCGTGTAGACGTCCTGTGTGAGTGCTGTAAACACCTCACGGCTAGACAAATGAGGGTTTGTAGCTGGAGGGGAAGGCACCGCTTGTTTTCCCTTGGCTGGTGTGATTCAAAACCGGAGATGTTAGTTATTTTTCCTCTGTTCGTAAGAACAGGGCACAATTATACTTAAAAATGCACTGGTTCTGTTGCCACGGGTAAGACGGGCCTGAAACGGACCAGTAACATTCTTTTTACACTCCGTTCGCAAACGGGGCTATGCTGCCATCAGAGATATATCTGATTTGTCGCCGGACCGTCAATATTCCAATGGGAGCATCAGAATATTCACAAATGCGTGGAACAACACATCAAATATATCCATGACCACAGCAAGAAAGCGTAACAGTTACTAGGTTTTACCATCGTGATAATCTGACTCCATATTAAATTATAATTTAGAATTTGGGTTTAACTATACGTGGAACTTGGGAGTGGTTACACTCGACTCTATCTTGTGCCATCATTCCTCAATATATGCTCCCGGGTTTAGCACTATTGTTAAATCTCAGTTCGGTGAAGAATCCAGAGGGTAGGAGGCTGACCACCATAATACATGCCTTCCTTGCATGGATAGTGCATCAATAGTTATGAGCCAAGGACGGTGCGTATCTATCGGGCTCCTTCAGGTGAATTTGACAAGAACCGGCGTATAACGCCCATGGGTCCTCTTAAGCCAAAACACCAGAACCAATACCACCAATACCACCAATCCCGTTAGCGGGCAGATCGTGGTCGCCTACCTAACTTGAAAACCCCACTAAAGACGTTCGCTGTACTAGACCCCTGATCAGTAGGTCCTAGTCATAATTGTCCCCCTGAGTATTTAAGCGGAATTTCGGCTGAAAAGAAGATAAAATGGATTAGAGTCATGAAGACCACGCAAGTTAAAAATAAGAAGAATTTATTGAACAGGCAGGTAGGTCATTAGCTTCAAATTAACAATCAATTTAAAATATGGAAAGTTTTAAAACATAAATACAGAGGAAAAAGTTCTTACCCGGCCTGTTAACTACACACGAAATCACAGAGTCTGCGCAGTGTGGGAAGTCGATTGCGATCTTCCTTGTCTAGCTACACACAGAGCACAGAGTATGTGCAATGTGGGAAGTTGATTACGATCTTCCTTGTTCAGCTGCGCACAGAACACAGAATATGTGTCGTGTGGGAAGTCGGTTACGATCTTCCCCGATTGCTTTGTCTCCCTTCCTTTTAAGCCAAATCCCGCGTTTGGTCTAGGCGGCATTGCCGTAAATTAACCTGTCCGAATAGAATCTGGAATTCCGGCCCCCACCATTTGGAGGCTGTTGTTAAAGCAATTAGTGGGGAAATTGGGAAAAGGAGAGGATTACCAGAGAGGACATTCCATTGTGCTAATTTTTCCCTGAGTTTCTGAAACTATGTTTTATTAAATTTTATTTGGTATGAAACATATTCCATTCAATTTCTTGAATTTCCCTGAATGTGTCCATACCAAACATGTCCAGAGGATGTAATATGATGGTGCAGTTGTCATGAAAATACCCTTTTGGTGAACCATTTTACATGTAATCCATGTTATTATTACATAATACAGTAATACAATGAACACATGTGCATGGTTTGTAGGGTTTTCCAGGGTTTGTAAATATGATGAACAGATGGTATATAGTCCAGATCCAGAAAAGAAATAAAAAGTGTAATGACAGAGGGGACCACAGAAGGGCACTGTGTTACTGTCAAGCACAGTTGCCCCACCATTTGGCCAGAAGCCTGATGATCTTTTTCCCCTTAATGGCCCCAACACACACACCCCCACAACCCTAGACAAAGAGACTAGTTCCCCTTATCTTAGTCGTGTCCAGATGGTAGCATTCCAGAGAGCCAAATGGCCTGCTCCTCCAGAGGAAGTCCGAGCAACTTATTGTTTTATTACACGGCTCTGGGTTCTTTGAAGTCCAGGATGAGACTCAGCCTGCAGGCTCGTTCAAATGCCAGCCTTTCCTGGGTCCCAGTTTGACTCTCCTCTTACAGTGCTGTATTTAGAATCTCAGTGCATTGTGAATACCCAGCCTTTGACTGTTATCGATCTGTGATTTACTGTTGGAGTGTCTGTAATTCACCGCTGTGGTCTGGGACCCACAGTCACAGCGAATGTCTGTGATTCATTGTCACTGTAGTTGTCTGGGCTCTCCAATCACCAATCACCCTCTGCTCTTACTCTTTGACTGTTTTTTCCACAGCAACAGATATGAATGCAGTGCTTTTTACCATTAGACCTCCAACACTGGAAAGCCAGATTAGCACATCAAGTTGTTTCTCAGAGGAGTCACATCAGGCAGAAAGCACAATTACTTTTTTTGGATTTTCTCAATGATGTTAAATTGCCAGGTGGTAGATCAATATAATGGGTAATGAACTGGCAAGGAGACATGGCAAGGAGAACTCAAAACTGTACAGCTGAATGTGATATGTATGTTCAGTGCATCAATTATATAATTGTATAAATCATATTACTGCTATATGTGAACAACACTAATATTTGTAATTGTGGATCCTGTGTTCAGACCTGACTCAGATCTCTGGATCTGCGAGCTGCAGCAGAACTGCAGCAGAGATCAGCTGCTCCTGTGAGAGCCGTGGGAATCCCTCCCCCAGCATGGAGTGGCATGTGTCTGGACTGCGGGTCACTAACTCTACTGACAGAGTCATCAGGGAGGAGCAGCTGGGGAACACAGGCCTGAGGAGCTCCCTCACCATGCGCCAATCACAGGGAGACACGCCCACTCTTCTCTGCGTCAGCACCAACACTCTCGGCTCCTCCAGCCTCCAGCTCCATTTCCTGTC
Source organism: Anguilla japonica (assembly GCA_025169545.1). Taxonomy (NCBI): domain Eukaryota; kingdom Metazoa; phylum Chordata; class Actinopteri; order Anguilliformes; family Anguillidae; genus Anguilla; species Anguilla japonica. The sequence goes on along the minus strand of CM045883.1, from coordinate 85,333,199 downwards.
TCCACAGCAACACTCGGGTATTTACATGTTCTTAAAACTTGACTTTTACCGTATGTCGTAAAGCCTAAATAGCACTGTTATAAATATAATGTAACCCCTGTTATTATCATTCAAGACAGCTCATTAAAGTGTTACCAACATTTTACTGCACCCAGACTTATCCAGTGGAGATGTGTTGTTTATTCCACTATGGCTTACAATTATGTAGGCATCCAATTTTGTCTATGACACTGTTTCTACTTTTTCAGACACAGTCCACAAATTTTCTTACTCTGGTTTTGTATGAAGTTGTAGATCCAGAATCTGTAAGACCTGAATTTGATGAAATAGAATTGGAGGGGCAGAGTACTCTGACTGTTATGAATAGTTTAAAATGAGGGGATCCAGTTTACTCTGATTATAAAGCACTTTTTAAGTGCTGGATATCTATAAACAAGTAATGTCTGATGATGTCTTTCAATAAGTCTTTTAGGCATGAATGAGATCCAACCATAATGACTGATTTTTTTTTTTTTTTTCAGGACTATTATATATTATAATTGTAGGACTGATTTGTCTGTATGTGCTGACTGTTGGATTCTGTATCCACAAAAATAAAAGGTACAGACATCTTGATCTTACTGCTGATAAAATATATAATTACCATAGTCTCTGACCAGATACTGAGAGGCAATTATGCTTTCAGTAAAATATTTTAAAAGTTGAAAACTATCCCATCCAGTAAATGCATGTGGTTTGCAGAGACATACTGGATAAGCAGAGGCAATAACACATTCTCTCTCTACTCTGATTTCCATGTCTCCAGGTTGTCTAGAAGACTGAAGGTGAGTATCACCATCCTTTATTCTTCTTCCTCATCTGAAACACTCTGTCTGCAGCTCAGCCTGATTTCCCCTCTATTTTACATTCACACCATCTGTGTGTCTTTTCCTTTAAAGGGAGGGAGGGACAGGGACACATATGCCAGTCTGCAGCTTTCCAACATCAGCCCTGAATATGACGTGCTGCAGGTGAGCAAGTGTGACACTGAGAAATATACACCAGGGGGTGCCACTACGCTCATATTTACGAAAACTCATATTTATGAAAATGAAATGTATGTAGATTCCCTCAGTATCAGAGCTGTGTGTAGTAAAGACAGGATGAGATCTGTATTAGTTTTTAATCACTCAGTCCAAACAGAGGAGAAAACCTCACAGACTCAGCTGAAGGGCTGAAATGCTATTTTCTTGCACTTAATGTTTATGCAGAAGCCTTTTGTTCTTTTCAAAAAATGGTCTTAAGCCATCACAGTGAAGTTTCCAGACTAAGGCTGAATCCACTGATCCTCCAACAAGTTCACTTGGCATCGCTCTCGCCTCCCACAATCAATCACTTGCGGGCATAGTAAAATTTTAAATGGGGGATAATATACAAGTCAGATCTTTAATCTGATTGGTTATCACACTGGTCACTTTGTTTTCTTACCTCTTGTCGCTAGCTATCCCAACATACCTTGCAGAGGCAAAGAATTGTCTCTCATTGACAATGAAGAGAGGAGATTACAAATTGGCTTCTCGTCAGAGGATATGTGGCTTCACTGTTAAAATTCAAAGAATGCATACATAATTGGATATATTTTTTTTAATTTTACGAGTTTATGCAGAGTTAATTTTGTAATAAAAAAGGTTTTGTCTTTCCACTTTTTCCTCTTCATATGAACATAGGCACTGCCCTATGCCGTTTCGTGCACTAAGGAGTTCCTTTAAATAACCATGAACCTGTGTGTGTGTGTGTGTGCTGTATATGTTAGGTAAAAAACAAGTATCAGAAAGACACAGGAACTACACAAGATGAGAACGATGATTACCAGAACCTTGAAGATGGAAACAGACCAGATTCAGCATCTAATTAAAAATGTGAGCGTGTTGTGTTTCTTTTAAAGCTGATTTATTTTTGTTTTTTTGAGGGTAATTTCTATCTATCTGTCCTAAGAGCATTTTTATGACATGCAGAGATGTTTATTTAGTATTTATCCTGAAGAATAGAATTTTTTTTTTTTTTTCATTTTTCATTCTTATTACAGAATCACTATTTCTGTACACTGCACTTGCATCTCTTGTGCTTTAATGACTGTATACCACAGGTTGTCGCGTAAAGTCAGCTGCTGTCTGTTTTTGAGAACACCAAATCAAAATTGCATCCTCATGGATTTTCAAAGAATGTTACATTGTGCTCCAGGGATGTTATATGTTTTTAAAAAGTCCCTTGTTCCTCTCCTGAATTTGGAAAGCTGGATTTCAGTCATTCTGCATCTTATGGTTGGAACAGTCTGCTGAAAAGCTTAAAGGAGAAAGACTAATATCAATTGCTGATTTCAAACATGGAATTCATGACTCAGGAACTGACGTATGCTCCTGTTTTTAGCCTCTGCTCTGCTCTTTAATTTCTATTATACTATATTCTCACTGCACAGTTGATGTTTCAACTTCATTGGCAACTGTCTTAATGGGTAACTCTGTATTTTATGTCAGGTCCCCCTTGTAAAAGAGATATCAATCAGAATGGGGTGCTGCTGGTTAAATAAAGATTAAATGAATATTTGCATCCTGGTGCAGTGCCTCGTCTTTTTTCCTGTCTCATTCGGATGTTTCTCTGTTGTCCGTTTGTGTGTTGGACATTAATGTGAATTTGCTTATTCTAAATAAGCTATAAAGACAGACTCTGTTGCTGAGTTTGGCATTTAAGACAGAGAAAAAGTTCAGAAGCTTTTTCAGATGAAAGTACAAATGTTGCACTTACATGTAGCCACATATTTTCTATGCATGTTAGCCAAATATACAGTCCCTTCCAAAAGTATTGGAACAGAAAGGTCAATTCCTTTGTTTTTGCTATACACTGAAGACAATTGAGTTTGAGGTCAAAAGATGTACATGAGATGACAGATCCGAATTTCAGCTTTTATTTCCTGGTATTTTTATCTAGGTTTGTTAAACAACTTGGAACACATCACCTTTTGTATCAGACAACCCAATTTTTAGGTGAGCAAAAGTATTGGAACATGTGACTGATAGGTGTTTCTTGTTGCCCCGATGTGTCCTGTTAGATTGATTGGTTAAACAATAAATAGTACTGAATGTCTACTCTTGGTTTTAGCCTTGGGTTTTGCCTGTGAAAACTGCATTTGTGTTATAAAAGATAAACTAACATGAAGACCAGAGAGCTGTCTTTGGGAGAAAAGCAAGCTTAGAAAGGAGGAGAAATCGATCAGAGCCATTGCACAAGCATTGGGGATAGCTTGTACGACAACTTGGAATGTCCTGAAAAAGAAAGAAACCGCTGGCGTACTGAGCAACAGGTCGACCAAGGAAAACAACAGCAGTTGATGACAGAAACATTGTGAAAGCTGTGAAGAAAAACCTCAAAACATCAGTCAGTGACATCACAAACAATCTCCACAGGACAGGGGTGAAGGTATCTCAATCAACTGTTCGAAGAAGACTTAGAGAGCAGCAATATAGAGGCTATACCACAAGATGCAAACCACTCATCAGTAGTAAGAATCAGAAGACGAGATTACAATTTGCAGAGATGAGCCACAAAAGTTCTGGAACAAAGTTTTATGGAGTGATGAGACCAAGATTAACCAAAGTGATGGAAAGGCCAAAGTGTGGAGAAAGAAGGGATCTGCTCATGATCCAAAACATATAAGCTCATCTGTGAAGCACGGTGGAAGAAGTGTCATGGCTTGGGCTTGCATGGCTGCTTCTGGAGTGGGCTCACTAATCTTTATTGATGATGTAACTCATGATGGTAGCAGCAGGATGAATTCAGAAGTCTACAAAAACATTCTGTCTGCCAACTTACGGAGAAATGCGTCCAAACTAATTGGGAGGAACTTCATCATGCAGCAAGACAATGACCCAAAACACACTGCCAACATAACAAAGGATTTCATTAGGGAGAAAATGTGGAAGGTTTTAGACTGGCCAAGTCAATCACCAGACCTTAACCCAATTGAGCATGCATTTCACCTCCTGAAGAGGAGATTGAAGGGAAACCCCCCCCCCCCCCCCCCCCAGAAACAAACAACAACTGAAAGAGGCTGCAGTAAAAGCCTGGAAAAGCATCACAAAAGATGAATGCAACAGTTTGGTGATGTCAATGGGACGCAGGCTTGATGCAGTTATTGCAAGCAACATATATGCTACCAAATATTAAGTGTTATTTGCTTTCATTTACTTAAATACTCTCTGTTCCAATACTTTTGCTCACCTAAAAATTGGGTGGTCTGATACCAAAGGTATACCTATGTTCTAAGTAATTTAACACATCTAGGTGTAAATACCAGGAAATGAAAGCTGAAATTCTGAACTCTTGTCTCATGTTCATCTTTTTATCTCAACCCCAAATGTATTCAGTGTATTGCAAAAACAAAGGAATTGGCCTTGCTGTTCCAATATTTTTGGAGGGGACTGTATTTGCAGCTTCTCATTCCGAGCAAAAAGCCACATATGAGCACTTCCTCTCTTGTGTGCATTTACACTTGTGCTCTGCATGCTGTGGGTCAGTGTGCAGTGGAGACAGACTGGATATTCTTCAGTTCTACAGTAAGTATATTTCCACCTGTGTAGCGCTTGGCTCAGTCAAACTACAGATTATCTTTATACTGCCTCTATCAGCATTTAATTAAAAAGAACTACTCTGAAGCTCATATATTATGTCAATAATGGAAACGTTTTATGATAATTTCTTCCCAGGATATGTTGTGGTTCTCAGGGATTTTGTTTTTTTGGCTGAAGATACAGAAATTACTGTCTTAGCATTAACACTGTATGTCTCACATATTGCAATATAATTTGAGAAATTGCAACTCAGGTAGTATAGCGGGTATTTCTGAACTGATGCATATGACGGTCAATATCATGGCTACGTCATGTTAATGATGACTCATTGTTCAGTTTTAATGCACACATTTCACTGAAGATGAATGGTCATTTTAAAAAGGCTTTTTTTTGTTGCATTTTTATCCATCAGCTATTTTAAAGTATTTGCTTTGATGTTACGTAGAAGTACTGAGTTTCTGCAGTAGTATATATATAAAACACATTAGATAAAATCAAGCCTATACTTTCATGAACATGTAGGGAAAGCTTTTTCATGAATGAAAAAGTCCTCGGTCCTTAGATATAAATGATCAATTAAAACATTAGGGCCATATGAAATGGAGTTGTAAGGACTTTGTGCTTGCTCAAATATTCTAGTCAACAATGAAATAATGCAAACTTATTTCTTAATACATGTCTTGCCAATATATGCACATACAGTATATACACGTACAGTATAATCTGTTGATAAATTCTATATCGTTTGATGCTTTATACTATATAAACGATAATACGCCATTCCTAATAGTAACTGTTAGGTGAGGGCACAGTTTTGGTACCCAGAAGTCACACTTGCAAACAGCTTCAGGAAATGAGCCACACAGGAAGTGCACTCTAGACCGATGAGGTCTGGTGCTTCAGCCATAAGGGAGCAGCTGTAAAAAGAGATTTCATGGGTTTGATTGAACAGGCTGTTCATGGTTTTATCTGTCATGCAACTAATTTTGAAAGGTTACATGTAATCACAGCCAGTGATTTTGGCTGCTGCTCTGTTCCCGTTCTGAATTATTACAGTACCTTCATCATGACTGCACCTTTACATCAGGAGAACATGAGTACATTCAGCCTGATCACCCAACGGGACGTAAGCATAGTACCTCTGGTCAAATCCTCCAAAATGACCAACACAAGTGTTAGTTAGGCCAGTTACAGTGGTTGTGTGAATTTCACCACAGAAACTGAGAATAAATTAAAAAAAGGAAAAAAGAGAAATTAAGATTTCCCTGCACCCCACTCCCCCTACTCTAAATCCCTTATCCTCAACTTGTTTTGTTTGAATGATTTAGCCATTTATGTCATTGTATTTATGTTGAGCAGCTTGTTGTCTTATTGTGCAAAATAAAGAAAAAAGTGACACAAAGTGTAATGACGGATCTGACAGACCTCAAACCCAGGGTTCTGGCAGAAGAGGATGTCGCGCTGACCACAGCACTGAACTAGCACAGCGGTTATACCGCCACTCTAGTGTATGAGCCTGTTCTCCCGTCAGCACGGAAACACAGTACGCTTATTGTCGAAACGATCCTGTGTGCTACGTAGGCAATCATGTTGGTATATTCATGCATTCCTGTGTATGGAATGTTGACAGTACTAATGGACTGCACTCTTACCCACAATACAGTGCCCTGGAATACTGAAGATCGGACTCCAGTGTCTCACATGTTGCATTGGAGTTTTCACTGAACTGATTTTCACTGCCACAGAAAATCAAGTACGACAGAAAGACCAACTGCATGCCGGCAATAAAGAAAGCATTTGCTGCTGTCCATTCATTCTCTATATAATGTGTAGTTGTGCCAGTTAGGTTATTGCAGGCCTTCCTTACATGCACAAACTGTATTTACTTCATGGGTAGTGTGTTCAAATAGCTTTACAAAATTGCATGTAATTGCATTTTAATTTCCATGATAAAAATGCAATGACTCAGAATAACAGGATTTAAACAGAACAAATAAAATGCAAGTATAATTCTATCTGTCCAATCAGTGAGCCCCACTGCTGCTGGTTAATAAAAGGACTGAATAGGAGGTTTGCACAAACCGTCTGTCTGTTTGTGCATCTGATGAGTGTGTTTCTTGTTCTCCAGATCAGCTCCACCCAGTGCCTCTGCTCCTCACTAATGCTGAGACATGATTGGAGCAGAGAGATTCATCCTCATTGGCTGTCTGCTGCAAGGTGGGGTTTGGTGTGGGTGGAGTTATAGAATGTTCATTGGTACAATACAGAGGACATAAACTATCAGACTTTTCATGGTGATTTGACAAAATAATAACATTCATTTCTTATTGCAAAAAAATAAGAGAAAAGAAAGTTGCTTACTACAAAAATGAATATGTAATTATGTAGGAATATACTGTAGTGTATCCAAAAATCAGCCATGCACACAACTATGTGGTCAGAGCATTTGAAAATATCCATGTGCTTAATAGAAATATTTATGATACTTATGATGTTTTCAGGAATGAGTTATTAGACATCATAATGTTGCATTTATGTTAATCTATTTTTAACATGAACCAGGCTTGTACAGTATAGTGTGATTTTTTGGTGCTGTAGGATCTCCAGTGTAATACTGTGACAGAACTGGTTTGTCTGTGTTGCAGGAGCCTTGGGCAGCAATTGGGCAGTCTGGATGCCTCAGAGTATTGAAGCTCTGATTGGATCCTGTGTCCTGATTCCCTGCAGATTTGAGATCCCATCTGAATATGACTCAAATCTGTTAGAGGATCCATCTTCAGTTAATGTAAAATGGAAAAAAGATGAAACTATAGTGTTTGATTCCAGCAGCCAATCTGCATCTTCTCTGCATGGAAAGATCACTGGAGGCCTGATTCAGAAAAACTGCACTACAGTCCTGGAGAACCTTCCAAAGAATTATTCTCATGGTCGTTATAAATTCAGATTAGAATGCAACAATAGACTCAAATATAATTTTCAACAAAGTGTTCAAATTAATATCACAGGTAACTTGCTTTGTTTTTGTGTGTGTGTGTGTGTGTGTGTGCGTGTGTGTGTGCCTGAACTATAATACTGGAGACATCAGAGTCTCTGGAATGCTCAACTTCAAAATGTATCGTAATTGTCTCAAACATGAAAGGTCTGGCATTGCAGAATGTTTATGAGCACGGGACAGAAAACATTTGACGAACTTGAAAGCATTGTACGTCATGATGTTCTTAGTCCCTTTTTAAGGTTGAATTAGTGAGCATGCTGGTCAGACAGTGTTGATGTTGATATTAGTTTGTGTTGAATTCTGCATGAGTTCCCAATCCTGAGACAGATAGTAACCTGTCCTCATGTCTCCATGTCTCCTAGACTCTCCACCCAAACCCAAGTTCACCCCAGAGAGGGTGGAGGTGATGGAGGGGGCCTCTGTGAGCTTGAGCTGCTCTGCTGCAGCCCCCTGTCCCAAACTCCCCCCAAATCTGACATGGACCCCCAGGCTGAGTGACAATGTGGATCACCTGCAAGAGAATGAGGATCGAACCAAATCTGTGTCTTCAGTTCTGACCTTCACAGCTTCCCACCTCCACCATGGGCAGAAGATCACCTGCAGGGCACTTTACACACTGCAACAAGGAGACACTCAGAAGACAACTGAGGCCAGTCTGACTCTCAAAGTTCTATGTAAGATTAGCTGGATTTGAATGTATTATTCTTAGATTTTATTATTATTATTATTATATATAATATTAATAATAATAATAATATATATATAATAATAATAATCATAATAATAATAATAAATAATAAAAATTTAGCTTTTCACTGCATGGTCAGTATGCTGAATTAACAAAATAGTTAAATGAGGACAATTAATGCAATTATATAATTAAAAATCAAAAATAGGACATCTACCTGATGTCATGCTTATCTTTAAAAGTATTCTACCATTACATTGCATCAAATGCTATATTACTCGTCACATGCCATATTTTTGTCTGCTAGATGCTCCTAACAACACCTCAGTGTCAGTCAGTCCTTCTGGTTCAGTGTTAGTGGGCAGCTCTGTGACTCTGACCTGCAGCAGTAATGCCAACCCAGCAGTGAAAAATACACCTGGTATAAAGTGAGTGGGACAGAGATGAACACTGTAGGAACTGGACAGAATCTCACCTTCAATGTGACTGAGTCCAGTGGCAGTGAACAGTACTACTGTGAAGCACAGAATGAACATGGCAAGGAGAACTCAACAACTGTACAGCTCAATGTGATATGTATGTTCACTGCATCTATTATATAATTGTATAAATCATATTATTGTTATATGTGTGCAGCTGTCATATTAGTAACTGTGGATCCTGTGTTCAGACATGCCTCAGATCTCTGGTTCTGGGAGCTGCAGCAGAACTGCAGCAGAGATCAGCTGCTCCTGTGAGAGCCGTGGGAGTCCCTCTCCCAGCATGGAGTGGCGTGTGTCTGGACTGCGGGTCACTAACTCTACTGACAGAGTCATCAGGGAGGAGCAGCTGGGGAACACAGGCCTGAGGAGCTCCCTCTCCATGCGCCAATCACAGGGAGACATGCCCACTCTCCTCTGCGTCAGCACCAACACTCTCGGCTCCTCCAGCCTCCAGCTCCACCTCCCGTCTCCACAGCAACACTCAGGTAAATGGAAGCACATTTCTCTTCTTTAACATATTTATACATTACACACTAATATACAGAGGTGCAGATTTTGATGGTTTTATTTAAGGTTTGTAAATGTACTGTTGATGACGCTGTAACTGTGCGAATATATTTCCTTCTTTTCCTCCTGCAAGTGACTTTATTTTTAGGTCATTGTATTGGTGGGTAGGGGTTCATTTTATATCCCACTCAAAATGCATTTTGTTCCTTTTTGTTTTTGGAATACAATAAACTTTTGAATGGCAGATTTTAGAATACAACAGTTTTTATATTCCTCACAATACGATTCTTCAAATGCATACATGGTTGAATAATTATTTCAGTAATTCATATGTTCATCAATTTATTAGTGGATATTTACTGAAGTAACAATGCATGTATTATCTTAGAGAGAATGGAAAGAATGCTATACATTTTGCAGGCTGTGTCTCCACTGTGATTGGGTGAACATATACATATATTTTTTGAAGTCTGTTTTTCGGTATGTAACTGACATGTCCTTCATGCAGGTTTTGGCATTACCTCACTGCTGATTGGTGCAGCTGCCGGTGCTGGTGCCATGATGATGATATGCCTCATAATGCAGCACATTCTAAAGTAAGAGAAACGGGCCTATAAAGTCAGTGTCAGGGTAAAGGGAAATTTCACTGTAATTCCATGTTATTGTGTGATATTACTCAACCCCACTGCTGCGGTCATCATTTTTAAACTGAGCTCATGTAGATGTGTCCCTGTCCCACATCCAGAACATGCCTCTAAAACTCCACGTGTTTCTATGACACAAAGAGTGAATGTGGCAGATTGGCTCAGAAATTGAGAGGTATTTTCAGGAGAATGGAAATCCACGACCTGAAGAATCAAAATACTGTAACTGGCACTTTTCAAGCCAAACCATATGATCAGTGGACAAATCCATGTAAACAATCTATATACTGTATTCTGCAGAAGGGGAGTCAGTTCACACAGCAAGGAGTGTGTTGAGAAGTCCCACAGAGGGGCAGTCCCTCTGAGCATTTCTAACGTTTATATCACATCACATGGTGTTTCAGGTTCATCTTAGCCAATCATCATTTTTTTTATGTTCACTGTTCTCCTGAATAAGAGAGAGAGAGATGGAGGTATGGCTGCTGGCTCAAGTTCCCCTTTAACCTTGGGGTGGAATCTATCAAGGATATTTGATTCAATAAGATTGAAGGTCATATATTGGGAAGAAAACTGCAAAAGGGAACATACTTGTGATTTGAGAGGGCGGGGTGGAGGGTGTGTTTGTGAATGATGTGTTGGTAATCCAATCTGTAACTGAAATAACTTTAGAGGGATAAGATGACTGTGTTTCTCCTAAAAGGAAACAGATGAGCTCCAACCCTAACCCAATCACAGAGTGTGTTAGTAACAACCAACAGAACAAAACAAATAGAGATTGGTGGATGCTTTCTGGCTACTTTGGTAACCCGAACCCTAAACCTAACCATCAGCTGAGGGAGGGACGCTACAGACCATTCCTGTTTGGTTTTGATTTGTTGGTTTGTGCTACTTTGCAAAAGTGCTGCCCCCACATGATGGTGAAATGCAATTTCCAACTTATAGAAAGTAGAAAAACAGGACTAAATGTTACACTGATCTCTGCAGTGATTATAATGAAAGTCAGGTGTGCATCAGCTGAATCTGTGTGCTATTCCCAGGAAGAAGAGACACAGCCAGTGCTCTGGAAGTAGAATGAAGGACAGCAATGGGCTCATACTGACAGATGGGGTAAGTCTGAGACAAACACACGCACGCACACACTCTCTCTCTCTCACACACACACACACACATATACACACACGTACACATTCATGCGCACACATACACACACCTATACACTTACTTTTTAGAGACATTCACCAGAGATCTCCACGTCTGAAAGCATATTCAGTATTCATAACGCCTTAGTGGAAATTGAGATGAGGGTACCAATAGTACTGGAATAATTATTAAAACATTAACTAAACAAGGCAGCAGCACCTAACGGTATGTATCTAAAAGTACACAAACAGCTAGAGCTGATCATCTATAAACCACAGACAGGTTTTATCTTTAACTGATTCTTATGTATAAGAAGCATTTGAAGTGCTTGCCATGGTATTTGCCAATGAAATGTATGCCTAACAAATTTCTATTGGGGAGCTACAAAGTGTTTTAATTCTAATAAGACATACCAAAAACAATTTGATAAAATATCACAAGTAAAATTGTAATATATGTATTGTTTTTTGTTTTGCATTGCTTATTATATAAACTTAAATTTTTTGGTTGAACTTGCTATTACTGTTCCCTTACATATACCTGTCAGCTGAGGGAGAATGGCATTTCAAAGATGTATACATTTTTGCTGGGGTTTGAGTATGTTCATTTTCAAACTTTCATCTGAGTTTATTCTTCTGATAATCCAGTCAGGATGGGAAACTGGTGGCACAGTCACTGTAGCTATTTCTGTGCCTCAAACTTTTTCAAGAAAGAGGACAAGTGTAGTTCTCAAGAGCTCTGACAGAGATGGCGGTTTGATAATGTTACTGTACTCCACTCGAGCCAGGCTACTGCACTGGGTGAAAGAGCAAGAGGAAATGCACGAGGGAGAGAAGGAGGAAGGAGGTTTTTGACCGAATATCAAAAGCGTGAAGAAAGAGCAGAGAAAAAGAGAAATAACTAAATGTTGTCTCTGTATCCTAGCACAGTCATGTTTTGCCTGTTATTTAATGATTAATTATGCAATGATATATTAGATAATAACTGTAACTGATACCTTTGTAAGTACCACAAGCAATGAGCACTTTATAACACAGGTAACACATTAACACCATAATTATTACAGAATAATTTTATACAATGCAAAAAAAATGTATATGTATAAATAGGAATAATAATAATAAAAGGAACAAAAACAATTGATGTCATACATGGATGAATTAATTAATATTTCAAAGAGCTTTAACTAATTTCTTTAATTTACAGAACAGATATCTGTTGACCTGTAAAAATGGCAGAATTAGTCAGTGTGAATGATATTTAAAATGTTGAAACTTCACGTGCTCATAGCTTTATCATTGGGTGAAAATGAAATGTTTCACAACAAGGTTTTGTTTTTTATATTCATTATGAATGCAAGAATGAAATGTGAAACAGGACAGTTTTCTTTTAGTATTTTTTTTCATAAGCATTGGGAGACATTATTTTTCTTAACTTTGTGAGTGAAGAATCTTAAAGATGACATCTCTTCCTTCTTCTCTGGTTGTTTCTCAACACAGTTTTTGCAGCTGCCCTGTCATTTTCTTCAAATGGCTGTGTCCCAATGTTGACATTTCGCAAATTCGCACCTTTCTTTTTCTTTTGACCTCTTGACCAGACGGCCGCTCAAGATGAGGAATCGATCTACGCCAACAAGACCATGCTGTCGGGCGCGGGTGCGGTGGAAAAGGGGGACGAGGGCGCCCTGCACTATGCCACCGTGGATTTCTCCAAACTTCACGGCACAGGTGGGGAACACGGAACGGGCATCGTCCAGGGCACTTCCAAACGGACGTCCGACTACGCCGTGACCCAACACAAATCCAGGGAAGAGAGAGAAGGAGGAAAGGAAGAAGGTGATGAGGCACAGGAGGAGGTGGAGAAGGAGGCCCAAGCTGAGTTGGGCACAGAGAGGGAGTTGGCCGAGGCGAGGGGCGAGAAGGAGGTGGAGCCCACGGAGGAGGCCACCTACGGGAACATCTGCCCCTCCAGGCCCACTAAGAGGGCACGGCAGGGACTGCAGCAGCCGCCCGGGAACCTTGCTGCAGAGGAGGAGCAGGAGGAGCAGCGCCAGGAGGAGTACTCAGCAGGAGGCCAGGAGAAAATGTACGTGGACGCCATGAGCCCCCTGATGGAGGGTAATGGAAAGGGAACAGAGGAGAGTGAGAACGCCATGGTCAGGAAGCCCAAATAAGTCACCATTGAAATAGGCCAACTCATCACACCACGCTGCACTCTCATAATGCCAGGTTTTACTTTAAAGCACGATACATAACGTGCGTTATGTTGCAGTACAGATGTTACATTACGGTGTCATACTGAAGTACAGTAACTTGTGGGGTCCCAAATGCAACATAAAGCTATTATTTTACCCTTGCATTTCTTCTGCATTTAACTGAAATATCCCTATCTCTATCAGATTTAACAGGAAAAGTCTTACATTTATTGTCTTTGAAATGACAGGTGTAAATATTTAATGTGGCCTCCGAAAATTATATAAATGAGAAAAATGTTTTATTAATAAGGTTTTTTTTATTTTTACATTTTGCTAAATCTATAACAATGTAGCTAAAACATTTATTTAATTGTATGAGATATTTAGCTAAAGATTTTGCTTAATGTACAAAACCTTTTGTTAAATTAATAAATATTTAATTAAATAAAAAAACATTTAGCAAAATGAATGTAACATTAACTAAATGTATGAGACATTCAGCTAAATATTTAGCTGAATGTATAACACCCTTTAATGTACAAAATGTACAGCTAAATATTTAACTAAATGTATAAAACATTTATCTAAACATACAAGACTTTTAGCTGAATGTATAAAACATGCAATGTTTGAAGTATGAAATATTTGCTGACTATTTGAAACATTTATAATGGTATAAAACATTTTGCTAAATGTATGAAACCTCCACAGCCCGCCTTACAGTGGTTTACCAAAAGAACCATTCACCTTATTGTGGACAGATTTTGGGAAGTTAATTTTTGTGATGACTAAACACAACTAACTTTGCGTCAAGAGGTTCCCAGACGTGCCTCCGGTCTCTGGCTCTGGGTGTACCGGTGGTGGTGGTGGTGAACCCAATAGCATAGAAAGGCCGCTGGAGACTTGGATGGGGTTGCAAAAAAAATAGCAGAGACTTTAATCAGGAGATTAGTGTACACAAAACTAAGAGAGCTACTCCAGGAAATACGAAATACTCCAGGCTGTGAATAACGTTTAGAGAGCACGCAATCAGAAGCCAGCAGAAGAGCAGCAGGCGAATGGGCTCAAGACAGAGTGAGGAGCAAAGCAACTGAGGCAGAATAAGTGTTGTGATTTATGAACTCTCGAATCGCTAACAGGTGAACACGCAATCTCATAATCAGAGTGATGGTTATGTCGCCCTCTGGTGACCAGCAGGAGGAGGTGCAGCTTGAATCCTCACAGTGGGAGATGAGTTGTTCCTGTTGGGGCAGTGGGAATCCCTCTCCCAGCATGGAGCCGCCGATACTTGTGTCTGTTTCTTAATGTCTTTCTTCAGGTCATTGCCGGAACGTGCAGCAACAATGACAACGCTCAGGGTGTGCTCGCATTGGTCAGCACTCCAGTAGTAAGCAGAGTAAACATTGTACATTGGCATATCCGCCATTTCAAAAACCAGCCTCAGTGCCATTTCACAGGCTTGCCAACTACTGATTTTGATGTTGTTATGCTATACCCTTCCAATGTTGTGGAGACCCCCCTACAAATTAGCATTAAAAATTTAGACTTTCTTTGCACAAAACACAACTTCATGTAAATCAAACGGATGCAGACCCCTCATTCTCTTGATCATTTTGAGGATTGTGTACCTTTTACACTTTTTACTATTTTAGATGAAGATTATAGTTCTCCCTCAGCCACAGAAAAGAGAAGGGAGCTAGCCTGGGGGGAAAAGTGCTATATCGAGTTAATTCATACATTTTTCTAACTGTGTGGTCACTATCTTGTTTGCTGAATAAAGTATTTAAGTTGTTTGTTCGTTTTTCTTTTTTTTTGATAAGCCAACTCATTTCAGCATTTAATAAAATTGAGGTATGCCTAAGTAGTCTACAGTTTGCCTTGCATTCTGTTTGCCTTGCATGTTGTTAAAAGAATGAAGACCAACCTGGAGATCACTTGCTTCAAATTAAAAAAAATCAAAAACTGAGCCTGAAAGAGCATTATTAGAGCACCAGTTCAAAGTGAGCACATGACACATTGGACATTATTGTTATTATTATTATTATTCAGCATACATATTATTTATCTCGCCCCCATGGAAATGTAAAATTCCACCCAGATTAACCTTCAAAAATAACAAAGGAAAACAACAAAGCAAAATAACAAAAATGGTATCCCAGGGGAAGGAATCCTTATCCAGCTTGGATCACACCCTATACAGCGAATACAGGGACTAAACGAGAGTTAGGGTAGGATTGGAGAAAATGGGATCAAGCATCCTCTAGAATCCACTGGGCAAACAAAGTAGTAGGGCTAGGCAAGAAATTAAAATGAGGTCAAACAAGCATTATCAACTAAATGATCACAATCCAAAAGTACAGAGCAAATTCGAGTCTCCCCAGTAAAATGTCAAACCATGCCTTTTTAAATGCAAGTAACTGGAGGCAGATGGGCAATCTGATGATGAACCAGAGGGAAATCAATCAGACCCTCACACGTTCAGCAGAGACAAACAAAACGGAACACAAATGTTTTCATGACTGATGTCATAACAACACTGTAAAGCCTATGTAGCATTGTTATAAACCTGGTGTAACAACTGTTATTACCTTTCAAGACAGCTCTTCAAAGTGTTACCAACTTTTTACTGCGTCCTAACAAATTAGGTTGTGTATGCTGCGATCACTCCACTGGCTACCTGTCGCCGCCAGGATCCGGTTCAAAACCCTGACCCTTGCCTACACTGCTGCCAACAGGACAGCCCCCATCTACTTGCAGGACATGATTCGCTTCTACGTGCCTGCTCGACCACTCCGCTCTGCGGAAGCAGGGCGCCTAGTAACCCCTCCCACCCGCCCAAAGGGATCACAGAGCTTCTCCACCCTAGCTCCCCAGTGGTGGAACGAACTTCCCGTCCCTCTCCGAACCTCCCCCTCACTACCCATCTTCCGCCGTGGCCTGAAGACTCATCTCTTCAGACTATACCTAGATTAACCACCACCATTCTGTATATTTCACTCTTTAATTAAAAAAAAAAAAAAAAAAAAAAAAAAAAAAAAAAAAAAAAAAAAAAAAAAAAACCCCCCCCTTTTTCATGTCACTTGTATTTGTCTTTGTCCTAATACTGTAGCTTACTCTTCTGCCTAGTTGGCTTTGCAGAGGTTAGGTTAGAATAGTGTTCACTGTGTGAACTGTGTTCTTAGCTAGAAATAGCTGTACAAAATAAGTATTATACCTTTCTGAACTTGTGTTCAGCAGTTGCCTACGACCATGATATGCACTTTTGTACGTCGCTTTGGATAAAAGCGTCTGCGAAATAAATGTAATGTAATGTAATGTATCCAGAATCTGTAAGTCCTTCATTTGATTACAGTTTTTTGCAATTGCTTACACACTTGTCAAAACTCTAATACACAAGCCAAATAAGACACAACACTTGGACATAAACATCTCACTTCTACGTCAAAATGAAACTCTGCAATCAAAATCTAACAATCCTTTCTCAAAATGACATTTTTGCAACAAAATGATACACACATGCACCATTTGAATTAATCCTGCAAAGCAGCAACAACACACTGATGTACTTTATACAAAACACTGCTGTCTTTAGTACTTTGTATACCTTTTTAATGTTCTAATACAGGCTTCTGTGAAAGATTGTTCCAGTACAGTACATCTACTCAAATGTCAATGAACACAAAAATAGAAAGGCTTCAGAAAAACATATATACAGCTTATTTTTTTGCCATTGCATGTTTTTACAACAAACAAAAAAAACACAAAGAAAAGTAGAATTACAGTACAGTAATCAATAAAATATGTTACTATAAACTCACAGAAACAATGTGGGAATGTTGTACAGGAAAAATAATTGTATTGTAAGGGATTGCAAGGGATGGTGTGGATGGTTTATGGATTCCGCCTTCTGTTAGGGTCTGGCCACATCACCTTATCCACATCACAAGCAATGTCATCCCTGGCTAGGCAACGGGGAAAATATCACCTTGCGTGCCGTATCCAACCCCACTGACCCCACCTCAATGTCTCCGCATGCCTGTTCCATTGCTTGCAGAAGAGGCAGGCGGGCATGTGGTTGGCGGTCATACACTTTCCAACGCCAAGCCAAAAATAATTCCTCAATCGGATTGAGAAATGGGGAGTAAGGGGGAAAGTGTTCAACTGTGAAGTTATTGTGGTTGGTGAACCAGGAAACTAACATTATCCCAGATGACAACAAACCTGGGCTGCTCTGGTTCGTCCTGTACAACTGCATTATGTAGTGTATCCAGAAATGTGATTATGTGTGCAGTATTGTAGGGACCTAGGGTGGCATGGTGATGGAGAACTCCTTGCAGACTAATGATGGCACACAACGACGCCTGGTTTGAGCTAGATTGAATCCAGCTTCATCAATGAAAATGAACCCATGAGGCTGTGTAGCTGCATCAAAGTCCAGGACTCTCTGTAACAGAAAATGAATACACTGTACCATGAATATGGCGTAACTCAAAACACAGGACTACAATGTCTACATTTTCACACAAGGATGAGGGTGGGGTAGGGGGTGGGTTGGGCCATACACATTCAGTCAAAACTACAAGCTACAGGCAAGGCAGGTGCCCCCACAGACAACCACCCCCACACCCCCAGAATGGGGGCACATACTGCTTTGTCTGAATGTATCTATGCAGTGCTAATAGGACACAATCCACTGCCATTACTGTATTACAGTATAGTACTGTAACACTTACTTGCACAGTCATAGCGAAGGTCTTTGACTCTAGCTGTCATGGTCCTGTGGTTTGTCTGCGTTTCCCCTTTTTGGGCCGCCAGGTGGCACTTCAGTTTTTAGTTCTGTTCTTTTTCCCGTTTAATTGTATTATTGTTTTCAATTATCCTATTATTGTTTTTGGGTTGTCTCGTTTTCCCTTCCCTCTCTGTGGCCTGATTGTGCATTGTGCCCTCCTGTGTCTCGTCAGTGTCTTGTCTATTTAAGTTCCCTTCTTCCCTGACTCAGGTGCTGGATCCTTTTGTGTGCTTTTTGGATTGTGTTTCGGTATGTGCTCCCTCGTGTGCTTGTGGCTCTGTGTTTTTTCCCTGAGTGTTTTCCTCCCTGCCCGTGCTCTGTTTTTGCATTGTTTTTGGATTTCTGCGTTTTCTCTGTTTTTGCGCTTAAAGAACTTTGCTTTGTCCTTTTATGACTTGCCCTGCGCGGCTTTGTTTTTATTCTCTTTTGTTTTTTGTACTTATTAAAAGTAACATCCTCGGTTTGTGTTTACCCTTTGGATTTTGAGTGTTTTTTTGACTCTGCGTTTGGGTCCATTCCCTCGCCCCCCTGACTCGCGCTGTTCCTCTCAAATGGAACCCTGTACAGCTGCTTCATCGTAAGTTGGTGTTGACGTAAGATGCGGCAAAGTGTCGATACACTCACAC
The DNA here is from genome assembly GCA_025169545.1 of Anguilla japonica. Lineage (NCBI taxonomy): Eukaryota > Metazoa > Chordata > Actinopteri > Anguilliformes > Anguillidae > Anguilla > Anguilla japonica. The sequence continues at coordinate 85,314,530 of CM045883.1, read as the reverse complement.
GGCTGATATTATGGAATGTTGTGTGATCTGCGATGACTTGCTCTCGTAGTTGATGTAGGCGGATGGTGTTGTTTGCCAACACTATATTGACAATGGCCAGTTCCTGTTCATGAGTGAACAGACGTTGCCTTCCACCCTCAGGAGGTCATCTGGCAGTTCTGTAGAAAATGCAAGAACATGATGTCATTGGTTAGGTTCTTATTTACCTACTGTACTGTCATACTGTACACAGTAACATCAAACTGTATTACATGTACTTCACAGCACTATACCTATTTTTTTGTTGTTCACTGAGGTTCATAGTCCTAATACTGTAGGACTACATTGTACTGTGATGCAGTATGATGTGCACCAATTACATAGGTACAGTCTAGTGTAGAAAGGTGAGGACATACCTGTACTCCAGTCTAAATGTCCATATTATGGATGCTACCGTGTAGTGACTCAGGTTGGGCTGGACTCTCTGCCCAGCCTTCCTCATCGTCAGGCAATGATTTATGACATGGTCCACCAAAGTGGCCCTAATGTCGTCGGAAATATGTCTCCATCTATTGCCTGGTCCCCTTCTTTGTTCTTGCCCTCGTCCTCCTCCTCCTCTCTCTCTTCCTCTTCCTCTCGCTCTCACTGCCTCCATGTTTCTCCATGTTCCAAGTTCTCACAAAAGAATTGAGCTTACCTGAGGCCTATTTGTAGTGCTAAGGCTCAGACTGATTGGTGTTCAATTAGTGTATAAGTGTTTCCATGTGTGAGTGTGTGGGTGTTGCCAATTTCAGGTATGTTTGGGATTTTCAATAGAAGTGTTTCCCAATGATTGCAAGACATTTTTGATCAAAGTGTCTAATGTAAGAAACAGTGTGTAGTGTTTTGCAAGAAGTGTGTTGCAGAATTGCAAACAAAGTGCAAAGCAGAAAATGTGTTTGTACTTGTGGTGCCTTTGTTTGAGGCATGGTTACAAAAGTTAAGGTTTTGATGCTTTTGTCTAAGCATTCACTTTCAGTGTGTAAGCAATCGGAAAAAACTGTAAATAGATACAATAAGTACCTCCTGCATCCTGGGCTGGAAAGGACCCAGCCTTTTTTATGGGGTGGGGGTTGATTGAACAGAATGATCCTCCCATGATATATTGTTTAAAAAACGATTTGCATAAAATCATAATCTGTCCAACACTTCAACACATCTCTGACCTGATCTCTTTTGTTCTTCACAAATAGCCCAGCAACCACCAAACTTAAAGGTGTAGTATGGAACAAATGTGTTTCACCCCCTCCTACCCCCTCCCCTCAACTCTCCCTCCAAACGAGGCACTGATTCATCCAAAAGTCTGTGGAGAAGGGAGCAGGGCCTGTCGTGTGTTAACTGGTGCAGTTAGGCCGTAAAAACATACCTGTTCCAATGTTCACTCTTGTTTTGTCTCTTGTTCAATTGCTTTTTTTGGTCGAAATCTTTCCATCTACAGTCTTTCTTTTTTTTTTACTATTTAAAAAAAAAATCAGTATACACTGTTGTAAGCAAAGGCAGAACTGGCAATTACAGCAGATATTTCTCTTCCGTTCTTTGATGGATTACTGGCTAATGCTTAAACCTGGTCCAAATATCCTTCTTGCCGAACAATGAAAGGTTGGGTCCCAGCCTGATAGCCTGTGCTTAGTCTTAGTTTTCTCTCCTCTCTCCTGTCCTCCTCCACTCTCCTCTCCACTCATCTCTTTCTGCCCTCTCTCCTGCTTCACTCTGCTGTCCTGCTCCACTCGCCTCCAATACTCCTGCCTGTGTACTTGTCTAATAAGGTTACAATTGAGAATGAGTAAGTTAGATAATTCTCTCACAAATAGTTGATCACACAGCCAGTAAGAACATTAAAATATTGTAGTAGCCACCACTAACGTTACATATTTTAGAACTAGAAGTAATTTCTTTCCCTTCAAAACTTTGGGGCATAGCTAAGAACCTTGAGTCCCTCTCTAGCTAGATAACGTTAGAGCGAGAGCGCATTATCGACCACCCGAGGGGCGGGACATGTATCGACCACTTGAACCGCTAGTGTATTTACTTCGTAATTTATTAGAGAGAACTGGACATTGTTACCTATTAAAATGTAAGTCCTGTAAAAATACACATAATAAACTGTCTAAATGTGAAAAAACAACTTCATACATATACATTTAGTCATATGAATACAGCCTTATTTATTATATCAACTTTAAGACAAGCAACACACTCGGAATTATCTCATCGCGACCCACTAAACCCAATGGCGCAGACGTTGCTTCATAATTTCAAACTGCTTTCCTAACGGCTGTTTTGCGTCCTGCGAATCGGGTTACAACTGTGAAAATGTACGGACTCCTGAACGTGCCGATAGCGACCACCCTTTCTCATATTAACCTCAAATACGCAAGACAGGACACTTATACAGTATGCTAGAAAAAAGATGTCAAGTTCCATTCATTTATATGGGGTGGTCGATACAGGTCCCCTTAGCAGCCAAAAGCTAGCGCTGGGCCACCTCGGACATATTTGTCGGCGCTGAAAAAAAAACCTGCAAAACAAACAGGAACTGAAGACAGTTTCAGTACAGGCCTGGCAGAGCATCACCAAGATCTAGAGGTCTGTGGTCTGTGGGCTGCAGACTTCAGGCCGTCATAAACTGCAAAGGATTTGCAACCAAGTGCCAAATATCATGCCTGTATTTCAAATTATGTTACTTTGTCCATTTATTTTTGGTTCCCTAAAATGGGGGGACTATCTATAAAAAATTGCTGTAATTCCTACATGGATCACTGGACATAAATGTAAATTTTCTTAAATGAAATCTGACAGTTGGAACATTTATCTCCTATTCATTGGTTTATTTCAAATCCAATGACTTGAAATCCAATGATTTGAAATAAACCAATGAAGGACAAATGTTCCTTCCTTCCGGTTGAGAGAACGTCGTTCGCATCTGTGTTGCCGCTTCTCGCCGCTGCTTCTTCTCCTTTGCCCTCCAAGCTCTGTGTGCTTCCTGGTTCTGTTTGGTTCTGCAAATACATCTTTTAGACTACTAGCTGGCGTATTTGTTTTTTTATATGTGCAATCGCCCAGGGATTCAAATCGACCTGCTATCCTGCTTCACCCCTCAGCCTTGATCTACGACCCTGCCTGCATCGCCTGCTCGTCTCCGGATCCCCTGCTGGTCCCCTCCTGTTGAATCTCCTACCCGCCGGCTTACCTTTCTCCTGCTACTGACCCCTGATCCGGCCATCTGTTGCAGCCTCTGTTTCGCCCTTCTGGATGATCGCTTGCCGTGGATTTCTTCCCATGGATTGCCTATCCTGTCTGCCTCACCGCTGCCCCGGACTCTGTAGCTGACGGTCCCCGCACCGTTTGGTATCCAACGCTGCCTGCTTCACCGCCCGGCTCCGTTCCAGCGAGTCGGTCTCCACTCTCTCGCCCGGTCCTCGAGCTGCCAGCTCTGCTAGCCTTCACAGTGAGTACGCTTACTGCTCTCTTGCTGTGCTGACTAGCTGGCTGGTCGTGGGTTCGGTTTAGCCAGGTTCATTGCAGTCATTTTACCAGCCTTGTTTGCACTACCGGTCTGCTATGGTCCACCTATCTGGGAAAGTCGGACCTTTGCTAACATTAGCTAGTCAGCTACCGCTAGCCCTCTATGCTACGGCTTCTGACACAGTCGCTTCTTTTTGGTTTACCTACACTACTGTTGCTACTGAACACCCGCAACTACGACCGGATATATCACCCCCAGGTTTCAATGACAATGTTACAATACAGCCCATCACAACTGCTCACTCTCAATTCTCGCTACACTGTTGCTTCACTCGTCTTCCTCTGGTGCAAAACGCATGGCATTCTTCACACCCGATACCTACACCGGGGGCGTTGTTGCAACATCCATGCTGCCACTACAACATCAGCACAATCTATCCCATCCATATGGACTATCGATCACTCTGCAACAACATGAGGAATCAGCACCCACCTCGCGGATTATTCTGTTTTGCGTTCATTCCCCACAGCCCCTCCAGTAGCCAAACAGTCAATTTGCCATGCCAACTTTGCTCTGCTGAACATTCACTCCATTAACAACAAATTCCCACTGCTCCATGAACTTATTATTGACAATAAACTGGACTTTCTTTTTTTGTGTGAGACCTGGCAGCAGCCAGGCGTCTTTTTCTCATTAAACCAAACCACGCCCCCAGGGTGGCGGCCTTGCAATCATCTTTAATGTAAAATTCACACCATCTGAAGTTTCCCTCCCAGTTTCTGTTACATCTTTTGAATACATTGCATTTAAATTACAGTGTCATTATTGTTCTCATCTATTGCCCCCCTAAACCAAATCAAATTTTCCTGTCTGAATTAACGGAACTACTCTCATCTGCCTGTTCCCTGTCTTCCCGTCTACTGCTACTGGGCGACTTCAACATACATGTCGACTCCACTCATTGTACCCCTGCCTCTGACCTCAATGTAGTCTTGGGCTGTTTCAGCCTCACTCAACACGTACACTTCCCCACACATTCCAAGGGCCACACTCTTGACCTTGTCTGCTACCAGTCTCAACATCTCAAACCTCACCAGCTCTCAGTTCACTTTGTCTAACCACAGACTGATTAATTTTCTCTTGTCCAACACTGCCTCTCAGCCTAAACAGCCGCGAACCATCTCCTTCCGAACCACCAACTCCATAAACCCTGCCCACTTTGCTGCTTCAATCACATCTGCCCTACCACTTGACCGCATTGTACACTCCCCTGAAGAGTTCGCAATTCAGCTGTCCACTACACTATCCAGTACCCTCAACTCTTTTGCCCCCTCAAAACTAAGCTGATCACCTTGGCCACTCCATCCCCTTGGTTTACCCCTGAGCTTCGTGCCATGAAGCAGACCAGGAGTCGCTTAGAGCGCCTCCACAATAAAACTGGTCTCACTGTCCATGCCCAAGCCCCCCCCCCCCCCCCCCCCCCCCCCGGTTTTACCTTCACCCAGATTGACTGTGGCTCACTCACCAAACTCATTTCCTCTGCCAGATCCACTACCTGCTCCCAAGATCCCACCCCCACTGCCCTGATTAAAGCCTGCCTCCCTACTCTCTGCCCTTACATCACCAACCTCATTAACCTGTCCCTGACCCACTGTGTTGTCCCCTCCATCTTTAAAACTGCTGCCGTCACCCCAATCCTTAAAAAACCTGGCCTGGACCCAAACACCCTCTCCAACTACCATCCCATCTCCAACCTCCCATTCCTGTCCAAACTCCTGTAAAAACGTATTGCTTCCCAACTCTGTTCTTACATGTCCGACAATAACCTCTTTGAGCCCCTTCAGTCTGGCTTCCAACCCCATCACAGCACAGAAACAGTCCTCACCAAAGTTGTAAATGACCTCCTCATATTCTCTGACTCTGGCGCATATAGCATTCTCATCCTCCTGGATCTCTCTGCCGCTTTTGATACAGTTAACCAAAACATCCACCTAACCCGTCTGTCCCACCTAGGCATTACTGGCCAATCTCTCAACTGATTTCACTCATACCTCACAAATCAGTCAGAATTCATATCTATCCATGGTCACACCTTAGATCTTGCCACTGTCACACAGGGTGTCCCACAAGGTTCTGTTCTTGGTCCCCTCCTCTTCATCATCTATATGCTTCCCCTTGGCCCCATCCTCCACAGCTTTGGTCTCAATTTCCATTTCTATTAAGATGACACCCAAATCTATATCAGCTCTACATCCACTAATCAGCCACCCACTGCCATCATTGAAAACACACGTCAAATCCTGGATGCAACACAATTTTCTCAAACTCAACTGTAAAAAAACTGAAATCATTCTCATCGGACCAAAACCCCAACTCAAAAAACTACACAGCCTCTCTCTCACCATTGACGGTACCCCTGTCTCCACCTCCCCCCTGGTCCACAACCTCACTGTCATACTCGATCCATCCCTCTCATTTGAAAATCACATCAATAACACTGTCAAGGTTTCATTTTTCTATCTACGCAATATCTCCAGACTTAAACCCTCCCTCACCCATCCCGATGCAGAAAAACTCATCCATACATTCATGTCTAGCAGACTGGACTACTGTAACGCTCTCCTCACTGGTCTTCCCTCCCGCCTCCTACACAAACTGCAACTGGTTCAGAACTCGGCTGCAAGAATACTCTCCCGCACATCCCCCCGGTCTCACATCACCCCTGTCTTGAAAGATTTACACTGGCTCCCAATCACATCACGCATCACATTCAAACTCCTCCTCCTAGTCTATAAATCCCTAAATGGCCTCTCACCCACATACCTCTCTGACCTCCTGCTCCCCTACCAGCCACCCAGATAGTTACGTTCATCCACTGCCAGCCTCCTCACAACCTTCCCCTATCAGCTCCATTCTTTTGGCGACTGCACCTTCTCAGCTTCCGCCCCCAAACTCTGGAATGCCCTCCCCCCTGACATCCGTACCTCAGACTCACTCACCTCCTTCAAATCACGCCTTAAAACCCACCTCTTTTTCCTAGCCTTCCCTTGATGTCTGTCTTCCCCCTCTGTCCATCACAACCCCTCCTACCACCACTGCACCAGTGGTCCCACTGCATTTTCTGTATTATATGTGTTTTTATTGTACCTTTGTATTTATTTATTTTTTTAATAATTATGCTTGTATTCCCTGTGTTGTAAAACGTCTTTGAGTCCGTGAAAAGCGCTATATAAAATAAATGTATTATTATTATTATTATTATTATTATTATTATTATTATTATTATTATTATTATTATTATTATTATTAATGTGCAGAGTACTGGGCCAAAACAACAAAAATTATGTGAATGTCCAAATACTAATGGACTGCACAGTTTGTGGAATTAAGTATAATAGAGAGGTTCATGAGTGAAGTTCATGTAAATCTTCACCCCTTTATTAGGTTACACTTCATGCAATAAAAGTGTTTCCTCAAACAAAGTTATAGTCAACTGTTCATCGTTTGAAAATAAATTGTCCAAACTAAGTTAGAGATGAAGGGGTGTAAATGAGATTTCGTTTTAGTGGGTTTGTTTGTAAGATGCATGCATGTGTGTGTGTGTGTGTATGAACGCGTGTGTACATGCATGTATGTCCATTAACCTGTCTGTGTATTCATGTGCCATGTTTGTTTGTGTACTTGTGCATTTGTGTGTGCCCATGTGCATGTGGTGTATATCTGTGTACAGATGCATGTGTACTAGTCACTGTTTGAGTGTTAATGTGTGTGTATGTGTGTGTTTGTGTGTGTGTATGTATGTGTGTGTGTTAATGTGTGAGCATGTGTGTTTATATGTGTATGTGTGAATGTGTGAGCGTGCGTGTGTGTATGTGTGTGTTAATGTGTGCGTGTGTATGTATGTGTGTGTGTTAATGTGTGTGCATGTGTGTGTGTGTGTGTGTGTGTGTGTGTTAATGTGTGTGTTTGTGTGTCTGTGTGTGCTTTAAAAGTAAAAGCCTCTTAAAAGCCACACTAGAAATATCAAGGGGGTGAGGTGGGTGGTTTATTTACTTCCTTAGATCTACTCACTTCTGTTTTAAGGCCAGCACAATGTTTCTACTTATACTGTACTCAAATGTAATCTATTTAAAATTGCGAAGCGGATAGAGGGGGAGGGAAGGGGGGGGGGGGGGGGGGGGGGGGGGGGGGGGGGGGGGGTTTGGGGCAGGGCGGTGACGCCTGCAGGGTGGACGGGAACATCTCCACTCGCAGTTTCCATTTCTGCGGGTGACGAGCTGAAGTGACCCAAAGATCTGGAGCTCACTGCGGAGACAGTCAGCTGGAGATATCAGACCTCCCCGCGCAGACAGGAACACCACAGGTACGGCTCACTTCCTCCCTCTGCACTTCCCCCTGCGAAAGGGAACCCGTAGCGTGGCCGCTTTTGGGAAAAAACGGGCTTGCTGGTGCACAAGGTCATGGGTAGCTTCAGACCCCAGGTGGGGGGGCGCTGACTTGTTGAGTGATGTATTCGAACCTGAAAAGGGATACGTTGCACGTACAAATGTTATGCTAGTGAGTCACTCCACATAAGAGATATCTGCTAAATGTAAATGGCTTGCTTTCTGGGTAAAAAAAAAAGTAAAATGTGGAAAAAGCCTAGCTCTCCTTATATCTGCACCAGTGTATGTTGTGTGAAGGAAGTCTGCTAGCTAGCCGGCTTGAGGATCGACAAACCTCGAGTGCTGTGAAAAAGTATTTTTCCCCTTCCTGGTTTCCTCTAGTATTGTGTATTTGTCACACTGAATGGTTCCAGATCTTTAGACGAAATGTAATATTAGACAACGCAAACCTGAGTAAACACAAAACACATTTTTTAAATTATTGCATTTATTTAATGAAAAAATTTAACAAACACTCATATCACCCATGCGTGCGAGTAATTGCCCCCTTAAACGTAATAACTGGTTGCATCACGCTTAGCAGCAATAACTGCAACCAAATGCTTCCTATAATTAGATATCAGTCTTTCACATCACTGTGGATGCATTTTAGCTCACTCTTCTTTGCTTTCTGGGTTAAAAAAATGTGACTGTCGTGTGGTTTAGCTTTTTTATCATTCGAGAGATTAAAGTGATATTTTTTTTGAAACCTCAGAAAGTAAACTATTATTTCAGTTTTAGGGTATGTTAGCAATTGGCTGAGACAGATTTTGTGTGCAATGAAGAATATTGCTTACAAAAAATTAATAAATTAATAAATGTACCTCTGGAAACAAAAATATATTCTTGTAGCCACTTAAATATATTCTCTTGGTTTTTGGCAGGCCATTATCAAGCACACAGATCATCAGAAACTGTAAATATGTTTTAAAAATATCATTAAAAAAGTAAACTTTCACTTTAATCTCTTGAATGATCGAAATGCTAAACCACACTTAGAGTCTTTGAGATAGGAAATCTGACCAAGACAGCAACTGTACAAAAAAAGTTGTCATGACAAAAAAAAACCCCCCCCAAAAAAAAAAAAAAAAACCAACACACACCAGTTAAATCACAGTGCAATGAACATGGGATTTAATGTTATATTAGCCAAGAATACTAGTGCCTCCAATTTCAACTTTTTTGAAAGTTTATCCACGCTAAGGGTGTATGCTAAGGGGAAATGCAGTCTTTCTGTGAATCATGAATATCATAATGATGCCTTAATGATGCATCCACAAGGCCTCACAACACTGCAGAACGTTGTCTCACTTCTGGTGAGAACAGGCTTCTTTTGAGTATGCTTCTGTTATTCAGTTAACAACAAAACAGGAAGCCAGACTAGATGACATTTTTTGAAGGAATTTTTTTTTAATTCAAAATTATACAGTATGCTGTTATATGAAATAAAAAAACTGATACAAAATGAACAAAACTGTCACAAAACCACTGATGAAAACTATTGATCTTTCAAAGCTAAAGAATCCAGAATTAAAATGATTAGGCTACTTTTTCCATTCGCACAGTAAAATATTCAGTGCTAAACTACAGTTCACACATTTGAGACCACACTGCATTAAAAAAAACATGCAGTCAGCGTCATACTCATAAATGTGTTACAGGGAACTGCCAAAATAAACTGCCTGCTCACGTCCTACATCGATGTTCATAGTGAGCTCATGCTCGTCTGTTCTCACCTCACGTCTCCGACCAATGCAGGACATCGCGGTCGAGAGGTATACTCCTTCAACCGCGGTTGCCCCTGGTTACCCTCAGGTTCTTTTGACAACATCACCTAAACCGCTGTTTCTGGTGGAAACGTCAGCATGTTCAGCAGCCTTAGTCACTGAAACACCCTGACGAAAACAAGTGCTCCCCAAAAAGGGAATCCTGGGGGAGAAGTGGGAACACGCTGGGATATTTAAATGTTTATATTACATCTGGATCCACCCGCAACCTGTGCAGAAGCACCCCTGGAGTGAAGTGACCCCGGAGATCTGGAGCTCCCCACGGAGACGTCGGCTCAAGGTATCGCTCTCCTCCCAGCCTCGTGCAGACAGGAAGGAACACCACAGGTACGGGTCACTTCCTCTCTCTGCACTTCCCCCAGCGAAAGGGAACCCGTAGCCTAGCGTGTCGCTTTTGGAAATGGGCTCGCACCTCAAGGTCACGGGTTCAATTCCCAGATGGGACGCTGACTCTTGAGTAGATAGGTGTTTCCAACCTGTGCAGAAGCAGTTACTTTCAATGCACTGTGTATCCCTCTTTTACTTAAGCGTTTCTATCATCATCATGGTAGTTGCCTGTATTGCAGCCTTATCCAGATTGAGCAAAAATCAAAATCAAAACTGCATCATTGTGAGAGTAACATTTCATCTAATTCAAGTATTATCATCCATGTGTACGATAGGGAAGTTAACAGCGCTGTATTGATATTAATGCTAAGTGTGCAGTTAAAGAGCTGTAGCATAACCTGCAAAGTACACTGCCTGTGAATACGTGGTAAGTCCACCGCTAGGTCTCATGCTGGTTTTTGTTGATTCGATTTTGTGTTGTTTTTGTCCTTGAAGGAAAAGTCATACACCCAAATTATGTTTATTAATGGTACGGCTCGCTTCCTCTCTTGTGGAATTTTCCTTTCACATGTGAATATTTTATTTCACATGTGGAAAGGCAAATTTCATATGTGATTGTTACGTAAGGTTATAGAGAATGGAGAGTATGTGACAGTTATCTACAAGTTAAATTAACTTTTTTCATTTTATTTCTCTTTCATGTAATTTTATGTTGGAAAACGCTTCGAACATCATGTAAAAGCGCTATACAAAAAACATTATCATTATGATTATTATTTTGAAATAATAAGTGGATATGGGAAAATATTCACAATTTAGTGATTTTGAGTATTAAAAAAGAATACTGCCTCTAGCCTAAATAGACTAAAGAGTAATTGTACCTGTTGGTATTTACATTTGGCAAATTGACTTTTTTCACCAAGAAACATGTATGGAAACAGGTTACCAAACCAAATCAAATATCAGTAATAAAAGTAAGGTTTTTGCAACCCAATACATCCAGTTCTCCAAATGCCACTTGTTGTTCTTTATTTTTTATACACATTTTTGCTTGCAAATGTTGCCCGGCGCTAAAAAAAAAGTAGACTACTTGGTCTAGTCAGGGCAAGTTTTTGTTGCAACAGTCACATCTGCTTAGGCTTCCTCATAATTAACAATGAAGAAAAAATGATCTGTTTAAAAAATTAACTGTTGCCCTGCGAAAGATTGGTGGCCTGTCCAGGGCATATTCCTGGCTCTCACCCAATGCACGCTGGGATAGGCTCCAGCACCCCTGCAACCCTGCTCAGGATAAGCGGGTATAGATAATGGATGGACCCTGCTCAGGATAAGCAGGTATAGATAATAGATGGACCCTGCTCAGGATAAGCGGGTATAGATAATGGATGGACCCTGCTCAGGATAAGCGGGTATAGATAATGGATGGATGGATGGAAAATGAACAGTCATGTGACTGTTGACAGCTGTGCATGATAGTCTGTGCGCTGAGGGCGTAACTGCTACGCCTCACTGCCGCCCGTCCTTTCTGACAGGATTGCTGTTCCTTCCCTCCATTTCCCAGCTCCTTCAGTGCACACAGAAGACCCCGGTGGGGAAAAAAAGGTATGTTGTACAAAAATCGCAGTGGGAGGGGAATGTTGTACAGGAATCACAGTAGGAGGGTAATCTTGTACAGGAATCGCAGTGGGAGGGGAATGTTGTACAGGAATCACAATGGGAGGGGGATGTTGTACAGGAATCCCAGTGGGAGGGGAATGTTGTACAGGAATCACAGTACGAGGGGAATGTTGTACGGGAATCGCAGTAGGAGGGGAATGTTGTACAGGAATCACAATGGGAGGGGAATGTTGTACAGGAATCACAGTGGAAGAGGAATGTTATACAGAAATCACAGTGGGAGGGGAATGTTGTACAGGAATCACAGCGGGAGGACAAGGTTGTTTAGATTTTTATATGACAGAAGGAACAATGCTTTTGGTGAAGCAAGCCCTCCAGCTCATGAGGTCCATTATCAGTGACCTGGGGGAGCGGGGCTCTCATGTTTAAAAAATAGCCCTCCCAGAGGCCTCTAAATATGGATGTTTGTTGGCTTAGCGACCTGTGATGTCATTTATTTTCCTTTTATAGACGCACCACCTTTAGAGACTGCACCGGTCGAACGTAGGTACATTTCTCTCCTTGCATGTTCTCTTCACGAATGGTGTATGTTTACTAAAGGCAACAAGAGAGGTAGTGGAATGGGAAAATGTAAGATCCATCATTTTTACAAATGTATTTAGTTCTCCACTGGTTAAGGTTAAACTGGAATCACAATGGGAGGGGAGATGTGTACAGGAATTGCAGTGGGATGGGAATGTTGTACAGGAATTGCAGCAAGAGGGGAGTGTTGTTTAGATTTTATATGACAGAAGGAACAATGCTTTTGGTGAAGAAAGCCCTCCTACTCATGGGTGTCCATTATTTGTGACCTGGGGAAGGGGGGCACTCATTGAAAAAATAGCCCTTCCAAAGTCCTCCATGAAATGTTGTACAGAAATCACAGTGGGAGGGGAGTGTTGTACAGGAATCACAGTAGGAGGGGAATGTTGTGCAGGAATCGCAGTAGGAGGGGAATGTTGTACAGGAATCGCAGTGGGAGGGGAATGTTGTACAGGAATCACAGTGGGAGGGGAATGTTGTACAGGAATCGCAGTAGGAGGGGAATGTTGTACAGGAATTGCAGTGGGAGGGGAATGTTGTACAGGAATCACAATGGGAGCAAGCCCTTTAAATATGTTTTCTTGTAGGCATAGCAACCAGTGATGTCATTTCCTTTTCATTAATAGGAGGATCACATTCAAACAATACTGGTAGGTACATTTTTCTCCTCGTGTGTTTCCATCTCTTACAGTTATATTGACGCATTTTGACAAATATCATTTAAAGCAGTCAAACCAGGGAGGGACTGCGTGGCCTCATCTGGTCAGCCTTAGGAGCCATGTTCCTGAATAAATAAATAAAAAACTCTCCCGCAATCACTTTATTAAATCTGTGTTGGGACAGGACTCCTGTTTGTGTTGGGCGCGATTCTACAGAAATTAACAAAACAACTTTGCCTTTCACCCTCACGGGATCCAGGTAGAAAAAAGTAATAAATTAACACAACAAACTAACATAACAAAAGAGAAAATAAACAAAACAGCCCAACAGCAGGTTTCCAGCTCCGTACAGCCGGTGCAGCTCTCTCTCGATTCGGGAGTTCCCCGGTCACAGCTGCACACTTGGAAGGGAGCACGCTTTAAATACCTGGACTAATTAATTATGCACTCCAGGTGCGCGTGCCTACTTAACCAGTGGGTGTGGTCCTTCGATTGCCCTGAACCTCTCCCACAAACCGAGCCATGCCACAGAGGAGTTGAGGGAAGTATATGTGATATTTAATGATAAAATGTGGCATGTATGCAAATTGTGTATAAACATCTATTCTTAGTCAACTGTTATTTAAAGTGTTACCAACATATTACTACACCCATCTATTATATAATTGTATAAATTGTATTATTGTTATATGTATGCAACTGTGCTGTTTTTAACTGTGGATCCTGTGTTCAGACATGCCTCTGATCTCTGGGAGCTGCAGCAGAACTGAAGCAGAGATCAGCCGCTCCTGTGAGAGCTGTGGGAATCCCTCTCCCAGCATGGAGTGGCGTGTGTCTGGACTGCGGGTCACTAACTCTACTGACAGAGTCATCAGGGAGGAGAAGCTGGGGAACACAGGCCTGAAGAGCTCCCTCACCATACGCCAATCACAGGGAGACACGCCCACTCTCCTCTGCGTCAGCACCAACACTCTCAGCTCCTCCAGCCTCCAGCTCCAACTCCCGTCTCCAAAGCAACGCTCAGGTATTTACATATATGGCTGATCTTAAAACTTGACTTTTTTCCATATGTTGTAAAGCCTAAATAGCACTGTTATATATGTGATGTAATATCTATTATTACCATTCAGACAGCTCATTAAAGTGTTACCAACATTTTACACCCTGTACCCTGACTAATCCAGTGGAGATGTATTGTTTATTTCACTATGGCTTACAATTATGTAGGCCTCTAATTATGTCTATGACTTTGTTTCCATATTATTTGACACAGACAATGAACTTCCTTTATTCTGGTTTTGTATGAAGTTGTTTATCCAGAATCTGTAAGACCTGAAATTGATTAAATAGAAATGGAGGGGCAGAGTACTCAGATTGTTATGAATAGTTTAAAATTAGGAGATCCAGTTCTTACCCTTATTATAAAAAAACTTCTTAACTGCTGGATATCTATAAACAAGTAATGTCTGATGATGTCTTTTAAATAAGTCTTTTAGGCATGAATGAGGTCCAACCATCATGACTGATTTTTTTTTTTTTTTTTTTTTTTTCAGGACCATTATATATTATAATAGTAGGACCGATTTGTCTGTATGTGCTGTCTTTTTGATTCTGTATCCACAAAAATAAAAGGTACAGTCATATTGATCTTACTGGTGATAAAATATATCATTACCATAGTCTCTGACCAGATACTGGGAGGCAATTATGCTTTCAGTAAAATATATTAAAAGTTAAAACTATCCCATCCAGTAAATGCATGTGGTTTGCAGAGACATGCTGGATAAGCAGAGGCAATAACACATTCTCTCTCTACTCTGATTTCCATGTCTCCAGGTTGTCTAGAAGACTGAAGGTGAGTCTCACCATCCTTTCCTCTTCTTCCTCTTCTGAAACACTCTGTCTGCAATTCAGCCTGATTTCACCTCTGTTTTACATTCACACCATCTGTGTGTCTTTTCCTTTAAAGGGAGGGAGGGACGGGGACACATATGCCAGTCTGCAGCTTTCCAACATGATCCCTGAATATGACGTGCTGCAGGTGAGCAAGTGTGATATAGAGAAATATACACCAGGGGGCGCCAGGGTGCTCATATTTATGAAAACTCATATTTATGAAAATTAAATGTATGCAGATTCCCTCAGTATCAGAGATGTGTGTAGTAAAGACAGGAGGATATCTGTATTTGTCTTTAATCACTCAGTCCAAACAGAGGAGAAAACCTCACAGACTCAGCTGAAGGGCTAAAATGGTCTTTTCTTGCCTTTAATGTTGATGCAGAAGCCTTTTGTTCTTTTCAAAAAATGGAAGTCTTAAGCCATCACAGTGAAGTGTCCAGACTAAGGCTGAATCCACTGATCCTCCAACAAGTTCACTTGGCATTACTCTCACCTCCCACAATCGGTCGCTTGCGGGCATTTTAAATGGGGGATAATATACAAGTCAGATCTTGAATCTGATTGGTTATCACACCATGTTCCTCATCCCACTGGTCACTTTGTTTTTTTACCTCTTGTTGCTACCTATCCCAACATGCCTTGCAGACGCAAAGAATTGTCTCGCATTGACAATGAAGAGAGGCGATTATAAATTGGCTTCTCGTCGGAGGATATGTGGCTTCACTGTTAATTCAAAGAACGCATACATAATTGGAAATATTTTTTTAATTTTACGAATTTATGCAGAGTTAATTTTGTAATAAAAAAGCTTTTGTTTTTCCACTTTTTCCTCTTGATATGAACATAGGCACTTCCCTGAGACTATGCCGTTATGTATGTGCACTAAGGTGTTCCTTTAAATAACCATGAACCTGCGTGTGTGTGTGTGCTGTATATGTTAGGTAAAAAACAAGTATCAGAAAGACACAGGGACTACACAAGAAGAGAACGATGATTACCAGAACCCTGAAGATGGAAACAGACCAGATTCAGGGGCTAATTAAAAATGTGAGCATGTTGTGTTTCGTTTAAAGCTGATTTATTTCTGCTTTAAAAACAAAACAAAAAAAAAAGACTGAATGTTTAGGGTAATTTCTATTTATCTGTCCTAAGAGCATTTTTATGACATGCAGAGATGTTTATTTAGTATTTATCCTGGAGAATAGAATTTTGTTTTTTTCATTTTTCATTTTTGTTACAGAATGACTATTTTTGTAAACTGCACTTGCATCACTTGTGCTTCAATGACTGAATGCCATAGGTTGTCGCGTAAAGTCAGCTGCTGTCTGTTTTTGAGAACATCAAATCAAAATTGCATCCTCATGGATTTTCAAAGAATGTTACATTGTGCTCTAGGGATGTGATACGTTTTTAAAAAGTCCCTTGTCCCTCTCCTGAATTTGGAAAGCTGGTCTTCAGTCATTCTGCATCTTATAGTTGGAACAGTCTGCTGAAAAGCTTAAAGGAGAAAGACTAATACCAATAGCTGATTCCAAGCATGGAATTCATGACTCCGGGACTGACGTATGCTCCTGTTTTTAGCCTCTGCTCTGCTCTTTAATTTCTATTATACTATTGTCTCACTGCACATTTGATGTTTGTAACTTCATTGGCAACTGTTTTAATGGGTAACTCTGTATTTTATGTCAGGTCCCCCTTGCAAAAGAGATATCTCATAAAAAACACGTTTTCAACGTACAAAAATGGCAAGTTACTCACACAGACAAGACATACACCATCTATAACTCATTCATTCAGACTGCCAAAATCCAGGCCTGCCATTAAAAGTATTGACATCAAAATGATGCCTGTCCATGTACTGCATGCTTATACACACAGGGCCAAGTGACTTGGAAGAATTGAGGAAATATTTGGTAGCATTGCTTTGGAATACATCTTATTTCATTTCGGTGAGGCAAGATAGCCTATATTGCTTGTAGTACCGTAACTTGGCGTCATTTTGATATCAATACTTTTAATGGCAGGCCTGGATTTTGGCAGTCTGAATGAATGAGTTATAGACGGTTTATGTCTTGTATGTGTGAGTAACTTGCCATTTTTGTACGTTGAAAACGTGTTTTTTATGAGATATCATTTCTTTTTGCAAAGTGTTTTATTATGAGAGTGAGAAATGCGAAGTGACCCTGTAAAAAACGGTTGTGGATTATGGCTATCCTTGTGTGAATTTGTACAGTCTGATGAGCGTGTACCGTTTAGCAGTTTCGGTTCGCTATATATGTAAAACAGTGGCTGTGACAAAGGGTGTGGTGGCGTAAGTGTAAAAACGCATCAGAAATGCAGGCGAAATATGGCCAGTGTATGTACTCATGGATTTGACGGCCATCCAACGAGCCTTGACTGACAAAAGAATCAGCAAGGCCGTAGAATTAGAGCTCCCTAGGTCGCAACTTGTGTACCCTTCTGTCCTGCTTCATTGTCTGTTATTTCGTGGAGATGCACTTTTAGTGTTTGTAAGGTTTATAAGAAATTTTGATAGGCTTATCTGCAGGTAGGAGTCCTCTTCGCTGTTTTGCTAAGCTAGAACCGGAAAACTTGATAGTGGAGACATGTTGTTAGTGGGATAAGCAGCAGGAAAAATAAGAATGAGAAGAAGAAGAAGAAGAAGAAGAAGAAGAAGAAGAAGAAGAAGTTCCTTGTGTTTCAGCCTGCGTTCCTGCTTGTGTGTGTTCCGCCTGCCCGTATTCTGTCCTGCCCGTGTTCCGTTCTGTTTTTTTCAGTTCTTAAGAATCTTTTTGTGTTTGTGGTTTTGCCCCTCGTGGCTTTTTGTTTGTTCCCTTTTTGTTAAGTAAAGTCTTTGTTTGAATTTTCCTTTTGGAGTCTCCCGTGTTTTTTTAATCTGCGTCTGGGTCCAACCCCCCAAATCCCTGACAAAGCCAAATACTTTCAGAAATAGTAATAATAAAATACATTCCTTTAAATAAATGCTTTCCTGGGAAACCAAATACTTTTTCAAATAGTATTTAGAGCCTTTTAAAAATGTATTAAAATACAAATACAATTGTAAAATATTTAAAATATCCCAGAGTTCTTTGTACAATACTCCTTGGGGCTAGGGGTTGAATTTGGGCAAGGGTAGCCTATGTCGGCAATTTTAAACAACCCATGCGCTGCCTCTAACAGTCAGTAGCCTAAATGCCCGTACATGTCTTTGCATGGGGAATGGCAAACTCAGACTTCTTGATAAGCTACTTGCCAGTTTTTTTGTTCCCATGAAATCTTTTTAAAGTTAGTGGCTTTTACTGTATTTCCTCTTTTTTTCTGTGGTCAGAGCATTCGACAGCTATGCAAACAGTTCCTTCTTTTACATTTTGTAAGGTTAGACACAGATAAAATAAAATTCATCCATACATTCTCACCACCAATTAACAATGCAAATTGGTACAGTTGGACTGGGGCCATCAGCATTGACGCATTCTAGTCAAAATTCTGTCCTCTAAATTGGACAAAACGCTCGAATTTCAGAGCTGATAGGTTCTCACATATTCAATGCTTCTCAAGTCTTTCAACAGCTTAGTGCAATTGCTTATGTTGCAACACCGGCTTCATGTTGTGAAAGTATTTTCAAATAATTTCATTAAATCAAACCCTTTTTATTTGAAAATTCAGTATTTTTAAAACATTTGAAAATAATTGCGAATAAAGGCAAATGCTCCTTAAATACATTTTGTGATTTAAATACTCAGTATTCTCAGTATTTCAAATATAATTTCAAACAATTTCTAAAAAAAAGTGTTTAAAAGTAATAACTGAATCATTTCACAACAGCATGTTTTTGTGAGTTACAGTTTAAAAGCATTCTCAGCTGTCCTCCTAACACGTTGCCTAATGCTCATTGAAGTTATTAGCAGGTAAATCACAGTCAGGGGTTGACAGCTATGGCCCTGGAGACCCGCAAAATATCTGCATTTCTATCTCTACTCGGCACTCGATCGATTAAAGCAGGTGATTTCACAGTTAACGCACATCGTCTGGTTTCTAGGTTTTCGTTTTTAAGGCGAAAACAGAAACCAGCAGACCCTGGACCTCTGGGGATCAGGACCAGGCCACTCCTGAAAAATGGTGCAATTTGTCATTTTGTTGGTGTCTGGTTTTTTTGCAGCTGAGGACGGATTCCATGGCGGACGTGCTGAGGAGCCTGAACCTCCTGGAGGTGCTGAAGGAGTCCATGTAGAAGAAGGGGCTCTCCGAGGTGAAGGAGGCGGTGGAGGACCTCCTCATCAGCAGGGTGAACATCGCCGTGGTGGGGGAGAGCAGCCCGGAGAAAACCGCCATCCTCAACTCCCTCCGCGGCCTGGGGCCCGGAGACGCCCGGAGACGGTGGGGCGGCCCAGTTCCCCTCCCCCAGCCCCCAAGAGGAGCTGACAGTTTACCCAAACCCCAAACACCCCGACTTCCGACTGTGGGACCTGCCCGTGGTCCCTGATGGCTCGCCCTTTGACCCAGAGGAGTACATGGAGAAAGTCAAGTTCCTGCGCTACATTGCCGTCATCGTGACGTCCTCTCTGATGCGGTTTTGCAGCAACAGCGCCCTCGTGTGGCGGGAGGCCAGATCGCTCCAGAGGGAGGCTGTGTACTTCACCTTGCTGGCCTCTGAGCGCGACTCGCGGGAGTCCATGGAGCCTAGGCAGAAAGCCAGCCAGGAGGCGTAGGGGTCGGATGGCCTGGCTTCCCCGAGGGTCTTCCTGGTACGTGGCACCGCCTTAGAGACCCTGGACATCCGAACTCGAACTCCTGGAGGAAATGTGGTGGGACGTCCCGGAGGTCAAGGCTGCCGCCCTCCCACTGGCCCTTCCGGCCCTGTCCGTCGCCGTGGTGACCAGAAAGCGGGACGCTCTCAAGGCGCTGGTGTGGGCGGCGGCCTCGCTCTCGGGCGGCGTTTTGGCCATCCCCGTGCCCCTGGTGTCCTCCGCGGTGGATGCCGGTGTGGGGGTGAGGATCCTGAGCAAGGCGCGCGACTCGCTGGGCCTGGACGACGCGACGCTGGAGGGGCTGGCCCGCCGACGGGGGCGGGACGGGGTGCGGCTCAAGGCCCTGGGCACCTGCCCCCTCTCCCGGGAGGTCACCAAGGGCGCCGTGAAGAAGCTGCTGGCGGCCGCAGAGAAGCAGAAGCCCACCGGTGCCCGTGTGGTGGAGATGGCGCTGCCCATGACCGCCAAGTCCGCCAGCCACTCCTTCACCACCATGTTCCTGGCGCTCAATGGCGCCATCGACGACATGGCCGCCGATGCGGAAAGGGTGGTGGCGGCTGCAGTCGGGGGGGCAGATTGAGGAACTGAACTCTTCGCAACCAATTTTAGAAAAAACTTCTGACACTTGGCTAAACTGTGAAAATGCACTGCTGAGAAGGAGGTCTGTTTATGTATATTTCCTGTCTAAGGAAGAGGGGCCATTATTAAGTTTCAGTCATTTTACGATAAGGACATAGTACATCCAGATTAACTGTAGCTGATTTCTAATCCTCTGTCACATCCAACTTGTAGGTAAGCAGCCACTTTTACAATTCTTTCATGGGTAAATGATTTCCAGCATTTCTGTTTCTGATGGGGTTGTCCCTCTACCCCCCCATCCCCTCCAGGTACAGGTGTCAATGCCATTGCTACAACAGTTATGAACATTTCATTTGAATGTTTGTGAGTTTAGTAGCTTTTGTCTGTACTCTGCCTCGTTTCTGGTCTGGGAAAGCAAATAGCAAGTGTTATCGCTTTAAATAGAAATTGACTTTGCTGTTGTTGTGGCCTTTTGAGTTCAAAATAGAGGTGCATTGATCTAAATAATTTAGTAATTCCATTCAGGAAAGATATGCACTCAAGGTTTTCAGTCAAATATTCTTATTCAAAAATATTAACATATATTAACTGTACATATTAATATTTTAGCAAATTACTAGTGGAGATACTGTGGAGATATGACGTGCTTTTGACTCAAATCCTGTGTGGATCCCTTCTTGTACAACACATCCTTGCGTAAGATGTTTATTTTATTCAGATGCTGATCTTTCTGGGTGTAATAGGAAAGAGTAGGCTGCGTAGATTGTTCACAACATAGAATGGTGTCTTGGACTGCAATTAATTAAATAATGTTTATTTAATAAGCTGCAGTCTGCATTAACTGTGTTGTGAGCCACGATACGGCTCTACTATGCAAGGAGCAGAGCTGGCACAGCCAAGAGCACTCTTTATATTTCCTGATTTTGGAAAGTTAAATCTTAAATAAAACACACAGTGAAAGTATTTTTAAGACTGGTGTTCTTCAACATCAACACATGTGACAGGTCCAACCTTAACCCACTTTCAGGGAAGGGGGGTGGGGGCAGGGGGGCAGGGGGGGAAGGGGGGCAGAGGGTCGGGGGGAGGGGGGAGGGGGGGTTTGCATTAAACCAGTGATCTGATGATCTGATTAGGAACCACAGAGCTGAGAATGACTCACTCACAGCTGTGGTACACCTACACCAAGACACACACAGGCATGCACACCTGCACACATGTGTATTCTGTACATGAACACACACAGACACACACATGCGTACACACATATTCACATACACGTATACATGCATATGCATGCATATACACACTCACAACCATGAATACACACACACACACACACACACACACACACACACACGTGCATGCACACCCATACACACATATTCACACACATGTACACACGCATACGCAAGCACATACAGACACATACCCATGAAAAATGCCAACACATGCACACACATCTTCACACACATACATACGCACATGCATGCACATACACACACAGACATAGACACACACACACACACTTTGTCAGTGGGTTCACAGTGTCTTCTTTTTCAGATTTCTCACACTGATAAAGGAAGGTTCATCATGATCTCTTTCTGGGCCATGGTCTTCTTTCTGATTGGTGGTATGTACCTGCTATGACATCCCTGTCCCTGCACGTTTCGTTATGCCCTTGTCTCTGTCACTGACACACTTCACTCGTGAGCATTTTATTCCCCAGTAGAAATCGGTCCTTGTTACTGTACGCATGACGATCGGCATAGCAACCACGGTTTTACGAATGAACACAATGTTAACTTCTGAGGATTATCTTTCTGCTGCAATCCAACAGTGCAATATTAAGAACAGAAAATTCCACTTTAGAGGCAGACTGACTGCTCTAATGGTTCCTATTTCTCTCTCTCTCTCTTTCTCTCTCTCTCTCTCTCTCTCTCTCTCTCTCCTTTTCTACCGTAAGACTCTGCTTGCAGTTCCAGTGAGATGACGGCTAAAGAGGGCTCCTGTGTGACGGTCCACTTAACTCTGTCCGATATACGGGATCCTGGGTACATTGTTTGGTTGAAGGACGCCGTGTGGAATGAGAAGGCAAAGGATTTTGAGGGCACAATCGTGCACAGCCTCAAACCTGACAAACCCGCCGCGAGTGCATTTGAAAACAGAGTGTCTGTGGGTTCCACTGGGGATTTATACAAATTGACCATCAGTAACCTGAGACTGGAAGACAGCGGAAAGTACTCGGTTAG
Organism: Anguilla japonica; assembly: GCA_025169545.1. Classification (NCBI taxonomy): domain Eukaryota; kingdom Metazoa; phylum Chordata; class Actinopteri; order Anguilliformes; family Anguillidae; genus Anguilla; species Anguilla japonica. The sequence goes on along the minus strand of CM045883.1, from coordinate 85,292,175 downwards.
ATACTATAATAAAGTTGGTCCTCCTTATGGACCGAGCAGCTCGACAATGAGTCTCGATGTTCAGGGTAAGTTCATTTGCAGTGATATATATATATATATGTAGAGGCCCCTTTATGTTCACCATCCAGTAGTTGTCTAATTGTCTACTGTATGAAAAGTATTTGTCTGGTATTGGCTTTATGATTTACAGTTTTTCTCAATTGTTTAAACACGTTTTCTGAAACTATAGCTCAGTTTCTCAAAACTCTACACACAAAGCACAGCAACAGTTAACCTTTTGCCAAAATTACACAAATCTCTTGCAAAATGCATTCATGCATTCAAAACCATGTTCTCTCTTCTCAAAACTGACTTTTTCCATCAAAATGATTCACACAGGCCTCATATGAATAGGTCTTATTGAGCATTGATTTCACACTGGTGCGATAAATTTAAAAACACAACCATCAAAATACAGTATATATGTTCTGGACTCATGAGGTCATGTTACATATTCAAGTGTATAAAATCATGTAAAAATTGCTTTTTTTTAATCCTTTTTTGAAGTTTTAGTTTTCTTTTCAAGGGGTCCCAAAATAGGCTGCAATTTTATAGTAAATATAAAGACTGTTGCCATGATACAATACAGTAAATATATCACCATATAAATAGTGCATTTTCTAGGTAAACCTAATTCTAATTCAGTACAGTACAGCAAAGTGTGTGAACCGTTATCACTTTGAGTGTTGTTGTTATTGTGTATGATACAATGCACATTTTACTGCATTGTCCTGCCAATGAGGTCCAGGCCTCTACCTTGCTGTGCTGCATGTTGCTCCATTGTTTTCCAACACAATAGAAGTCACCTGAGGTCTCTTTTATGCTCTGACAGATAATTGAAAAGTTTAGCCAATTGAGTTTGAGCAGGGGTGGCATGAGTGAGACCAATTGGTACTTAAAGTTTGGCATTTGAAGGCCAGTGTTTTCCATGTGAACAAACAAGGCTTGATTATCAAAATTGTGGTAAATAATGAGATTTTGTGTGTAGAGTTGTGCAAAAATGTGATTTAGAATTGCTATTTGAGTGAAAACAAAGGAATTGTGCTTAGAGTTTTGCGGAAATAGTCTTTGTTGTTGACATATGAGCTTCAAGTTTTCACCACCGTGTGCATAGTTCCAGTTTTAGTGTATAAACATTTGAGAAAAACTGTAAGCTGCAGTCGTTGCAAAGACGCACAACTGGAAATCCTTAAGAAGCATGCTTCAGTTACCAACAGTGATGTATTGGTGAGGGATCTGTGTGCAATATAAATGCTGATGGCTGTTGTCCCTTAACCTGTTACTGGCAAAACTGTCAGAATTGCCATCATGAGTAGTATGCCAGATATAGGATTGATGATTTAACAGTTTAGAAACATTTCAGATATTCACAACCTGAAACCCTGAAGGAACACACTTCAAGGTTACCCACAGTAATGCTTTTGCTTATATTTGCAGATGGCTGCTATGCAGAGGTGGGTAGAGTAGCCAAAAACTGTACTCAAGTAAAAGTATTGTTACTTTAAAATAATAATGACTCAAGTAGAAGTAAAAGTAGTCATCCAAATAATTACTTGAGTAAGAGTAAGAAAGTATCTCGTGAAAAGACTACTCAAGTACTGAGTTACTTCATATAATCTGATTTAATGTAATATGCAGAGCAATGTAAATGAACGTAAAAATCCAAATGTCCAAAATATAAAATTGTAAATGCTTATCCAATAGAAATAAACCTTTGTAGAAATGAACATGTTTTTAGCATTTAAGAGACCGACAAGAGCATTTAAGACAGTGGTTCTCAGAATCGGTCCTGGGGGCTCCTTGCGTATATTGGCTTTTCTCCATTGGTTTTGATGATTTACAAGAAAAAAATAATAGTCTAATAATAATTAGAAATTCAATGTACATTATTTTTGTCTTCATGCACCAGGTGGAAAACATTCTGTACCAAGTGCGTTGTCATATTTACACGCCTGTAGATCAGTTATTAAAATACTTGGTAGATTTGTTAATCACCGCTGACAGTGTTCATTTTTATTCGGTAGAAAGTGACTTGCGAACGATCGGTCTGCTAGCGTCACCCAGCAAGTGAACACCACAAACGGCGATGGAGTAGCTAGTAGCAGTTACTGGCTCATTAACTGACTGTGGCGAAAACCTACGACGATAACTTGCTCGGTTAACAGCAGGTCTACCAGACAGTTATACGAAAATTAGCCTAGTCAAATCACCAGTAGCCTACACATCTCTGATTGATTGACCATCAGTGTAGTCGATGTTCTTCCCCTGTGGTTCATATTGCTAATGCGTGAGCTAACCACGGATAGCCTACCTAGCTCACTGGCAAGCTGATATGCTAGCTAAGCATATTCGTTTTGCTGAGAAACATAAATTGAAGATAACTGAACATAATTGTATTATTAATGTCATACATATAACGTGATTACATGACAGTACAGTCACGGATGGAGATTAAACTCGTAAACATTTGACAATATATTTTAAAACATAACGGCAGACAGTCAGCTAGCCTCAAGTTTGTTCTGCAATCGTTCGTTCAGGTTGATGGATTTTTCCGCACCGGACTGTCAATCACATTGTAAAAAACACAGAACCGCTTAACTCTACGGTTTTGGCTCCAAATCGACAACATGCCCGTATGTGTGCCCGCCATTGAGCTTCAAAACGTGTTTTAGAGACCCACGGAGAGTCAATGGGTGACGTCACAGTAGCTTTGTCCATATTTTTTACAGTCTCTATTCTGTGTGCTGTGACTAGCTATGTCTGATTGGTGAAACGGAGTCATGTGGGGCTATGACAGCGCCAAAGCAAAGACCAGTCAGCCTCTTTGGCTGAAGTCTCTCTGAGAGAAAGAAACAGAACGTGCATTGAATAAAAAATGGGTAAAAAATAAAAGTAACGAGCGGAATGTAGCCGAATATAACGGAGTAAAAGTAACATTTTTTCTTCACAAATATACTCGAGTAAAAGTGAAAAGTATGTTGCATTAAAACTACTCTTACAAGTACAATTTATTCAAAAAGTTACTTAAGTAAATGTAACGGAGTAAATATAACGCGTTACTACCCACCTCTGCTGCTATGTAATTAAGCTGGTTTTGTTTTATTTTGTTCTGGGCTCACTTAAACACAGATATCATCTCATTATCACCATGAGCATCTGCATTTATGTATTTCATGAGGGACTGTGTACAATTAATCACATTCACGATGCATCGCATGAGCCAGCCAAGAGACCCCACGTTGCTTTACAATGATAGCCCCCGAGCAGAGGGGGCTACATGCTTTCCTCAGACAAAGAAGCCCAGAACATGACAAAAAAAGTCTTTAGGCAACTAAATAAATCCATCACAGATTAACATATGATGATGAAACTGATGATAATCATCATCATCATCATAATCATCTTCTTCATCACAATCATCATCATCCTCATCTTAATCATCTTCATCATCATATTCATGATCGTAATCATCACCATCACCATCACCATCACCATCCCCTGTTGAACCTCTGCAGGGAACCCTTGCCAGGTCAGCGTAACAGGGCCGGAGCTGGTCCAGACGGGGGCGGAGGTGATTTTGCGGTGCTCCACCGTGGGGCGCTGCCAGGACAGCCCCGAGTGGCGTAGCTGGAGGTCAGACCTGGCCTCCAGTGAAGTCTCCGACACCCAGGGTGTGAAAACAGCCCAGCTGAGCTTCAGAGCGGACTGGTCACATGACGGGGTGGAGTTCTCCTGTTGGCCGTCGCCGAGCAACGACGCGTGCGCCTACAGAAACATCACGCTGGCCGTGGAATGTAAGCCACAGAATTTTAATTTTTATTGTTTTACCCGCCGACACTGCAATCTTCATATCAGAGACACTGAAGCTACGTTTTACACATAACTGATATCTGAATTACCCACAATGTTGTTGATCCAGTCTCTGTGCATTTTTTTCCATACGCCTTCTTCTGTAGTTTACAGAAAGCTTTCTTCTTTATCCCTTGTATTCTGCATGATACATTTTTTACGAAGAAATGGCAAACTACTCCATTGATATTTGGGTTCTCCTCCTCAGCACCACTGAATGTGCTTGTTCAAGGGTTTAGGATTAGGGTTCTCCTCCACAACGAGCACACTCATGTCTGGGAGACCAGGATTAGGGTTCTCCTGCATAGACCAAGCATGCTTGTGTAGCACTCGTGTCACTGTATCACAGGCAACTACAAGCTACTGGACCAGTTCTATATTCGAAGGAGTGGCTGAGCTAAATGAAATAATAAACCAGAGACTAGAGCTTTTGAATGAATGAGCCGGAAGTTTACTGATAACAACAGGACATATTCTCACATTACACATACAAAGTATTTACAGTAGGTAGAAGGCAGGTAAGTTACACTTAAACCCCCTTGGTTTTATCCCCCTTCTTACTCAGAATAGGTTGGTTTAGGTTTAGATTTCAAGTTAGTTTTGACAACTAAATATTGTTCCTTTAAGTTAAGACCGGTTTGTTTTTGTTCCTAGGTTAACAGCCTTAATTTGACAGGTTAAACCTATTTATTTCAGCTATTTTCCCTTTCGAATTAACTCTTTTCTTGGTTTCAGGTGAACAGGAAAGTACCCTTTAATATTCCCTTTTGTTAGGTTAATTGACCTTTTAAATTTAACCTTTGCAGGAGAAACACAATCGAGATTCACTGTTCAACTCAAACATCAAACACAGAACAACACTGGCGGTTTAACTCAACACCAATACAGTATAACATTGGCAATTTAACTTAACATCAATGACGTACAACATAGGCAATTTAACTCCTTAAATGCAATTTCTCACTCGAGCAGGATATTCCTTTTGATTCCAGTTCAGTTCGATAATTCAGTTCAATTTGTTCAATTCTGAAAGCGATGAGAAATCTACGATCCTACCGCAACAGTGGCGAAGCAGTATGCAGGTGATCCGGTCGCTGGGATGATTTTCAATCTTCGTAGGTAAGAATTCCTTTGGTTAGGCTCGCCATCTGGAATCCTATGGGTGCGTGCTGTTTATCACGGCTACGCACACACACACAGACACAGGCACACACACACACACCGATAAAGAATCTGAATCCGCGTTAAACTTTCTGGAAAGTTCTCCCGGGAAGGAAAATGAAAAAAAAGAAAAGAAAACCAGCTAAAACCGTCTTGGTTAGTCTTTGCACTTTTTCGACAATCAGCAACTCCGGTTTTGTTGGAATAAATCCTTAATTCGCCGCGTTCGACCTAGTGTACCGAAAACAGCTGACGGCTAGTACCGAAAATGAAAACAGGCGAACCGCGGTCCATATATTAGCACATTATTTTATTTTAATTGAATGTAGTTTTCCAGTTCAAAAAGTAGGCTATAGACAGAGCATTTTCCCACAGAATATTTACTAGCCAAAGAACCAAGCACTTTCTTTCCCTATTTTTAATAACATTTTGTTTTCGTTTTAGTTCCGGATCCAATTTAGTTTGAAAGACTGTGTTTGATATGGCCATTTTATTTGCCATTTTATTTTACTAAATTTCACAAAATGTGTTGTTTTAGCCCTAGATGCTGATTCCTTTACCGTGACTTGTTCTAACGGCTGCTTGAAAGAGAAAGTGCTGATATACGTTGGCTAAGTATATATAGGCTATCGTTTTCTCGTAAAATGTAGTCGATAAAACAGTAGCCTTGGCTAGCCTACTTTGAGACGTTTTTTTTAAAAAGGCTTGTTATTTCATTGAAAATAAACAACACACTTGACAGTGATGTTCGATTATTATCCATTTATTATCCATATTTCCATACCCACTTTCCTCAGAGACTCGCTACAGCAGGAGGAACGAACTATTGTTGTGTCGTTCGCGAACTATTTAGGCAAGTGGACTGTACTGTCGTTCGCGAAGGATTCGGGGCGGGCGTAGTATGTTCAGTGAACGAATCACTAACCTGCGAACGATAGTCAGTGAACTACCAGTTCACGTTCGCGAACGAATCGTTTCACGAAGTGATTTAGTACACTTCGTTCATCCAAAAGATTGGTTCTTTTGAATCGTTCACGAACGTCACGACACTACTTGGTGTTTACCGGCAGCTTGCATCCTTGAGAGTTGCATTACTGCCATCTCTCGGAGTTAGTTAACTCCTACAGCTTACTGAATGTCACACTTTCCCTAACAGTCCTGTTCTCCGAAGGTAGCTAATAAAGCATCTCCTCCTCTGCCCGCTAGCACCACACTCCAGTACATTCTTCAGTCCTGCTCCTGTTATCCCCAATCTCCCCATCTCCTCCATCACGTCCTTCCTTTCCGACCTATATTTATTGCAGTTAATGAAAACGTGTTCTACAGTTTCTGGTACCTGACAGATTGCACAAAGACCGGTTGGATGTTTACCTGTAACATGAAGTGTGCTGCGTAAATTGCTGTGTCCTATTCTTAATCTTGTTATTACGACCCCTTCTCTTCTGTTTCCTCCGCTCTTTTTTACACTGGCTATTCTATTTTGTATCAGATTTAAATGTCTCCCCCTTCTCTCCTGATCCCAGTGCTGCTGCCATTCTTTATTGATATTTCCCCACACAATGCCCTGTCCCTCTGATTTTGATAACTTAATATTGGTTTCAACAATTCCGTTTTTGACTACTTCTTTTGCCAACGTATCTGCTCTCTCGTTTCCCGAGATATCTGAATGTGCTGGGACCCGCATGACTGTAACACTTTCCCCTTGCCTAACCACTCTTGAATTGGCAAACAAGATTTCATAAAGCAGATCCTGGTGATTTCTGGCTGTACCTGCCTTTATACTTGCAAGGGCCGACACAGTATCACTACATATTACTATTTTCTAAACCTACCCTGTTCAATCCATTCTAATGCAATCAATATGGCAAACAATTCAACAGCATACACACTTAAACAATCCGATGTTCTCTTGCTAATTCCCACTTGTTAACTAGGCACAGCAACTGCAGCCCCTGTCACATCTGTCTGCGGATCCTTTGATCCATCTGTAAAAATCTGAACATTGCCTTTATACTTACGGTCCCTATAATTATAGTATTCACTAACTAAATCAGCATTCTTATTTCTGTGCTTAATCTTAAGTAATTACAGATCTACACCCACACTTTCTAATTCCCAGACAGGTCTAACAGGCCACACCACAGTTTCGCCAAACTCTTTATCATAGACTCCCATATCTCTTGCCACTTGATCTCCGTTAAAGGAGAGGTCAAGCTCAATTAAAGGGGATTGTCAAACCCTTTTTTCTATTAAAACTCGCATGAAGCCAACAGCGTAAGATTTTAATGTGTTTTAAGGAAGATTATTATCATGAATTAATTATTTATTTATTGTTATTTCATTCACTATTTATGACGATTTATGGCTCTGTTTGAGACCTGGGTTACACTTGGGTCAGAGAAATTGGAGGGTGTTCTCTACAACATCGATCATGCTTGGGTCAGAGAATGTAGGATTAGGGTCATGAATGAGATGAAGAAACCAGAAACTATGCTTTGGACCTCAGCAGGCTTCTGTTCTGTTTGTGTTATAAGACATTAAAAGACATTGGCTCACGTGCAAGTCATTTTTGTTGTCTGAAATGTCTTTTTCCTTAAGATTCGCGAAAGTTGTTGATTATGACGTCATAAAGGAAGGACAGGCAGTCACCTTCTCCTGCCACAGTAAAGGAAACCCCCAGCCCACATTGTACTGGTTTAAACTGGGCCAAGGTGAAATTTCCCAGGGCGGGGAGTGGAAATTACCCAATGTCAAAATAGAAGATGCCGGGACTTACGTCTGCCAGGCTAAAAACAAACTTGGCACTGAAAACTCAACAAAGGTTATGCTTGATGTCAAATGTGAGTCTCATTTTTTTTTCTGCTAAACTTAAATACACTGCCTAGGGAAAATGTTAATCAGTCTTTTTTCCTTACATTCTTCTTCACTATTTATTGTTTTCTTTTCTAATTTGGAGCATTTAAAAGTGGGAAAAAATTTGGAAGTCGTATGATGTCATGTCTGTCCAGGGCTGCCCTGTATGTGCCAAAAATGTCATGTCCCTTATGTGACACCCATTGAGTATGACCTCGTGTCCCTGTATGTCCCACAAAGTTTTTTCCTGCTGTCAGTTAGATCCTGATAAAAGCATGTGACTGAAAAGCCAAATCTGGTATGTGGTGCTTTTATTGAATATGAGCCACCAAATCCGGGGTGCTCTATAGATCCGGCAGGAAACAAAATGGACTCAGTTTGACAGCGTGTATTTAGAGTCCCAGTGCTCTCCGTGTAGACGTCCTGTGTGAGTGCTGTATTTAGAGTCCCAGTGCATTGTGAATACTCAGACTGTGACTGTTATCGATCTGTGATTTACTGTTGGAGTGCCTGTGATTCACCACTATTGTCTGTGACCCACAGTCACAGCGAATGTGTGTGATTCATTGTCATCGTACTTGTCTGTGCTCTCCAATCACCAATCACTCTCTGCTCTTACTCTTTGACTGTTTTTTCCACAGCAACAGATATGAATGCAGTGCTTTTTACCATTAGACCTCCAGCACTGGAAAGCCAGATTAGCACATCAAGTTGTTTCTCAGTTCAGTATAATGGGTAAAGAACTGGTCTTGCAAACTAAAGGTTGCGGGTTTGATTCATGGGCGGGGCACTGCATTGTACACTTGAGCAGTGTACTTACTCAACTGCTTCAGTATTTATCCAGATATATAAATAGGTACAATGTAAAAAAGCCAAAGTTGAGTAACTTGCTCTGGATAAGGATGTTTGCTAAAAGCCCACAGAAAAGAAACTATATAAAATGAGTTGAAAGGCCAACTTTCCTCCAAAAATCTAAATCTAATGATTTTTCCATTTTTCTATAACCTGTAAATGGCAACAAAAAAACTAGTACAAACTATTTTTTGGCAGTGTGGGTCTAGCTATGTCAATTAGTTGTGTTTCTCCATAAATTTCAAGGTAATTTTGATCATGAATAAGGGAAGAAATATTACAATGCTTGGGTTCATTAGAAATAGAGAAGCCTGCTACATTGCCTTTAAAAAAAAAACATTTTTCTTCCTGATCCTCCTAAGAACACCTCAGTGTCAGTCAGCCCATCTGGATCAGTGTTAGTGGGCAGCTCTGTGACTCTGACCTGCAGCAGTAATGCCAACCCAGCAGTGCAGAACTACACCTGGTATAAAGTGAATGGGACAGAGTTGAACACTGTAGAAACTGGACAGAATCTCACCTTCAATGTGACTGAGTCCAGTGGCAGTGAACAGTACTACTGTGAAGCACAAAATGAACATGGCAAGGACAACTCAACAACTGTACGGCTGAATGTGTTATGTATGTTCAGTGCATCTATTATATAATTGTATAAATCATATTATTGTTATATGTGTGCAGCTGTGCTGTTTGTAACTGTGGATCCTGTGTTCAGACATGCCTCAGATCTCTGGCTTTGGGAGCTGCAGCAGAACTGCAGCAGAGATCAGCTGCTCCTGTGAGAGCCGTGGGAATCCCTCTCCCAGCATGGAGTGGCGTGTGTCTGGACTGCGGGTCACTAACTCTACTGACAGAGTCATCAGGGAGTGGCAGTGGGGGAACACAGACCTGAGGAGCTCCCTCACCATGCGCCAATCACAGGGAGACACGCCCACTCTCCTCTGTGTCAGCACCAACACTCTCGGCTCCTCCAGCCTCCAGCTCTACGTCTCGTCTCCACAGCAACACTCAGGTATTTACATATATGGCTGTTCTTAAAACGTAACTTTTACCGTATGTTGTAAAGCCTAAATAGCACTGTTATAAATGTGATGTAACATCTATTATCACCATTCAAACAGCTCATTAAAGTGTTACCAACATTTTACTGCACCCTGACTAATCCAGTGGAGATGTGTTGTTTATTCCACTATGGCTTACAATTCTGTAGGCCTCCAATTTTGTCTATGACACTGTTTCTACTTTATCAGACACAGTCCACAAATTTTCTTACTCTGGTTATGTATGAAGTTGAGCATCCAGAATCTGTAAGACCTGAATTTGATTAAATAGAATTGGAGGGGCAGAGTACTCTGACTGTTATGAATAGTTTAAAATGAGGGGATCCAGTGTACTCTTATTATAATGCACTTTTAAGTGCTGGATATCTGTAAACAAGTAATGTCTGATGATGTCTTTCAATAAATCTTTTAGGCATAAATGAGGTCCAACCATAATGACTGTTTTTTTTTTTCAGATTCCATTTTTCTTGCAATATTACTTATTATCACTTTAGGACTGATTTGTCTGTATGTGCTGACTGTTGGATTCTGTATCCACAAAAATAAAAGGTACAGTCATCTTGATCTTACTGCTGATAAAATATATCATTACCATAGTCTCTGACCAGATACTGAGAGTCAATTATGCTTTCAGTAAAATATTTTAAAAGTTAAAACTATCCCATCCAGTAAATGCATGCGGCTTGCAGAGACATACTGGATAAGCAGAGGCAATAACACATTCTCTCTCTACTCTGATTTCCATGTCTCCAGGTTGTCTAGAAGACTGAAGGTGAGTCTCACCATCCTTTCCTCTTCTTCCTCTTCTGAAACACTCTGCAGCTCAGCCTGATTTCACCTCTATTTTACATTCACACCATCTGTGTGTCTTTTCCTTTAAAGGGAGGGAGGGACGGGGACACATATGCCAGTCTGCAGCTCCCCAACATCAGCCCTGAATATGACGTGCTGCAGGTGAGCAAGTGTGACACAGAGAAATATACACCAGGGGGCGCTGCTATGCTCATATTTATGAAAATTCATATTTATGCAAATTAAATGTATGCAGATTCCCTCAGTATCAGAGACGTGTGTAGTAAAGACAGGATTAGATCTGCATTTGTCTTTAATCACTCAGTCCAAACAGAGGAGAAAACCTCACCGACTCAGCTGAAGGGCTAAAATGGTCTTTTCTTGCACTTAATGTTGATACAGAAGCCTTTTGTTCTTTTCAAAAAATGGAAGTCTTAAGCCATCACAGTTAAGTGTCCAGACTAAGGCTGAATCCACTGACCCTCCAACAAGTTCACTTGGCATCGCTCTCGCCTCCCACAATCGATCACTTGCGGGCATAGTAACATTTTAAATGGGGGATAATATACGTCAGATCTTTAATCTGATTGGTTATCACACTGGTCACTTTGTTTTCTTACCTCTTGTCGCTAGCTATCCCAACATGCCTTGCAGAGGCAAAGAATTGTCTCTCATTGACAATGAAGAGAGGCGATTACAAATTGGCTTCTCGTCGGAGGATATGTGGCTTCACTGTTAAAATTCAAATAATGCATACATAATTGGATATATTTGTTTTAATTTTATGAGTTTTTGCAGAGTTAATTTTGTAATAAAAAAAGGTTTTGTCTTTCCACTTTTTCCTCTTCATATGAACATAGGCACTGCCCTGAGACTATGCCGGTTCGTGCACTAAGGTGTTCCTTTAAATAACCATGAACCTGTGTGTGTGCGTGTGCTGTATATGTTAGGTAAAAAACAGGTATCAGAAAGACACAGGAACTACACAAGAAGAGAACGATGATTACCAGAACCCTGAAGATGGAAACAGACCAGATTCAGGGGCTAATTAAAAATGTGAGCATGTTGTGTTTCTTTTAAAGCTGATTTATTTGCTTTAAAAATAAAAATAAAAAAAATAAAAAAACACCGAATGTTGACGGCAATTTCTATCTGTCTGTCCTAAGAGCATTTTAATGACTTGCAGAGATGTTTATTTAGTATTTATCCTGGAGAATAGAATTTTTTTTTCATTTTTCATTCTTTTTACAGAATGACTATTTTTGTACACTGCGCTTGCATCTCTTGTGCTTTAATGACTGTATGCCATAGGTTGTCACATAAATTCAGCTGCTGTCTGTTTTTGAGAACACCAAATCAAAATTGCATCCTCATGGACTTTCAAAGAATGTTACATTGTGCTCTAGGGATGTGATACGCTTTGAAAAAGTCCCTTGTCCCTCTCCTGAATTTGGAAAGCTGGTTTTCAGTCATTCTGCATCTTATGGTTGGAACAGTCTGCTGAAAAGCTTAAAGGAGAAAGACTAATATCAATTACTGATTTCAAACATGGAATTCATGACTCAGGGGCTGATGTATGCTCCTGTTTTTAGCCTCTGCTCTGTTCTTTAATTTCTATTATACTATTGTCTCACTGCACATTTGTTGTTTGTAACTTCATTGGCAACTGTCTTAATGGGTAACTCTGTATTTTATGTCAGGTCCCCCTTGTAAAAGAGATCAATCAGAATGGGGTACTGCTGGTTAAACAAAGATTAAATAAATATTTAATAAATATTAAAGATTGAACATTTGTTTAAGTGTACAGGTGTGGCTTTACTGTTCAAAAATAATCAAATTCTGATTTGATCATAAACTGTCTACTAAAACTGTCTAGGTTCATATTAGAAGCTGTCTTTAAAGTAAAAAAAAAAAAAAAAGTTTTTAGTTTACTTGATGGCCGCTATTGTGCTCCCATATTTAATTACATTTTGTATGATTACTTTGACTCATTTAGCACAACAGTTTCAATGTGCAAAACTCTAAACACAGAATGCTGTACTGTTCATTTTGGTTTCAAAATGTAATGCAGCATGCAAAATAAAAATACCAGTGTCAAATCAGAGAATATTATATGCAAAGGTTTATCACAGCACCAGAACGTTAGATATTTCAAACAATGAAGTTAAATCATTGCTGCATTTTTAATATACAACAGTCATCATCAAATAATGCTGCCAAACACAAAATCCTTCTGATCAAAAACGAGTTTGAAAGTGTTCTTCATAACGCAAAATGCTGTACTGCTAATCTTGGGCACAAAATCACATATAGCATGCACAATAGAAACAACTGAACCAAATTAGATTGTATTTCATGCTAAAGTTTATCTTAGTGTAGCGTTCGGAGCGAAAAACAGAGGCGGATACGGGGTTGACCGTTTCCGAATCGCCCCAGCGGGTTTATTAACAGTTTTATAGACCTGTCCCGATCGATCGGTCGAACAGCTCTTTTACAGCACTGGGACGCCCTGATTGGCTTAATTCACTGCACCAATCACGGACATTAGCGAGAGCCAATCGCAACATCAAGCACATAACAACACAAAACTAGCATTACTTACAGCGGTATTCACAGCGACATTATCAACATTACTGTTCAAAAGCGTAAGGGTCCAACGAACACAAATACAACGAAGTTAGCTAGCGCTACACAAGCGACTATTAACAGGCTAAGCACATTTAATAACAACACAAACACGATCATGCATTTACAAATTTTTACAGCTAGCTACAATAACGGAGGCGAGATCGCCACAATAGTGTCAGAACAGTGCGTATGTTCATCGTTGAAGTTTAATTATTGGTGCATTTTCAAATACAACGGCCATTATCAAATAATGCGGTCAAACGCAAAATACTTGTTAGCAAAAAAGACTATGCCTAATGGTCATTTCCTCATAGGTACTTGAAATTATGTACAGCGAGCATCCCCTGTGATAGTCTGCAGTTTAGCGCTTGTGTTTCTATGAAAGACAAACAAAATATTATATTAGATTATATGAAGTTTAATCATTAAAGAAAAATACAACTGTAAACACAACTGTATTGTACAGTAAAAACAAAAACAGTTACAGTAACAACAAACTACTGTAGTAAAGTACAAAAAAAAAAAAAAAAAAAACTGCTTTTTTGGTGCTTAAGCAGTATTTTGCCTCTCCGCTGCATTTGGCCACAGAATTTCGTCGATGTTGCATCTGATGTCTTCGTTGGCAAGACAGCGCTGGTAAAATCTTTTAGAGTGCCTTATTCACCCCTGACAATGCTGGGCTGTAATGTCATCACATGCCTCATCCATGGCCTGAAGGAGCATTGCCTGCTCATATGGACGCCTATCGTATACCTTCCACCTCCAGGCTGAGAAAAACTCCTCAGTGGGGTTTAGAAAGGGGGAGTAAGGTGGAAGGAATTTTGATCGGAACTCTGGATGGGCTGTAAACCAGTCTTGCACAGCCAATGCACGATGGAAGTTTACATTGTCCCAGACAATGATGAACACCATCTGAGCATTTGGCTGCAAGAGACGGTTGTATAGCCCATCCAGAAAATGTATGAGGCGCATAGAGTTGTATGCCCCCAGCAGAGGGTCACGAGCCTCAACTGCATTGTGGGAAACGGCAGCACACATTGAGATGTTGGCTCCACGCTGTCCCGGAACATCAACAGTGGCCCTCTGCTCAATTACATTCCAGCCCCAACGCCGGCGCTTGCTGCGTCCACGTGTCACTAAAGACAACGACGGCATCCATGTACGCAGCGCAACCCTCTAGCCCCGCCAACACCCTGTTCATGAGTCTCTGAAACGTTTGCACTTTACCAACCAACACTGACTGTAACATAATGACTTGTTCATCCTCCGGCCAATTAAGAACATTAGCTAGTCTCTCAAACAGCACAAAAAACGTGTCTGGGTCTTTTTCAGAAAATTTAGGGATTGGACAAAGATTGCGGGTGACATCAAAACCAGAGGAGCCAGAATTCCCATCTAAAGAACTAAGCCTCAAACCCAGGTCGACCTACCAAAGATTGTCTTAGTACTTTGCTCTTTAAATTTCTCACGCTCAAGCCAACTTATCCTGTTCAAATTTTAGTTTTGCAAACTCAATTTTCTCCTTTAAATCTTGTTCGGATTTTACTTTTCCAACTTCAAACCTTAACCTCTGCATTTCAAAGTCATGCTTGACTGTCTCTAATTGTACCTGGTCCCGAAACGACATCTCATGTTCCAATTCAGACTCACTGTCTTGAGATGGCAGTGCAGCTGGCATGGGTGCTAATGACAACGTGATGTCCTGTTCGGATGCCAATTGAATTACCATGTCTCTTAAATCACCTTTGTGTGTGTGCAGATGTTGCAGCGCCACCCCAAAACACTATTAGTTGACTTATTTCAACCTTAGTAAAGGACAAGAATACAATGTTTGACGATTCCCTTCGAAAACCCTTAACTTTCCCACTCTCTATGGCATCAAGGTCAGACATCGTGTTAAATTGTGACGAAAAGGGAATTGCAATAGAGATGCAACCTCCCGAACGGAAAATTTAAGAAGGATGAGCAGGGCAAAGTGAGAAACGGGCAGGCAACCCGAAAAAAAAGAGCTCCCCGCTATACTAACGGAATCCCTAGCCGTCATGTGACGTAACGGCGGGATATTTAATCACTCAACCCTGCAGCATAACACACAACCTGACAGACTGCGCACCACACCACGGAATGAACCCAGGACAAACGCCACAAACCAATTTAGTCACACAAAAATAACAAACACCCACCAAAATCGCCAAACAGTAACCCTGAAGGACACTGACGCTACAGCCTAATTCGGGCAATTATGCACGGCTCTAGTAGTAAAACACTGGCATGTTGCCAGTCCAGATCAGTGTATCACTACTCACCCCTCCTCAATCGGCGACCGCAGCACAGAAACTGGGAAAAAAAAAAAAAAAAAAACAGTGCTGTAACGAAAACAGTTCAATTATCGTCTCCACCCGTACGCTCAACGGCGTAACAATTTAGAAGGCTTTTCACTTCAACCAAGCTCCTTCTAAAACAAACACAATGCCACGTGTGTCAAAAGAAATGTTTTTAATATAGCCTAACTCAAGCTCAACGTTACAGCAATTCAACTCAATTACGTTATTCCTTCAAAGGGGCTATCCAAACAGACCCGCACTTGCTGGTCTGCACAAGGCAAGCACATAAACAGAGCTCACCAACACTTCCTGTACCACGCTCGCCACTGATAGGCCAGAACGCCAGCGCACATCCGCGCCTACATACAAACCAGGAAGCAAACACTAGCTCTGCGAATCTAGAGAGCCACATGGCAAACCGATTATAACGCTTTACCCATGCTAATTAAATATCAAAAAGGGATGTTTGTGACCCACAAACAATCCCGGACGAGCCCCAAATTCATGTGACGACCCGGCTCAAGGACCGACACATGAAACGGACACCAGACTTTAGTTGAAGGAGATAACAAGGGGTGATATAGCTCAGGCGGTAAGACCGATTGTCTGGCAGTCGGAGGGTTGCCGGTTCAAACCCCGCCCTGGGCATGTCAAAGTGTCCTTGAGCAAGACACCTAACCCCTAACCTCTAACTGCTCTGGCGAATGAGAGGCATCAATTGTAAAGCGCTTTGGATAAAAGCGCTATATAAATGCAGTCCATTTACCATTTACCATATTGAAAAAGAGAACAAAACCAAACCGAAACCAAACTAACTATATCGGTGTCAGTAATCAGTGTGCATGGAGGTGTTTGGTGACTGAAGTGTTTGGGTGTGCTAACTAAAGCATAAAAATGTGTACGGGGAAAAAGTGCAGCAGCGTCTGTGGCAGTCAGGCTTCCAGCTGGTGGAGAGAGAGAGTGAACGCCCATCATCCTTGCCCTCTTAAGGACTGCAAACAGCTGCGTGCAATCAGGACTGCTACTCCCAACAGCATGCAGCACCCCGGCCAACAAGGGCAAATACACAGACAGGTGAAAACAAGAGGGGAGGGGCGCACGCAAGGCCTGACAGCGCTGAATGGGCCCCCTGGCGAAGTTGGACTCTAGGCACGTGCCTAGTTTTCCTAGATCCCTTGAGACCAATGGGCAGGCCTACTCACATACGTACATAATCCTAATGTGATGTCTAGGGCATGATGTCAACCAGTCTACACATTTATAGAGGATGGGTCGCTAATGTATTCGCTACTGTAGTATTGCAACACTGCTATACACATACCTGAACATATTCCACCCTCAAAGCCTTCACTCTATCTTCATTCCTTAGCAAAGGCACCTAGTAAATTTGTTTCATTGTGATTTGGTGCTTTTTCGAAGTTCGCCCAATTGTTGTTAGGCTGATTGAGTGGATGTTTTGGAAGATTCCATTATCTGCCAGAATGTTTTTTTGGATTTTCTTGATCCGTATGTCATTTCTTTGAACTGCCATGTCTGCTAGTGCCCTCTCCTGCTGGGCAGAGAGAAGACGGCCATGTCCTACAGCTGATGGTGCTTTTCCAGTTCTAAAGTACAGTAAAAATAACAATTACAACAATGATAATTCACACCCACACTTTAGTATTTATGAAATATGTTGTATTTGATTTATTTAAAATATTTTATTGGAAAACCTGTCACGGTTCCGCATTTTCTGTGTCTGTTTTTCCCCTTTTGGCCGCCAGATGGCGGCACTTCAGTTTTGTGTTTCAGTTCGTTCTCCCTCTCTGTGTTAATTGTATTATTGGTTTTAATTATTCTATGCATTGTTCTTTGTTGCCTGACTCGGCTACTGGTTCCTCGTGTTTCTGCCTGCGTTCCTGCTTGTGTGTGTTCTACCCTGCCCATGTTCCGTTCTGTTTTTTTCAGTTCTTAAGAATCTTTTTGTGTTCGTGGTTTTGCCCCTCGTGGCTTTTTGTTTGTTAAGTAAAGTCTTTGTTTGAATTTTCCTTTTGGAGTCTCCCGTGTTTTTTTACTCTGCGCCTGGGTCCAACCCCCAGAATCCCTGACAAAACCAAATACTTTCACAAATAGTAATAAAAAAATACATTCCTTTAAATAAATGCTTTTCTGGGAAACCAAATACTTTTTCAAATAGTATTTAGAGCCTTTTAAAAATGTATTAAAATACAAATACAATTATAAAATATTTAAAATATCCCAGAGTTCTTTGTACAATACTCCTTCGGGCTAGGGGTTGAATCTGGGCAAGGGTAGCCTATGTCGGCAATTTTAAACAACCCATGCGCTGCCTCTAACAGACAGTAGCCTAAATGCCCGTACATGTCTTTGCATGGGGAATGGCAAACTCAGACTTCTTGATAAGCTACTTGCCAGTTTGTTTGTTCCCATGAAATCTTTTTTAAGTTAGTGGCTTTTACTGTATTTCCTCTTTTTTTCTGTGGTCAGAGCGTTCGACAGCTGTGCAAACAGTTCCTTCTTTTACATTTTGTAAGGTTAGACACAGATAAAATAAAATTCATCCATACATACTCACCACTAATTAACAATGGAAATTGGTACAGTTGGACTGGGGCCATCAGCAGTCACCTGACGCATTCTAGTCAAAATACTGCCCTCTAAATTGGACAAAACGCTCAAATTTCAGAGCTGATAGGTTCTCGCATATCCAATGCTTCTCAAGTCTTTCAACAGCTTGGTGCAATTGCTTATGTTGCACCACCGGCTTTATGTTGTGAAAGTATTTTTTATTTGAAAATTCAGTATTTTTAAAGACATTTGAAAATAATTGCGAATAAATGCAAATGCTCCTTAAATACATTTTGTGATTTAAATACTCAGTATTCTCAGTATTTCAAATATAATTTCAAACAATTTCTAAAAAAAGTGTTTAAAAGTAATAACTGAGTCATTTCACAACAGCATGTTTTTGTGAGAATTCTGTATATATATTAAATTGTGTTCCATAAAGTCATACAGTTTAAAAGAATTCTCAGCTGTCCTCCTAACACGTTGCCTAATATTCATTGAAGTTATTAGCAGGTAAATCACAGTCAGGGGTTGACAGTTATGGCCTTGGAGACCCGCAAAATATCTGCATTTTTATTTCTACTCGGCACTTAGTCGATTAAATCAGTTTATTTCACAGTTAACGCACATCGTCTGGTTTCTAGGTTTTCGTTTTTAAGGCGAAAACAAAAACCAGCAGACCCTGGGCCTCTGGGGATCAAGACCAGGCCACTCCTGAAAAATGGTAAGATTTGTCATTTTGTTGGTGTCTGGTTTTTTTTGCAGCTGAGGACGGATTCCATGGCAGATATGCTGAGGAGCCTGAACCTCCTGGAGGTGCTGAAGGAGTCCATGGAGAAGAAGGAGCTCTCCGAGGTGAAGGAGGCGGTGGAGGACCTCAGCAGCAGGGTGAACATCGCCGTGGTGGGGAAGAGCAGCCCGGAGAAAACCGCCATCCTCAACTCCCTCCGCGGCCTGGGGCCCGGAGACGCCTGGAGACGGTGGGGCGGCCCAGTTCCCCTCCCCCAGCCCCCAAGAGGAGCTGACAGTTTACTCAAACCCCAAACACCCTGACTTCCGATTGTGGGACCTGCCCGTGGTCCCTGATGGCTCGCCTTTGACCTAGAGGAGTACATGGAGAAAGTCAAGTTCCTGCGCTACATTGCCGTCATCGTGACGTCCTCTCGGATGCGGTTTTGCAGCAACAGCGCCCTCGTGTGGTGGGAGGCCAGATCGCTCCAGAGGGAGGCTGTGTATTTCGCCTTGCTGGCCTCTGAGCGCGACTCGCGGGAGTCCATGGAGCCTAGGCGGAAAGCCAGCCAGGAGGCGTTGGGGGCGGAGGGCCTGGCTTCCTGGTACGTGGCACCGCCTTGGAGACCCTGGACTTCCCCAAACTCCTGGAAGAAATGTGGCGGGACGTCCCGGAGGTCAAGGCTGCCGCTCTCCCACTGGCCCTTCCAGCCCTGTCCATCACCGTGGTGACCAGAAAGCTGGAGGCCCTCAAGGCACTGGTGTGGGTGGCGGCCTCGCTCTCGGGCGGCGTTTCGGCCATCCCCGTGCCCCTGGTGTCCTCCGCGGTGGACGTCGGTGTGGGGCTGAGGATCCTGAGCAAGGCGCGCAACTCGCTGGGCCTGGACGACGCGTCCCTGGAGGGGCTGGCCCGCCGACGGGGGGCTCAAGGCCCTGCGCACCTGCCCCCTCTCCCGGGAGGTCACCAAGGGCGCCGTGAAGAAGCTGCTGGCGGCCGCAGAGAAGCAGAAGCCCACCGGTGCCCGCTTGGTGGAGATGGCGCTGCCCGTGACCGCCAAGTCCGCCAGCCACTCCTTCACCACCATGTTCCTGGCGCTCAATGGCGCCATCGACGACATGGCCGCCGATGCGGAAAGGGTAGTGGCGGCTGCAGTCGGGGGGGCAGATTGAGGAACTGAATTCTTTGTGACCAATTTAAGAAAAAAAAACTTTTGACACTTGGCTAAACTGTGAAAATGCACTGCGGAGAAGGGGAGGTCTGTTTGTGTATATTTCCTGTCTAAGGAAGAGGGGCCATTATTAAGTTTCAGTCATTTTACGATAAGGACATAGTACATCCAGATTAACTGTAGCTGATTTCTAATCCTCTGTCACATCCAACTTGTAGGTAAGCAGCCACTTTTACAATTCTTTCATGGGTAAATGATTTCCAGCATTTCTGTTTCTGATGGGGTTGTCTCTCTACCCCCCCATCCCCTCCAGGTACAGGTGTTTGAGTTTAGTAGCTTTTGTCTGTACTCTGCCTCGTTTCTGGTCTGGGAAAGCAAATAGCAAGTGTTATCGCTTTAAATAGAAATTGACTTTGCTGTTGTTGTGGCCTTTTGAGTTCAAAATAGAGGTGCATTGATCTAAATAATTTAGTAATTCCATTCAGGAAAGATATGCACTCAAGGTTTTCAGTCAAATATTCTTATTCAAAAATATTAACATATATTAACTGTACATATTAATATTTTAGCAAATTACTAGTGGAGATACTGTGGAGATATGACGTGCTTTTGACTCAAATCCTGTGTGGATCCCTTCTTGTACAACACATCCTTGCGTAAGATGTTTATTTTATTCAGATGCTGATCTTTCTGGGTGTAATAGGAAAGAGTAGGCTGCGTAGATTGTTCACAACATAGAATGGTGTCTTGGACTGCAATTAATTAAATAATGTTTTTTTAATAAGCTGCAGTCTGCATTAACTGTGTTGTGAGCCACGATACGGCTCTACTATGCAAGGAGCAGAGCTGGCACAGCCAAGAGCACTCTTTATATTTCCTGATTTTGGAAAGTTAAATCTTAAATAAAACAAACAGTGAAAGTATTTTTAAGACTGGTGTTCTTCAACATCAACACATGTGACAGGTCCAACCTTAACGCACTTTCAGGGAAGGGGGGTGGGGGAAGGGGGGCAGGGGAGGAAGGGGGGCAGAGGGGCGGGGGGAGGGGGGGGGTTTGCATTAAACCAGTGATCTGATGATCTGATTAGGAACCACAGAGCTGAGAATGACTCACTCACAGCTGTGGTACACCTACACCAAGACACACACAGGCATGCACACCTGCACACATGTGTATACTGTACATGAACACACACGCACACACACACACATGCGTACACACATATTCACATACACGTATACATGCATATGCATGCATATACACACTCACAACAATGCATACACACACACACACACACACACACACACACACACGTGCATGCACACCCATACACACATATTCACACACATGTACACACGCATACGCAAGCACATACAGACACACACCCATGCAAAAATGCCAACACATGCACACACATCTTCACACACATACATACGCACATGCATGCACATACACACACAGACATAGACACACACACACTTTGTCAGTGGGTTCACAGTGTCTTCTTTTTCAGATTTCTCACACTGATAAAGGAAGGTTCATCATGATCTCTTTCTGGGTCATGGTCCTCTTTCTGATTGGTGGTATGTACCTGCTACGACATCCCTGTCCCTGCACATTTCGTTATGCCCTTGTCTCTGTCACTGACACACTACACTCGTAAGCATTTTATTCCCCAGTAGAAATCGGTCCTTGTTACTGTACGCATGACGATCGGCATAGCAACCACGGTTTTACGAATGAACACAATGTTAACTTCTGAGGATTATCTTTCTGCTGCAATCAAACAGTGCAATATTAAGAACAGAAAATTCCACTTTAGAGGCAGACTGACTGCTCTAATGGTTCCTATTTCTCTCTCTCTCTCTCTCTCTCTCTCTCTCTCTCTCTCTCTCTGCTGCATGCTGGGAGTTTGTGGTGGTGGTGAGGGTGTGGTTGCTGAGAGTGTGCTGAAAGTGCAAACTTTTTCACCCTTTTTCCTGTAATTACTGTATGGTTTAGTGTTATTTATTTTGCAATTGTATTTGATTTCGGTTTAGTGTGGTAAGTGGTGGGTTTTCGTTTGTTTGCCTGGCTGGTTGAGCCAGTGATTGCTGGGGATGGCGTCCCGGGTTTCGCCGCCCCTGTCTATCCGACATGGAGTGAGGGTGGTGCCGCCGGAAGCGAGTATTGCCGTGGAAGCGGTGCTCTTGGCGGCCGGTGAACAAATTGGTCATGAAAATTTATCGTATGCTTCTCGCATGAACAAAGCGGTGGTTGTGTTTCTGAAGGAAGAATGTTATGTCAATCGACTGATTGAAAGTGGCGTTTTTCTTAATGATGTTTATGTGCAAGTCTCACCGTTGTCTGTTCCCTCTACGAGGGTTACTGTTTCGGGAGTGCCACCGTTTATTCCAAATGAAGAGCTGGAACGAGAGTTACGGCGCTTCGGGAAATTCGCGAGTTCGTTTAAAACTGTTAATTTAGGATGTAAAGATCCGAAACTGAAACATGTACAGTCTCTTCGGAGACAGGTTTTTATGTTTCTTGATGCGCCAAACCAAACTCTGGACGTGTCTTTCCGGGTAAAGTATGAGACGGGGTACTATATGGTGTACGCAAGTTCGGGGAGCATGAAATGCTTTGAGTGTGGGGATGTGGGACATAAGCGTTTCGCTTGCCCGCATTACAAAAATAAAACTCAGGGGAATGCTGCAGAAAGTACCTCAGGGCCTAGCGTTGCAGCTGGGGAGGGAAGTGACGGACAGTCTATGCAGGCGGAGGTACAGGCTTCCTTGGTTCACAAAGATCAGGAAGCGAGTTCACAGCAACAACAACCGGGAAATGAACAAAATAAGGCTGCGGTTAATTCGGCCACGGGGTTGGACACAACTGCAGGGCCAAGTGGTGAAATAGAGGAATCGGATGCAGCGGCGGCAGAGGTTTCTGTGGAAACGGGAGGCAGTCAGGCTGAGTCCAGTCAGGTGGAGTCTAGGGAGGAGGGGGGCGTGTCAAAGACGCCCGTAGTAGAAAGCCGAGCAAATAGCGAGTTGGAAGAGATGGACGAAGATTCAGAATCTGATTCATCGCAGGGTAGTGATCTGTATTCGGTCGAACAGATAAACAGTTTTCTTAACGAGACCTTCGGAAAAAAGGTTCAGGTAGAGGACCACTTCCCTGATACGGACAAATTTATTAGGTCATGTGCTGCCTTAAGGAAAAAGGTGGGATGTGACCTTCTAGATGAGAAAAAACGTTTTAGGCTCAGAAAACACGTCACGTCACTGAGGAAAAAAGTGACTGGTGCAAGAAAAAGGCAGGCTAAATCAAAATAAAGTTTAAATGATGATTTTTAATCACAGGGTGTTTTCTTTCTCTGGATGCCTATTACTGTCCATTTTTCTGGCTTCACTATCTTTTATCCTTATGAAAAATCTAAGGGTTGGGTCTTTAAATATTAATGGTGGAAGGGAAAGACAGAAAAGGGCTTTAGTTTATGAAACGGTGTTGCAAAAGAAATTAGACGTAGTCTTCCTCCAGGAGACCCATAGTGATATTGGGAATGAGGTAGACTGGGGTCTGTGGTGGGGAGGGCAGTATGTTTTAAGTCATGACACTAATTTCAGTGCAGGAGTAGCGGTGTGTTTTTCTCCTGGACTAGGGACAGTTGTTAAATCCACCACTGAATTAGTTAAGGGCCGGGTTATTTTAGTTAGGGCCGAAATAGAGGGCAGTTTTTTCTGCTTTGTTAACATTTATGCTCCCAATCAGGGCTCAGAGAGATTAGCTGTTTTTAAGAAGCTGAAGGAAATTTTAGCACAGTGCAGTCAGAATGAGTGCATTATCATAGGAGGGGACTGGAACTGCACTATAGATTTTACTATGGACAGGAGCAGCGAGGAGCCTCATTTACAGTCGTCCTCCTGCCTCTCTAGCCTGGTCACACGTTTTGATCTAGCTGATGCATGGAGACTTAAGCACCCTACCACAAGGCAATATACCTGGGTGAGGATATCTGATGGTAGAGTTAGTGCAGCCAGGCTTGATAGGATCTATATCTCTCAAAATTTTATTTCAAGACTATTTAAGAGTTTTTTCTACCCTGTTACTTTTACTGACCATCATCTTGTAACAGTGGATATCTGTCTTTCCCTCACTGTGAAGGCGACATCATATTGGCATTTTAACAACAAGCTAATACAAGATAGGGCCTTTTGTGAAAAATTTGAATTTCTTTGGGAGTGCTGGAGAAGAAGAAAAGGGGAATTTGTTTCACTAGGTCAATGGTGGGAGGTGGGGAAAGCTCAAATTAGAATTTTTTGTTAACAGTACACATCACATTCTACAGCGATTATTAAAGGAGCAGTGCAGGACCTTGAACAGGACATTAAGAATATGGAGAGTTGCTTGATTGAGGAAGATAATTCTAGTAGGAGGGACCTTTTGCAACAGAAACGACAGGAGTTGAGTACCTTGTTGCAAGAAAGAGTAAAGGGAGCCTTAGTGAGAACCCGGGTCACAAATATAAAAGACATGGATGCCCCTAGTTCTTTCTTTTTTAACTTGGAGAAATCAGGGGCACAGAGGAAGCGGATGATCTGTCTTCGCCTTCCTGATGGGAGGGTGACCACAGACCCAGGCCAAATGAGGCAGCATGCTGTGGATTTTTATACTGCCCTCTATGGGGAGGAGGACTGTAACCAGCAATGTACCGAAGAGCTTCTCCAGGGGCTTCCTCAGCTGGGTACTGAGGAGCAGGCTGCGCTGGACTCTGAGCTCAGCCTGGAAGAGTTTACCAAAGCAGTTGGGCAGCTGGCTTCTGGTCGGTCACCAGGCATCGATGGGCTGTCCATGGACTTCTACAAGCGCTTCTGGGATATACTAGGAGCGGATCTACGAGAAGTGATGCTGGATTGTCTGCAGGAAGGGGCACTACCAGTGTCTTTTCAACAAGCAGCTCTCTCTCTTTTGCCAAAAAAAGGGGACTTAGCCTTAATTAAAAACTGGAGGCCTGTCGCACTCCTGTCAAGCGACTACAAGGTGCTCTCCAAGGTTTTGGCAAATAGACTTAAGGAAGCATTAGCAAAACTGATCCATCAGGATCAGTCTTATTGCATTCCTGGACAATCCATTATGGATAACCTGTTTAAGATGCGTGATGCAATGGATGTGTGCAAATTGTATGATCTAGATATTGGCATAATTTCTTTGGACCAGGAAAAAGCTTTTGATCGTGTCAATCACCAGTATTTGTTTTCCACACTCAAGGCATTTGGTTTTGGGGAGCTTTTTATTTCATGGGTAAAGCTGCTATGTAGTGGAGCTTCGTGTATGGTCAAAGTGGGGGGTGGTTTAAGTAGGCCTGTAATAATGAGGAGGGGAATCAGACAGGGCTGCCCAATTTCTGGACAGCTTTACAGTTTAGCCATTGAACCTTTGTTATGTAGGCTTAGGGGTAGACTAACAGGACTGTCTTTACCAGAGCTACCAGGGGACACACCAGTGAGTGTTTCAGCATATGCTGATGACATAAATGTCCTGATTAAGACACAGAGCGATGTGGAGATTTTGGTGGACAGCCTAAAGCTGTATGAGAATGCCTCATCGGCAAAAGTTAATTGGGAAAAGAGTGAGGCCTTACAGCTGGGGGGATGGAGGACAGGGTCATTACCCAGTCTGCCAGGGATGCTTAGATGGGACAAAGAAGGGCTAAGGTGTCTAGGAGTTTTTCTAGGTACTACAGACTTTCAGAAGAAGAACTGGGAAGGGATGTTGGACAAGGTTGTTGCTAAGTTGTCTAAATGGCGATGGTTGTTGCCACTAATGTCCTTTCGGGGGAGAGTCCTGGTTATCAATAACCTGGCTGCCTCAACACTATGGCACAGGCTACACGTGTTGGAGCCACCAAGAGGTCTACTGGAGGAGATACAAAAACAGCTGGTAAATTTTTTCTGGTCGGGCCAACATTGGGTGAAGGCTGCACTGCTGTACCTCCCTGTACAGGAGGGGGGCCAAGCCATGGTTGACCTGCGGAGTAGGGTTGCAGCATTTCGTTTGCAGGCTGCCCAGAGACTATTTTATCACCCAGAGCTCAGCTGGAGAGGCTTAGCGTGGACTTTGTTGAGGAGGGCTGGAGGTCTCGGTTATGACCGTCAGCTTTTTTTGTTAAATCCAGAGAGAATGGATTTTTCTGCACTTACCCCTTTTTACAGATCTCTTGTGAAATCATGGTACGCAACGTTCACTATTAGGAGAGACATTACCTGTCCTGGGCGGTGGGTTTTGCAGGAGCCGCTTCTTCACAACCCTCTCTTGGAGATCAGATTGCTGCCGTCCATCAGTTTTCAGGCTGCCCTGATAAGCGGTGGGGTCACCAAGTTAGGTGATCTCATGGACAGAGGAGACTGGAGGACGGTACATGAGCTTGCCAGAAGGATTGATACTCGGTCAGTACGCCTGGTAGAGCAAGTTGTAGAGAGGGTCCGTGCCTCACTTCCTGGCCCGTTTCGGATGGAAATTCAGAGACTCAAGCAAGATGGCTGGCCAGACTTGGAAGAGGAGATGGCGTTTCCAGCTTTAGCTGTAACGGCAGCTATTGATGGCCAGCAGGATGCAGGTAACTCCATACTATGTCTTAGCACACCTCAGCTGGGACACTTTGAACGGATCAGTAAAAAAGCTCTGTATCTGGCAGCAGTAAAGGTCCATCACCAAGCCGCTCTGAGGAAGGTGAAGCCATCGGGGTGGCCAGGGGATTTGGGACCAGGTTCTTACCTGAGAGGGTGTTGGCGCTCCCTGTATAAGCCTCCCATAGAAAAGCGTACTGCGGATCTGCAGTGGAGGCTTGTCCATGGGGCCATCGCTACGAACAGACACATTGCACATCTTGATCCAACAGTGGAGGAGACTTGTTTATTCTGTGGGGAGGTAGAAAGTGTGGAGCACCTCTTCTTTCAGTGCGATAGGCTAGATGGCATGCTAGGGATAGTGAGGCAGTGGTGCACAGGGATAGGTATGGTTTTTTCTAGGGAGCTGTACATA
This sequence comes from Anguilla japonica, assembly GCA_025169545.1. Taxonomy (NCBI): domain Eukaryota; kingdom Metazoa; phylum Chordata; class Actinopteri; order Anguilliformes; family Anguillidae; genus Anguilla; species Anguilla japonica. The sequence goes on along the minus strand of CM045883.1, from coordinate 85,265,126 downwards.
GGAGGGCCACGGTACATAGTTTTAGAGAAGAGGAGGGTGTGTCTGTTAAATTATATTTTTGGGCAGGCTAAGTTAGCAACTTGGATGAGTAGGAAAAACAAAAGAATTGGGGAAGGATCAATGGACGCAGCGAAAATCATGTGTGGTCTGATAGCAGCAAGGCTTCGTGTAGAGTTCTCCTACTATACACTTGTGGGAAACAAACAGCTTTTTGAGCACTTGTGGGGAGTAAATAGGGTGCTATGTCACGTGGATGAGGAAGGGGGGCTTAATCTTGGGTTTTGATCCTTTTGAATTTTTATTATTTTCTTTATTTTTTTTGCTGATGGAGTGTGGATGTTTTTTTTTATATATAAGAAAATGGAAGTGTATATGTTTCTCTTCTCTTCTCTCTCTCTCTCTCTCTCTCTCTCTCTGTCTCTCTCTCTCTTTTCTCTAGCTATTTCTCTCTTTTCTGCCTGTGGTTAGTTTTATTGTTTTTCTCTTTATGTTGCTTGTATATTATTTTTGTTTTTGAAGTACAGTAATTTCTGTGGTTAAACAATGTCCCAATAAAAGGGTTTTTAAATCTCTCTCTCTCTCTCTCTCTCTCTCTCTCTCTCTCCTCTCCCTCTCCCTCCCTCCCTCCCTCCCTCCCTCCCTCTCCCCTTTTCTACCGTAAGACTCTGCTTGCAGTTCCAGTGAGATGACGGCCAAAGAGGGCTCCTGTGTGACGGTCCACTTAACTCTGCCCAATATAGGGCGACCTGGGTACATTGTTTGGTTGAAGGACGCCGTGTGGAATGAGAAGGCAAAGGATTTTGAGGGCACAATCGTGCACAGCCTCAAACCTGACAAACCCGCCGCGAGTGCATTTGAAAACAGAGTGTCTGTGGGTTCCACTGGGGATTTATACAAATTGACCATCAGTAACCTGAGACTGGAAGACAGCGGAAAGTACTCGGTTAGATACTATAATAAAGTTGGTCCTCCTTATGGACCAAGCAGCTCGACAATGAGTCTCGATGTTCAGGGTAAGTTCTTTTGCAGTGATATATATATATATATATATATATATATATATGGTAGAGGCCCCTTTATGTTCACCATCCAGTAGTTGTCTAATTGTCTACTGTATTAAAAGTATTTGTCTGGTATTGGCTTTATGATTTACAGTTTTTCTCAATTGTTAAAACACGTTTTCTGAAACTATAGCTCAGTTTCTCAAAACTCTACACACAAACCACAGCAACAGTTAACCTTTTGCCAAAACTACACAAATCTCTTGCAAAATGCATTCATGCATTCAAAACCATGTTCTCTCTTCTCAAAACTGACTTTTTCCATCAAAATGATTCACACAGGCCTCATATGAATAGGTCTTATTGAGCATTGATTTCACACTGGTGCGATAAATTTAAAAACACAACCATCAAAATACAGTATATATGTTCTGGACTCATGAGGTCATGTTACATATTCAAGTGTATAAAATCATGTAAAAATTGCTTATTTTTTTATCCATTTTTGAAGTTTTAGTTTTCTTTTCAAGGGGTCCCAAAATAGGCTGCAATTTTATAGTAAATATAAAGACTGTTGCCATGATACAATACAGTAAATATATCATCATATAAATAGTGCATTTGCTAGGTAAACCTAATTCTAATTCAGTACAGTACAGCAAAGTGTGTGAACCGTTATCACTTTGAGTGTTGTTGTTATTGTGTATGATACAATGCACATTTTACTGCATTGTCCTGCCAATGAGGTCCAGGTCTCTACCTTGCTGTGCTGCGTGTTGCTCCATTGTTTTCCAACACAATAGAAGTCACCTGAGGTCTCTTTTATGCTCTGACAGATAATTGAAAAGTTTAGCCAATTGAGTTTGAGCAGGGGTGGCATGAGTGAGACCAATTGGTACTTAAAGTTTGGCATTTGAAGGCCAGTGTTTTCCATGTGAACAAACAAGGCTTGATTATCAAAATTGTGGTAAATAATGAGATTTTGTGTGTAGAGTTGTGCAAAAAATTAGTGATTTAGAATTGCTATTTGAGTGAAAACAAAGGAATTGTGCTTAGAGTTTTGTGGATATAGTCTTTGTTGTTGACATATGAGCTTCAATTTTTCACCATCATGTGCATAGTTCCAGTTTTAGTGTATAAACATTTGAGAAAAACTGTAAGCTGCAAAGACGCACAACTGGAAATCTTTAAGAAGCATGCTTCAGTTACCAACAGTGATGTATTGGTGAGGGATCTGTGTGCAATATAAATGCTGATGGCTGTTGTCCCTTAACCTGTTACTGGCAAAACTGTCAGCATTGCCATCATGAGTAGTATGCCAGATATAGGATTGATGATTTAAATCAGTTTAGAAACATTTCAGATATTCACAACCTGAAACCCTGAAGGAATACACTTCAAGGTTACCCACAGTAATGCTTTTGCTTATATTTGCAGATGGCTACTATGTAATTAAGCTGGTTTTGTTTTATTTTGTTCTGGGCTCACTTAAACACAGATATCATCTCATTACCACCATGAGCATCTGCATTTATGTATTTCATGAGGGACTGTGTACAATTAATCACATTCACAATGCATCGCATGAGCCAGCCAAGAGACCCCACGTTGCTTTACAATGATAGCCCCCGAGCAGAGGGGGCTACATGCTTTCCTCAGACAAAGAAGCCCAGAACATGACAAAAAAAGTCTTTAGGCAACTAAATAAATCCATCACAGATTAACATATGATGATGAAACTGATGATAATCATCATCATCATCATAATCATCTTCTTCATCACAATCATCATCATCCTCATCTTAATCATCTTCATCATCATATTCATGCTCATAATCATCATCATCACCATTTTCATCATCATAACGATCTTCCCCTGTTGAACCTCTGCAGAGAACCCTTGCCAGGTCAGCGTAACAGGGCCGGAGCTGGTCCAGACGGGGGCGGAGGTGATTTTGCGGTGCTCCACCGTGGGGCGCTGCCAGGACAGCCCCGAGTGGCGTAGCTCGGGGTCAGGCCCGGCCTCCAGTGATGTCTCCGACACCCAGGGTGTGAAAACAGCCCAGCTGAGCTTCAAAGCGGACTGGTCACATGACGGGGTGGAGTTCTCCTGTTGGCCGTCGCCGAGCAACGACGCGTGCGCCTCCAGAAACATCACGCTGGCCGTGGAATGTAAGCCACAGAATTTTAATTTTTATTGTTTTACCTGCCGATACTGCAATCTTCATATCAGAGACACCGAAGCTACGTTTTACACATAACTGATATCTGAATTACCCACAATGTCGTTGATCCAGTCTCTGTGCATTTTTTCCATATGCCTTCTTCCGTAGTTTACAGAAAGCTTTCTTCTTTATCCCTTGTGTTCTGCATGATACATTTATTGCGAAAAAATGCAAACTACTCCATTGATATTTGGGTTCTCCTCCTCAGCACCACTGAATGTGCTTGTATCAGGGGTTTAGGATTAGGGTTCTCCTCCACAACGAGTCCACTCATGTCTGGGAGACCAGGATTAGGGTTCTCCTGCATAGACCAAGCATGCTTGTGTAGCACTCGTGTCACTGTATCACAGGCAACTACAAGCTACTGGACCAGTTCTAGGTTCGAAGGAGTGGCTGAGCTAAATTAAATAATAAACCAGAGACTAGAGCTTTGAATGAATGAGCCGGAAGTTTACTGATAACAACAGGACATATTCTCACATTACACATACAAAGTATTTACAGTAGGTAGAAGGCAGGTAAGTTACACTTAAACCCCCTTGGTTTTATCCCTTTTCTTACTGAGAATAGGTTGGTTTAGGTTCAGATTTCAAGTTAGTTTTGACAACTAAATATTGTTCCTTTAAGTTAAGACCGGTCTGTTTTTTCCTAGGTTAACAGCCTTAATTTGACCTGTTAAACCTATTTATTTTAGCTATTTTCCCTTTCGAATAAACTCTTTTCTTGGTTTCAGGTGAACAGCTAAGTACCCCTTAATATTCCCTTTTGTTAGGTTAATTGACCTTTTAAATTTAACCTTTGCAGGAGAAACACAATCGAGATTCACCGTTCAACTCAAACATCAATACAGTACAACACTGGCGGTTTAACTCAAAACCAATACAGTATAATATTGGCAATTTGACTCTTTAAATGCAATGTCTCACTCGAGCAGGATATTCCTTTTGGTTCCAGTTCAGTTCGATAATTCAGTTCAATTTGTTCAATTCTGAAAGCGATGAGAAATCTACGATCCTACCGCAACAGTGGCGAAGCAGTATTGTTGGTAGTTCAAACCGTATGCAGGTGATCCGGAAGCTGGGATGTCTTTTCAATCTTCGTAGGTAAGAATTCCTTGGGTGAGGCTCGCCATCTAGTATCCTATGCGTGCGTGCTGTCTATCACGGTTACGTGCACACACACACACACACCGATAATGAATCTGAATCCGCGTTAAACTTTCTGGAAAGTTCTCCCGGGAAGGGAAAAGGAAAAAAAGAAACGCAAACCAAGTAAAACCGTCTTGGTTAGTCTTTGCTCGTTTTCAACAATCAGCAACTCCGGTTTTGTTGCAATAAATCCTTAATTCGCCGCGTTAGATGCTTCCTCTTTTTCTTCCTTGGTGTTTACCGGCAGCTTGCATCCTTGAGAGTTGCATTACTGCCATCTCTCGGAGTTAATTAACTCCTACAGCTTACTGAATGTCACACTTTCCCTAACAGTCTTGTTCTCCGAACGTAGCTAATAAAGCATCTCCTCCCCTGCCCACTAGCACCACACTCCAGTACATTCTCCAGTCCTGCTCCTGTTATCCCCAATCTCCCCATCTCCTCCATCACGTCCCTCCTTTCCGACCTATATTTATTGCAGTTAATGAAAACGTGTTATACAGTTTCTGGTACCTGACAGATTGCACAAAGACGGATGACGGAAGTTGGATGTTTACCTGTAACATGAAGTGTGCTGCGTAAATTGCTGTGTCCTATTCTTAATCTTGTTATTACGACCTCTTCTCTTCTGTTTCCTCCCCTCTTTTTTACACTGCCTATTCTATTTTGTATCAGACGTAAATGTCTCCCCCTTCTCTCCTGACCCCAGTGCTACTGCCATTCTTTATTGATATTTCCCCACACAATGCCCTTTCCCTCTGATTTTGATAACTTAATATTGATTTCAACAATTCCCTTTTTGACTGCTTCTTTTGCCAACGTATCTGCTCTCTCGTTTCCCGAGATATCTGAATGTGCTGGGACCCGCATGACTGTAACACTTTCCCCTTGCCTAACCACTCTTGAATTGGCAAACAAGATTTCATAAAGCAGATCCTGGTGATTTCTGGCTGTACCTGCCTTAATACTTGCAAGGGCCGACACAGAATCACTACATATTACTATTTTGCTAAACCTACCCTGTTCAATCCATTCTAATGCCATCAATATGGCAAACAATTCAACAGCATACACACTTAAACAATCCGATGTTCTCTTGCTAATTCCCACTTGATAACTAGGCACAGCAACTGTAGCCCCTGTCACATCGGCCTGCGGATCCTTTGATCCATCTGTAAAAATCTGAACATTGCCTTTATACTTACGGTCCCTATAATTATAGTATTCACTAACTAAATCAGCATTCTTATTTCTGTGCATAATCTTAAGTAATTCCAGATCTACACCCACACTTTCTAATTCCCAGACAGGTCTAACAGGCCACGCCACAGTTTCGCCAAACTCTTTATCATAGACTCCCATATCTCTTGCCACTTGATCTCCGTTAAAGGAGAGGTCAAGCTCAATTAAAGGGGATTGTCAAACCCTTTTTTCTATTAAAACTCGCATGAAGCCAACAGCGTAAGATTTTAACGTGTTTTAAGGAAGATTATTATCATGAATTAATTATTTATTTATTGTTATTTCATTCACTATTTATGACGATTTATGGCTCTGTTTGAGACCTGGGTTACACTTGGGTCAGAGAAATTGGAGGGTGTTCTCTACAACATCGATTATGCTTGCATCAAAGAATGTAGGTTTGGGGTCATGAATGAGATGAAGAAACCAGAAACTATGCTTTGGACCTCAGCAGGTTTCTGTTCTGTTTGTGTTATAAGACATTCAAAGACATTGGCTCACGTGCAAGTCATTTTTGTTGTCTGAAATGTCTTTTTCCTTAAGATTCGCATAAAGACACCAAGGCGAAAGTTGTTGATTATGACGTCATAAAGGAAGGACAGGCAGTCACCTTCTCCTGCTACAGTAAAGGAAACCCCCAGCCCACATTGTCCTGGTTTAAACTGGGCCAAGATGAAATTGCCCAGGGAGGAGAGTGGAAATTACCCAATGTCAAAATAGAAGATGCCGGGAGTTACTTCTGCCAGGCTAAAAACAAACTTGGCACTGAAAACTCAACAAAGGTTATGCTTGATATCAAATGTGAGTCTCTTTTTTTTTCTGCTAAACTCAAATACACTCCCAAGGGAAAATGTTAATCAGTCTTTTTTCCTTACATTCTTCTTCACTATTTATTGTTTTCTTTTCTAATTTGGAGCATTTAAAAGTGGGAAAAAATTTGGAAGTCGTATGATGTCATGTCTGTCTAGGGCTGCCCTGTATGTGCCAAAAATGTCATGTCCCTTATGTGACACCCATTGAGTATGACCTCGTGTCCCTGTATGTCCCACAAAGTTTTACCTGCTGTCGATTAGTTCCTGAAAAAAGCATGTGACTGAAAAGCCAAATCTGGTATGCGGTGCTTTTATTGAATATGAGCCACCAAATCCGGGGTGCTCTATAGATCCGGCAGGAGACAAAATGGACTCAGTTTGACAGCGTGTATTTAGAGTCCCAGTGCTCTCCGTGTAGACGTCCTGTGTGAGTGCTGTATTTAGAGTCCCAGTGCTCTCCGTGTAGACGTCCTGTGTGAGTGCTGTATTTAGAGTCCCAGTGCTCTCTGTGTAGACGTCCTGTGTGAGTGCTGTATTTAGAGTCGCAGTGCTCCGTGTAGACGTCCTGTGTGAGTGCTGTATTTAGAGTCGCAGTGCTCTCCGTGTAGACGTCCTGTGTGAGTGCTGTATTTAGAGTCGCAGTGCTCTCCGTGTAGACGTCCTGTGTGAGTGCTGTATTTAGAGTCCCAGTGCTCTCCGTGTAGACGTCCTGTGTGAGTGCTGTATTTAGAGTCCCAGTGCTCTCCGTGTAGACGTCCTGTGTGAGTGCTGTATTTAGAGTCCCAGTGCTCTCCGTGTAGACGTCCTGTGTGAGTGCTGTATTTAGAGTCCCAGCGCATTGTGAATACTCAGACTGTGACTGTTATCGATCTGTGATTTACTGTTGGAGTGTCTGTGATTCACCACTATGGCCTGTGACCCGCAGTCACAGCGAATGTCTGTGATTCATTGTCATCGTACTTGTCTGTGCTCTCCAATCACCAATCACTCTCTGCTCTTACTCTTTGACTGTTTTTTCCACAGCAACAGATATGAATGCAGTGCTTTTTACCATTAGACCTCCAGCACTGGAAAGCCAGATTAGCACATCAAGATGTTTCTCAGAGGAGTCACATCAGGCAGAAAGCACAATTATTTTATTGGATTTTCTCGATTATGTTAAATTGCCAGGTGGTAATTCAATATAATGGGTAATGAACTGGTCTTGCAAACTAAAGGTTGCGGGTTTGATTCATGGGCGGGGTACTGCATTGTACACTTGAGGAGTGTACTTACTCAACTGCTTCAGTATTTATCCAGATATATAAATAGGTACAATGTAAAAAAGCCAAAGTTGAGTAACTTGCTCTGGATAAGGATGTTTGCTAAAAGCCCACAGAAAAGAAACTATATAAAATGAGTTGAAAGGCCAACTTTCCTCCAAAAATATAAATCTAATGATTTTTCCTTTTTTCTATAACCTGTAAATGGCAACAAAAAAACTAGTACAAACTGTTTTTTGGCATTATGGGTCTACCTATGTCAATTAGTTGTGTTTCTCCATAAATTTCAAGGTAATTTTGATCATGAATAAGGGAAGAAATATGACAATGCTTGGGTTCATTAGAAATAGAGAAGCCTGCTACATTGCCTTTTAAAAAAACAAATATGTTTCTTCCTGATCCTCCTAAGAACACCTCAGTGTCAGTCAGTCCATCTGGATCAGTGTTAGTGGGCAGCTCTGTGACTCTGACCTGCAGCAATAATGCCAACCCAGCAGTGCAGAACTACACCTGGTATAAAGTGAATGGGACAGAGTTGAACACTGTAGAAACTGGACAGAATCTCACCTTCAATGTGACTGAGTCCAGTGGCAGTGAACAGTACTACTGTGAAGCACAAAATGAACATGGCAAGGACAACTCAACAACTGTACGGCTGAATGTGATATGTATGTTCAGTGCATCTATCATATAATTGTATAAATCATATTATTGTTATATGTGTGCAGCTGTGCTGTTTGTAACTGTAGATCCTGTGTTCAGACATGCCTCAGATATCTTTCTCTGGGAGCTGCAGCAGAACTGAAGCAGAGATCAGCTGCTCCTGTGAGAGCCGTGGGAATCCCTCTCCCAGCATGGAGTGGCATGTGTTTGGATGGCAGGTCACTAACTCTACTGAGAGTGTCATCTGGGAGGAGCAGCTGGGGAACACAGGCCTGAGGAGCTCCCTCACCATGAACCAATCACAGGGATACATGCCCCCTCTCCTCTGTGTCAGCACCAATACTCTCGGCTCCGCCAGCCTCCAGCTCAACTCCCCGTTTCTACAGGCTCACTCAGGTATTTACATATATGGCTGTTCTTAAAACGTAACTTTTACCGTATGTTGTAAAGCCTAAATAGCACTGTTATAAATGTGACGTAACATCTATTATCACCATTCAAACAGCTCATTAAAGTGTTACCAACATTTTACTGCACCCTGACTAATCCAGTGGAGATGTGTTGTTTATTCCACTATGGCTTACAATTCTGTAGGCCTCCAATTTTGTCTATGACACCGTTTCTACTTTATCAGACACAGTCCACAAATGTTCTTACTCTGGTTATGTATGAAGTTGAGCATCCTGAATCTGTAAGACCTGAATTTGATTAAATAGAATTGGAGGGGCAGAGTACTCTGACTGTTATGAATAGTTTAAAATGAGGGGATCCAGTGTACTCTTATTATAATGCACTTTTAAGTGCTGGATATCTGTAAACATGTAATGTCTGATGATGTCTTTCAATAAGTCTTTTAGGCATAAATGAGGTCCAACCATAATGACTGTTTTTTTTTTTCAGGACCCATTTTTTTTGTTGCAATATTACTTATTATCATTTTAGGATTCATTTGTCTGTATGTGCTGACTGTTGGATTCTGTATCTACAAAAATAAAAGGTACAGTCATCTTGATCTTACTGCTGATAAAATATATCATTACCATAGTCTCTGACCAGATACTGAGAGGCAATTATGCTTTCAGTAAAATATATTAAAAGTTAAAACTATCCCATCCAGTAAATGCATGTGGCTTGCAGAGACATACTGGATAAGCAGAGGCAATAACACATTCTCTCTCTACTCTGATTTCCATGTCTCCAGGTTGTCTAGAAGACTGAAGGTCAGTCTCACCATCCTTTCCTCCTCTTCCTCTTCTGAAACACTCTGCAGCTCAGCCTGATTTCACCTCTATTTTACATTCACACCATCTGTGTGTCTTTTCCTTTAAAGGGAGGGAGGGACAGGGACACATATGCCAGTCTGCAGCTTTCCAACATCAGCCCTGAATATGACGTGCTGCAGGTGAGCAAGTGTGACACAGAGAAATATACACCAGGGGGCGCCACTACGCTCATATTTATGAAAACTCATATTTATGCAAATTAAATTATGCAGATTCCCTCAGTATCAGAGATGTGTGTAGTAAAGACAGGATTAGATCTGCATTTGTCTTTAATCACTCAGTCCAAACAGAGGAGAAAACCTCACTGACTCAGCTGATGGGCTAAAATGGTCTTTTCTTGCCCTTAATGTTGATGCAGAAGCCTTTTGTTCTTTTCAAAAAATGGAAGTCTTAAGCCATCACACTCAAGTCTCCAGACTAAGGCTGAATCCACTGATCCTCCAACAAGTTCACTTGGCATCGCTCTCGCCTCCCACAATCGATCACTTGCGGCCATTATAAAATTTTAAATGGGGGATAATATACAAGTCAGATCCTTAATCTGATTGGTTATCACACTGGTCACTTTGTTTTCTTACCTCTTGTCGCTATCGATCCCAACATGCCTTGCAGAGGCAAAGAATTGTCTCTCATTGACAATGAAGAGAGGTGATTATAAATTGGTTTCTCGTCGGAGGATATGTGCCTTCACTGTTAAAATTCAAATAATGCATACATAATTGTAAATATTTGTTAATTTTACGAGTTTATGCAGAGTTCATTTTGTAATAAAAAAGGTTTTGTCTTTCCACTTTTTCCTCTTCATATGAACATAGGCACTGCCCTGAGACTATGCCATGTCGTGCACTAAGGTGTTCCTTTAAATAACCATGAACCTGCGTGTGTGTGTGTGCTGTATATGTTAGGTACAAAACAAGCATCAGAAACACACAGCAACTACACAAGAAGAGAACGGCGATTACCAGAACCCTGAAGATGGAAACAGACCAGATTCAGGGGCTAATTAAAAAGGTGAGCATGTTGTGTTTCTTTTAAAGCTGATTTATTTTTGTTTTAAAAACAAAACAAACAAAAAAAAAAACCAAATGTTGAGGGTAATTTCTATCTGTCTGTCCTAAGAGAATTTTTATGACATGCAGAGATGTTTATTTAGTTTTTATCCTGGAGAATAGAATTTTGTTTTTTTTCATTTTTCATTCTTTTTACAGAATCACTTTTTGTACACTGCACTTGCATCACTTGTGCTTTAATGACTGTATGCCATAGGTTGTCGCGTAAAGTCAGCTGCTGTCTGTTTTTGAGAACACCAAATCAAAATTGAATCCTCATGGATTTTCAAAGAATGTTACATTGTGCTCTAGGGATGTGATACGTTTTAAAAAAGTCCCTTTTCCCTCTCCTGAATTTGGAAAGCTGGTTTTCAGTCATTCTCCATCTTATGGTTGGAACAGTCTGCTGAAAAGCTTAAAGGAGAAAGACTAATACCAATAGCTGATTTCAAACATCCCCAGGTAATACTAGTGCGGTGCGAACAGGGCTAAAGGTAAAGAAGGAGAATGAGACTGAGATGCAGGTAATTTTCTGTTCTCCTTTCAGAGCAAGGCTGAAGATCAGAGAGGGCTCCCATTCACAGATGGATAACGCCGTGAACTTCGGTCTAAACCCACATGAGAATAATATTCAGTTTTAAATGGGCAGTTCACCCGAAAATGAAAGAAAGCTACGTTTCATCTTACCAGGAGCGCTATCTATCCATCCGGGTAGTTTTTCTGATATTTTATGTGATGTGTTAAACTTTCTGTTTTCCTCTATCTTTCTCTCACAATCTCATCTCTCTCTCTTTTTCTCTCTCTCTCTTCCCCACTTATTCAAAGCACTGTGCTTATGCATTTATGATGAAGAAAGTTTATTTTTCAATAAAAGTTAATTGTACTTTTTTTTATTGGCAGAATTTAAAAAGGGTCTGTTGAGTGAGATAGACTGAAAGGACCTTTTACTGTCTTGCAAAGAAAGCTGGGGGAGAACAGGTCTTAAACACAAGTGCATTCCTTTTGCAGTCTTTTTGAAGTTGTATATAAAATAAGGGCAGGACTAAATGAGGTATGTGTTTTTTTAATTTTATTTTTGCAGTAAAATTAAGGAAAAAACAAACAAAAATAAACTTCTGTTCCTTAGCAATTTGAATTATGTACAGTAAAAAGTGTTACTCAAACAGGATTTATGTTGTTAAAAAGGGATAAGAAATTTGCTGGTTTGACATTGAACATTTGCTTAAGTGTACAGGTGTGGATTTACTGTTCAAAAATAATCAAATTCTGATTTGATTATAAACTGTCTACTAAAACTGTCTAGGTTCGTATTAGAAGCTTTATTTGAAGTAAAAAAAAAAATGTTTTTAGTTTACTTGATGGCCGCTATTGTGCTCCCATATTTAATTACATTTTTTACGATTGCTTTGACTCATTTTGCACAACAGAGTTTCAATGTGCAAAACTCTTAACACAGAACGCTGTACTGTTCATTTTGGGTTCAAAATGTAATATAGCATGCAAAATAAAAATACCAGTGTCAAATCAAAGAATATTTTATGCAAAAGTTTCACAGCACCAGAACGTTATATATTTCAAACAATGAAGTTAAATCATTGCTGCATTTTCAACAGCCATCATCAAATCATGCTGCCAAACAAAATCCTTCTGATCAAAAACGAGTTTGAAAGTGTTCTTCCTAACGCAAAATGCTATACTCCTAATCTTGGGCTCAAAATCATATATAGCATGCACAATAGAAACAGCTGAACCAAATTAAGTTGTATTTCATGCTAAAGTTTATCATAGTGCAGCGTTCGGCGAGGAAAACAGAGGCGGAGATGGGGTTGGCTGTTGTCGAAACGCCCCAGCGGAGCTTCGCTTTTATTGCATATACTGCTCATTAACAATTCTGGAGATCTGTCCCGTTCGGGCGAACAGCTATTTTATAGTCCTGGGACGCCCTGATTGGCTTAATTCGCTGCCCTCGGAGCACCAATCACCGGACATTAGCGAGAGCCAATCGCAACATCAAGCACACAATAACAACAACACAAAACTAGCATACGTAGTGGAATTCACAGCGACATTAACAATACTACTGTACGAAAGCATGAGGGTCCAACGAACACAAATACAACGAAGTTAGCTAGCGCTACATAAGCGACTGTTAACAGGCTAAGCACATTTAATAACAGAAACACGATCATGCATTTACAAATATTTACAGCTAGCTACAATAACGGAGGCGAGATCGCCACAATGGTGTCAGAACAGTGCATATGTTCATCGTTGAAGTTTAATTATTGGTGCATTTTCAAATACAACGGCCATTATCAAATAATGTGGTCAAAAACAAAATACTTGTTAGCAAAAAAGACTATGCCTAATGGTCATTTCCTCATAGGCACTTGAAATTATGTACAGCAGGCGTCCCCTGTGATGGTCTGCAGTATAGCGCTTGTGTTTTTATGAAAGACAAACAAAATATTAGATTAGATTATATGAAGTTTAATCATAAAAGAAAAATCATACAGTAATGCAGTACTGTAAACACAACTGTATTGTACAGTAAAAACAAAAACAGTAAAAGCAAAAACAGTTACAGTAACAACAATCTTTACTGTAAAGTACAAAAAAAAAAACTGCTTTTTGGTGCTTAAGCAGCATTTTCCCTCTCCGCTGCATTTGGCCACAGAATTTTGTCGACGTTTCATCTGATGTCTTCGTTGGCAAGACAGCGCTGGTAAAATCTCTTAGAGTGCCTTATCCACCCCTGACACTGCTGGGCTGTAATGTCATCGCATGCCTCATCCATGGCCTGAAGGAGCGTTGCCTGCTCATATGGACGCCTATCGTATACCTTCCACCTCCAGGCCGAGAAAAACTCCTCGATGGGGTTCAGAAAGGGGGAGTAAGGTGGAAGGAATTTTGATCGGAACTCTGGATGGGCTGTAAACCAGTCTCGCACAGCCAATGCACGATGGAAGTTTACATTGTCCCAGACAATGATGGACACCATCTGGGCATTTGGCTGTACGAGACGGTTGTATAGCCCATCCAGAAAATGTATGAGGCGCACAGAGTTGAATGCCCCCAGCAGAGGGTCACAAGCCTCAACTGCATTGTGGGAAATGGCAGCATACATTGAGATGTTGGCTCTACGCTGTCCTAGAACATAAACAGTGGCCCTCTGCCCAATTACATTCCAGCCCCAACGCCGGCGCTTGCTGTGTCCACGTGTCACTAAAGACAACGACGGCATCCATGTACGCAGCGCAACCCTCTAGGCGCGCCAACACCCTGTTCATGAGTCTCTGAAACGTCAAAGGAGAATTTTTTTGCGCTTTACCAACCAACATTGACTGTAACATAACATCATACTCTGGCCAATTAAGAACTTTAACAGCAGAAAAAACGTGTCTGTGTCTTTTTCAGAAAATTTAGGGATTGGACAAAGATTGCGGGTGACATCAAAACCAGAGGAGCCAGAATTCCCATCTAAAGAACTAAGTACAGAAGCCTCAAACCCAGGTCGACCTACCAAAGACTGTCTTAGTACTTTGCTCTTTAAATTTCTCACGCTCAAGCCAACTTATCCTGTTCAAATTTTAGTTTTGCAAACTCAATTTTCTCCTTTAAATCTTGTTCGGATTTTACTTTTCCAACTTAAAGCCTTAACCTCTGCATTTCAAAGTCATGCTTGACTGTCTCTAATTGCACCTGGTCCCGAAACGACATCTCATGTTCCAATTCAGACTCACTCTCTGGCTCTTGAGATGGCAGTGCAGCCGGCATGGGTACTAATGACAACGTAATGTCCTGTTCGGATGCCAATTGAATTGCCATGTCTCTTAAATCACCTTGTTTGTGTGCAGATGCTACAGTGCCACCCCAAAACACTACTAGTTGACTTAATTCAGCCTTAGTAAAGGACAAGAATACACTGTTTGACGGTTCCCTTCGACAACCCTTAACTTTCCCACTCTCTATGGCATCAAGGTCAGACATCTTGTTAAATTGTGACAAACAAGGCAATTGCAATAGAGATGCAACCTCCCGAACGGAAAATTTAAGAAGGATGAGCAGGGCACAAAGTGAGAAACGGGCAGGCAACCCGGAAACAAAAGAGCACCCCGCTACACTAACGGAATCCCTAGTCGTCATGTGACGTAACGGCGGGATATTTAATCACTCAACCCTGCAGCATAACACACAACCTGACAGACTGCGCATCACACCACAGAATGAACCCAGGACAAATGCCACAAACCGATTTAGTCACACAAAAATAACAAACACCCACCAAAATCGCCAAACAGTAACCCTGAAGGACACTGTCGCTACAGCCTAATTCGGGCAATTGTGCACGGCTCTAGTAGTAAAACACTGGCATGTTGCCAATCCAGGTCAGTGTATCACTACTCACCCCTCCTCAATCGGCGACCACAGCACAGAAACTGAGAAAAAAAAAAAAAAAAAAAAAAAAACTCTGCTGTAACGAAAACACAGTTCAATTATTCTCTCCACCCGTTCTCTCCACCCGCTCAACGGCGTAACAATTTAGAAGGCTTTCCACTTCAACCAAGCTCCTTCTAAAACAAACACAATGCCACATGTGTCAAAAGAAATGTTTTTAATATAGCCTAACTCAAGCTCAACGTTACAGCAATTCAACTCAATTACGTTATTCCTTCAAAGGGGCTATCCAAACAGACCCGCACTTGCTGGTCTGCACAATGCAAGCACATAAACAGAGCTCACCAACACTTCCTGTACCACGCTCGACACTGATAGGCCAGAACGACAGCGCACAACCGTGCCCACATACAAACCAGGAAGCAAACACTAGCTCTGCTTAATGCGAATCGAGAGAGCCACACGGCAAACTGATTATAACACTTTACCCATGCTAATCAAATATCAAAAAGGGACACGTTTGCGATCCACAAACAATCCCGGACGAGCCCCCAATTAATGTGACGACCCGGCTCAAGGACCGACACATGAAACGGACACCAGACATTAGTTGAAGGAAATAACAAGTGTTTATTGAAAAAGAGAACAAAACCAAACCGAAACCAAACTAACTATATCGGTGTCAGTAATCAGTGTGCATGGAGGTGTTGGGTGCCTGAAGTGTTTGGGTGTGCTAACTAAAGCATAAAAAAGTATGGGGGAAAAAGTGCAGCAGCATCTGTGGCAGTCAGGCTTCCAGCTGGTGGAGAGAGAGAGTGAACGCCCAGCATCCTTGCCCTCTTAAGGACTGCGAACAGCTGCGTGCAATCAGGACTGCTACTCCCGACAGCACGCAGCACCCTGGCCAACAAGGGCAAATACACAGACAGGTGAAAACAAGAGGGGAGGGGCGCATGCAAGGCCTGACAGCGCTGAATGGGCCTCCTGGCGAAACTGGATCCTAGGCACGTGCCTAGTTTTCCGAGATCCCTTGAGACCAATGGGCAGGCCCACACACATACGTACATAATCTTAATGTGATGTCTAGGGCATGATGTCAACCAGTATTCACATTTATAGAGGTTGGGTCGCTAAAGTATTCGCTACTGTAGTATTGCAACATTGCTATACACATACCTGAACATATTCCACCCTCAAAGCCTTCACTCTATCTTCATTCCTTAGGAAAGGCACCAAGTAAATTTGTTTCATTGTGATTTGGTGCTTTTTCAAAGTTCGCCCAATTGTTGTTAGGCTGATTGAGTGGATGTTTTGGAAGATTCCGTTATCTGCCAGAATGTTTTGTTTGAATTTTCTTGATCCGTATGTCATTTCTTTGAACCGCCATGTCTGCTAGTGCCCTCTCCTGCTGGGCAGAGAGAAGACGGCCATGTCCTCCAGCAGATGGTGTTTTTTCAGTTCTAAAGTACAGTAAAGACAACAATTACAACAAAGATAATTCACACCCACACTTCAGTATTTATGAAATATACTGTATCACAGACAGCAATATCAATTTTACAATTACTGTAATTTCAATATACAGTGACTGTACTGTAAATTACACATATTGACTTACCGATTATCTCTCTTAAAAATTTTTTGTTAAGGATGCCACAGTTGACCTTTTCAGGTTTGGCTGCACAACCCTCCCAGCTTGAGCCAGTGTTAGATCTCTGTTTACCACATGGTCGACAATAGTGGCTCTAATTTCATTTGACACAACTGCTGTTCTGGCTCCTTGGGCCACGACCGTGAACCCAACCCCGACCGTGACCCCGTCCACAACCCCGTCCACGACCCTGTCCTTCGTTGCCAACCTCAACCTCACCAACCTGCTCCATGTTGTCATAAACTGCCATTCAGGTTTCTAAGCAGCCTTTTATGTAGCGGTGAAGAGATTATCAATTGTGTTGCAATGCTACTCACCTGGGCAAGGTGGAAGTACTGAGACATAACTAAAAACACCTGTTGAACTGATTTAGTAATCTGCATTTGTAGTAATAAGCATTTGAACATTGTTGTAATATTAGGTGGCTGTATTCTGAGAATGGAGCATATCATTTAGAGTTTGGCACTTTGTATTAACAGTTTTGCACTTTGTATGTCAGCATTGGATGTAGTGTCTTAAGGTAAGAATTCTGCAAGTCAGTTTAGCACTTTGCGTTAACAGTTTTACACTTTGTATGTCAGAATAGGATTTAGTGTCTTAGAGTATGAATTATGAAAGTCAGTTTGGCACTTTGCATTTTGAGTTTTGTACGTTGAAATTTTGCTGTGCAAAATGAGTCATAAAAAACTGTAATTAAATAAACCATAGCAAAAGTGTTCGCTTGTTTCTCAAGGCAATGGGAGTAAAGTCCACTAGAGGGAGACAAATATCCTGAATGGGCCAAAAGTGACAAAACTGGAGATTCTAAGCCAGGGAAGTCACACTTCAGTCCTGGACGGTCGCAGTGTGTGCTGGTGTTCGGTGTGTTTCAGCACGAGTGATCAATTGAAGTCTTTGATTGGCTTAAGTGTCCATACACTCCTTGTTCTCAAAGCCTTAATTGTTTGCTGATTGCAAGGAGGCCATCAGTAACCGCAGACACTAAATGGTAAATGGACTGCATTTATATAGCGCTTTTATCCAAAGCGCTTTACAATTGATGCCTCTCATTCACCCATTCATTCACACTCCAATGGTGAAAGGCTGCCATGCAAGGTACCAGTCAGCTCGTTGGGAGCAATTAGGGGTTAGATGTCTTGCTCAGGGATACTTCGACACGCCCAGGGCAGGGGATCGATCCGGCAACCCTCCGACTGCCAGACAAACCCTCTTACCTCCTGAGCTATGTCACCCCACTACAGCCCCCCTACAACCCTCCAGGCCTGGCGTTTCACACCTCTTTTGGAAGTGGTACAAAACAAATGAGTTCTGTGTGTACAGAGCATGACGCGCTTAGGAAAAAGAAAAAGAAAAAAAAACATATTAAGCAATAAAAAACCTCAGAAATATATTTTTGTTAAAGAGTCTTATGAATCTTATGATCACAGCCATTACACTTCAGCGATGATGGATTTCAAATCTATGCTTGCTGTTGTTTAGAGTTTTCCTCATTGTTCAAGGAAAGCTGAATTCAGATACGAAGCGACTTATGTGCATGCATCCAGGAATAAAAATTTCTATTGAGATATACTGTACTTGTGTGAATGAAAGCTAAAATTTATGCAATCTAGATGCACTGTAAAATATATTATTAAAATAAATTGTTACTAAAAGAGTTTTTTTTTTCCGCTTTTCAATTTTTATGATGTTTGATTTTTAAGGGAGAAGGCGGACAAAAAAAAAGAAGTTGAAATCTATGTTTTGTTTTACTTTGCCACTCACAGCCTATTCATATGGATACAGGAGGCAAAACTGAACAGTGGTACACAGGGGTGACAGTGTTCAAAAAATGCATTTAGCAGAAAAAATGAGGATATATTGACAGTTGCACATATTTAATGAAATTGCTAGATGAACATCCCCGTGCCCCTGGTGTCCTCCATGGTGGACGCCGGTGTGGGGGTGAGGATCCTGAGCAAGGCGCGCGACTCGCTGGGCCTGGACGACGCGTCGCTGGAGGGGCTGGCCCGCCGACGGGGGCGGGACGGGGCGCGGCTCAAGGCCCTGCGCACCTGCCCCCTCTCCCGGGAGGTCACCAAGGGCGCCGTGAAGAAGCTGCTGGCGGCCGCAGAGAAGCAGAAGCCCACCGGTGCCCGCGTGGTGGAGATGGCGCTGCCCGTGACCGCCAAGTCCGCCAGCCGCTCCTTCACCACCATGTTCCTGGCGCTCAATGGCGCCATCGACGACATGGCCGCCGATGCGGAAAGGGTGGTGGCGGCTGCAGTCGGGGGGGCAGATTGAGGAACTGAATTCTTCGCAACCAATTTAAGAAGAAAAAAAAAAACCGGAGGTGGCCTAATACTTTTCGGCCTGTACTGTACATGTTGCATTACGCATTTGCATTAATTTGATATTTTTGTTTGTTAATTTTCCATGTATTTCTTGCACCGTGAACATTACATCAGACATAAGAAAGCTCTTTAATGAAAAAAAAGTGCAAAATGATTTTAAGTGATATTTCATGGTAACGCTTGCTAAACTTGGCCCACGTTGTTATTATCACTTGCTGCATTATGAGATCAGGTCTTGAGTGACGATGCGTTGGTTCTGGGAATAAACTCATTGCAAATATCCAAAAAGAGTCTTATTTTTCTCCCTTCTTTCCATGAAGAAGTCGGTTCCCCGTAACAGCTGAAGAAGACTATTTAAAACAGTGAGGGGAAGTACAAAAATACAGTATTGAGTGAGAAAGAAAGACAGTGACATTTCCCACTGCATCCTCTGCAGGAAACAGGTTCTTTTTTTTCTTTTGACACTCGGCTAAACTGTGAAAATGCACTACCAAGAAGGGGGGTTCTGTGTGTGTATATTTCCTGTCTAAGGAAGAGGGGCCATTCTTAAGTTTCAGTCATTTTACGATAAGGACATGGTACATCCAGATTAACTGTAGCTGATTTCTAATCCTCTGTCACATCCAACTTGTAGGTAAGCAGCTACTTTTACAATTCTTTCATGGGTAAATGATTTCCAGCATTTCTGTTTCTGATGGGGTTGTCTCTCTACCCCCCCCTCCAGGTACAGGTATCAATGCCATTGCTACAACAGTTATTAACATTTCATTTGAATGTTTGTGAGTTTAGTAGCTTTTGACTGTACTCTGCCTTGTTTCTGGTCTGGGAAAACAAATAGCAAGTGTTGTCGCTTTAAATAGAAATTGACTTTGCTGTTATTGTGGCCTTTTGAGTTCAAAATAGAGGTGCATTGATCTAAATAATTTAGTAATTCCATTCAGGAAAGATATGCACTCAAGGTTTTCAGTCAAAAACTTTTTATTCTTATTCAAAAATATTAACACCACACTGTACATATTAATATTTTAGCAAATTACTAGTGGAGATACTGTGGAGATATGACATGCTTTTGACTCAAATCCTGTGTGGATCCCTTCTTGTACAACACATCCTTGCGTAAGATGTTTATTTTATTCAGATGCTGATCTTTCTGGGTGTAATAGGAAAGAGTAGGCTGCAAAGATTGTTCACAACATAGAATGGTGTCTTGGACTGCAATTAATTAAATAATGTTTTTTTTAATAAGCTGCAGTCTGAATTAACTGTGTTGTGAGCCATGGTGTGGCTCTATTATGCAAGGAGCAGAGCTGGCACAGCCAAGAGCACTCTTTATATTTCCTGATTTTGGAAGGTTAAATCTTAAATAAAACAAACAGTGAAAGTATTTTTAAGACTGGTGTTCTTCAACATCAACACACATGACAGGTCCAACCATAACCCTCTTTCAGGAAAGGGGGGTGGGGGCAAGGGGGGCAGAGGGGCGGGGGGAGGGGGGGTTTGTATTAAACCAGTGATCTGATGATCTGATTAGGAACCACAGAGCTGAGAATGACTCATTCACAGATGTGGTACACCTACACCAAGACACACACAGGCATGCACGTCTGCACACATGTGTATACTGCACATGAACACACACACACACACATGCGTACACACATATTCACACACACGTATACATGCATATGCATGCATATACACAAACTCACAATTATGAATACACACACACACACACACACACGTGCGTGCACACCCATTCACACATATTCACACACATGTACACACGCATATGCAAGCACATACAGACACACACCCATGCATGCATGCCAACACATGCACACACATCTTCACACACATACATACGCACATGCATGCACATACACACACAGACATAGACACACACACACACACACACACTTCATAAGTGGGTTCACAGTGTCTTCTTTTTCAGATTTCTCACACTGATAAAGGAAGGTTCATCATGATCTCTTTCTGGGCCATGGTCCTCTTTCTGATTGGTGGTATGTACCTGCCACAACATCCCTGTCCCTGCACGTTTCGTTATGCCCTTGTCTCTGACACACTTCACTCGTAAGCATTTTTTTCCCCAGTAGAAATGGGTTCTTGTTACTGTACGCATGACGATCGGCATAGCAACCACGGTTTTATGAATGAACACAATGTTAACTTCTGAGGATTATCTTTCTGCTGCAATCCAACAGTGCAATATTAAGAACAGAAAATTTCACTTTAGAGGCAGACTGACTGCTCTAATGGTTCCTCTCTCTCTCTCTCTCTCTCTCTCTCTCTCTCTCTCTCTCTCTCTCTCTCTCTCTCTCTCTCTCTCTCTCTCTCTCTCTCTCTCTCTCTCTCTCTCTCTCTCTCTCTCTCTCTCTCTCTCTCTCTCTCTCTCTCTCTCTCCTTTTCTACCGTAAGACTCTGCTTGCAGTTTCAGTGAGATGACGGCCGAAGAGGGCTCCTGTGTGACGGTCCACTTAACTCTGTCCAATATAGGGAATCCTGGGTACATTGTTTGGTTGAAGAACGCCAAGTGGAATGAGAAGGCAAAGGATTTTGAGGGCACAATCGTGCACAGCCTCAAACCTGACAAACCCGCCGCGAGTGAATTTGAAAACAGAGTGTCTGTGGGTTCCTCTGGGGATTTAACGAACTACGAATTGACCATCAGTAACTTGAGACTGGAAGACAGCGGAAAGTACTCGATTGGATACTATGATAAAGCTGATCCTCCGCTTATCCAGCCACAGAGGAGCCTGGAAATGAGTCTTGAGGTTCAGGGTAAGTTCTTTTGCAATGATATATATATATACAGTCCCCTCCAAAAGTATTGGAACTGCAAGGCCAATTCCTTTGTTTTTGCAATACACTGAATACATTTCAGCTTTTATTTCCTGGTATTTACATCTAGATGTGTTAAACTACTTAGAACATAGCACCTTTGCTATCGGACCACCCAATTTTTAGGTGAGCAAAAGTATTGGAACAGAGAGTATTTAAGTAAATGAAAGCAAATAACACTTAATATTTGGTAGCATATCTCTTGCTTGCAATAACTGCATCAAGCCTGCGACCCATTGACATCACCAAACTGTTGCATTCTTCTTTTGTGATGCATTTCCAGGCATTTACTGCAGCCTCTTTCAGTTGTTGTTTGTTTCGGGGGCTTTTTCCCTTCAATCTTCTCTTCAGGAGGTGAAATGCATGCTCAATTGGGTTAAGGTCTGGTGATTGACTTGGCCAGTCTGAAACCTTCCACTTTTTCTCCCTAATGAAATCCTTTGTTGTGTTGGCAGTGTGTTTTGGGTCATTGTCTTGCTGCATGATGAAGTTCCTCCCAATTAGTTTGGATGCATTTCTCCGTAAGTTGGCAAACAGAATGTTTTTGTAGACTTCTGAATTCATCCTGCTGCTACCATCATGAGTTACATCATCAATAAAGATTAGTGAGCCCACTCCAGAAGCAGCCATGCAAGCCCAAGCCATGACACTTCCTCCACCGTGCTTCACAGATGAGCTTATATATTTTTGGATCATGAGCAGATCCCTTCTTTCTCCACACTTTGGCCTTTCCATCACTTTGGTAGAGGTTAATCTTGGTCTCATCAGTCCATAAAACTTTGTTCCAGAACTTTTGTGGCTCATCTCTGTACTTCTTTGCAAATTGTAATCTCGTCTTCCGATTCTTACTACTGATGAGTGGTTTGCATCTTGTGGTATAGCCTCTATTGCTGCTCTCTAAGTCTTCTTCGAACGGTTGATTGAGATACCTTCACCCCTGTCCTGTGGAGATTGTTTGCGATGTCACTGACTGATGTTTTGAGGTTTTTCTTCACAGCTTTCACAATGTTTCTGTCATCAACTGCTGTTGTTTTCCTTGGTCGACCTGTTTGATATCTGTTGCTCAGTACGCCAGCGGTTTCTTTCTTTTTCAGGACATTCCAAGTTGTTGTACAAGCTATCCCCAATGCTTGTGCAATGGCTTTGATCGATTTCCCCTCTTTTCTGAGCTTGCTTTTCTCCCAAAGACAGCTCTCTGGTCTTCATGTTAGTTTATCTTTCATAACACAAATGCAGTTTTCACAGGCAAAACCCAAGGCTAAAACCAAGAGTAGACATTCAGAACTATTTATTGTTTAACCAATCAATCTAACAGGACACATCTGGGCAACAAGAAACACCTTGTCAGTGACATGTTCCATACTTTTGCTCACCTAAAAATTGGGTTGTCTGATACAAAAGGTGATATGTTCTAAGTTGTTTCACAAATCTAGATAAAAATATCAGGAAATAAAAGCTGAAATTCAGATCTGTCATCTCATGTACATCTTTTGACCTCAAACTCAATTGTCTTCATTGTATAGCAAAAATAAAGGAATTGACCTTGCTGTCCCAATACCTTTGGAGGGGATTGTATATATATATATATATATATATATATATATATATATATATATATATATATTATATATATATATATGCACAACTGGCAATCCTGAAGAAGCATGCTTCAGTTACCAACAGTGATGTATTTGTAAGGAATCTGTGTGCAATATAAATGCTGATAGCTGTTGACCCTTAACCTGCTACTGGCAAAACTGTCAGCATTGCCATCATGAGTAGTATGCCAGATATAGGATTGCTGATTTAAATCAGTTTAGAACCATTGCAGATATTCACAACTCGAAAGCCTGAAGGAACACACTTCAAGGTTACCCACAGTAATGCTTTTGCTTATATTTGCAGATGCTGCTATGTAATTAAGCTGGTTTCATTTTATTTTGTTCTGGGCTCACTTAAACACAGATATCATCTCATTATCACCACGAGCATCTGCATTTATGTACTTCATGAGGGACTGTGTACAATTAATCACATTCACAAAGGTCGTACGAGCCAGCCAAGAGGCCACACGTTGCTTTACAATGATAGCCCCCGAGCAGAGGGGGCTACATGCTTTCCTCAGACTAAGAAGCCCAGAACATGACAAAAAAGTCTTTAGGCAACTAAATAAATCCATCACAGATTAAAGAATGATGATGAAACTGATATTTATCATCATCATCATCATCTTTATCTTCAGCATCGTCCTCACCTTAATCATCATCATCATCATCATCATCATCATCGCCATCTTCATCATCATAACTATCTTCCCCCGTTGAACCTCTGCAGAGAACCCTTGCCAGGTCAGCGTTACAGGGCCGAAGCTGGTCCAGACGGGGGCGGAGGTGATTTTGCGGTGCTCCACCGTGGGGCGCTGCCAGGACAGCCCCGAGTGGCGTAGCTCGGGGTCAGGCCTGGCCTCCAGTGAGGTCTCCGACACCCAGGGTGCGAAAACAGCCCAGCTGAGCTTCGAAGCGGACTGGTCACATGACGGGGTGGAGTTCGTCTGTTGGCCGCCGCGGAGCAACGACGCGTGCGCCTCCAGAAACATCACGCTGGCCGTGGAATGTAAGTCGCGCAGTTTTAATTTTTATTGTTTTACCTGCCGATGCTGCAATCTTATCAGAGACACCGAAGCTACGTTTTACACATGACTGATATCTGAATTACCCACAATGCTATCGATCCAGTCTCTGTGCATTTTTTCCCATAGTTTACAGAAAGCTTTCTTCTTCATTTATTTATTTATTTATTTATTTAGGATCCCCATTAGCAATACACAGTGTGCAGCTAATATCCCTTGTGTTCTGCATGATACATTTATTACGAAAAAATGGCAACCTGTCATGTCTGTCCAGGGCTGCCCTGTATGTGCCAAAAATGTCATGTCCCTTATGTGACACCCATTGAGTATGACCTCGTGTCCCTGTATGTCCCACAAAGTTTCACCTGCTGTCAATTAGTTCCTGAAAAAAGCAGCTGACTGAAAAGCCAAATCTGGTATGTGGTGCTTTTATTGAATATGAGCCACCAAATCCGGGGTGCTCTATAGATCCGGCAGGAAACAAAATGGATTCAGTTTGACAGCATGTGCTGTGGGTCAACAGAAATCCTACCGTTAGTGTGTAGCTAGTGTTTGATTAAGGCATGCAACCAGTTTATTTTGTATTTTGCCCCTGTAACCATAGTGGAACATTGAATATTTACAGTAGTATAGTCCAAAAAAACATGAAAAAAACCTTGTGAAAGACGATTGATAAAATCCACTTGAACAGCACATAATGCATCTGTAAGCACCCTGAAACGATCTGCAAATCACCACAGACAAATCTGCGTTCTTATTTAGATGCTCCAAAAGGGGTCAGGATAACGGCGAGCAGGACATTGGAGGGGATCTATGAAGGAGCTCCAGTCAGCCTGACCTGCGAGGTCCAGAGCAGCAATCCAAGCGTGCGGTCATACTCCTGGTACAGAGACCACACCGTCCTGCGTGAAACTGGCCCAGTGCTCCATTTCACGGCCGTACAACCCGAGGACAGAGGCTCTTACCGCTGCCAAGCCTCAAACTCTGTGGGCTCGGGGGATTCCTCGGAGGTTACGATCACCGTTTACTGTGAGTCCGCAGTCGTTCATATAACAATAATATTCTTTAACATAAATATATTTCTTAGGTTTTTTATTGCTTAATAAGTTGTGTTTTTTTTTTCCTAAGCGCGTCATGCTCTGTACACACAGAACTCATTTGTTTTGTACTACTTCCAAAAGAGGTATGAAATGCCAGGCCTGGAGGGTTGTAGAGGGGCTGTAGTGGGGTGACATAGCTCAGGAGGTAAGAGTGGTTGTCTGGCAGTTGGAGGGTTGCCGGTTTGATCTCCCGCCCTGGGAGTGTCAACGTGTCCCTGAACACCTGACCCCTAATTGCTCCCAACGAGCTGATTGGTACCTTGCATGGCAGCCTTTCACCGTTGCCGTGTGAGTGAATGGGTGAATGAGAGGCATCAATTGCAAAGCGCTTTGGATAAAAGCGCTATATAAATGCAGTCCATTTACCATTTACCATGCCATGCGCAGTGGAACGGCAGTGGGACGCGAGAACACGAGAGTGTTACGATGTCGAGCGCAGGCCGTCCAGCCCAGGATCAGCCAGTTCATATCGTCTGCCTAGTCAGTATATTTGGTAAACAAATAATGTATTCCCTTTTTTTCCCCAAGATGGACCCACAGGCACAAAGATTATGGCCAGCTGTTGTGAGGGAGGGGTGAAGGCCGGCGACAGCCTGACCCTCACCTGCGAGACCAACGCCCATCCTGAGCCCAACAGCTACACCTGGTTCCGCATGATTACAGAGACTGGTGGACAGAGGGGTCCAGGACGGACCGAGGTTGCCGTGCCTTCTAACGGATGGTCTGATGGGCGATACCTCAGATTCTGGCACATCAGTGCAGGCGACGCCGGGGAATACATGTGCCAGGCCAAGAACATCATCAGCGCTCAAAAATCCACCGCTCTTCGTGTAGACGTCCTGTGTGAGTGCTGTATTTAGAGTCCCAGTGCTCTCCATGTAGACGTCCTGTGTGAGTGCTGTATTTAGAGTCCCAGTGCTCTCCGTGTTGACGTCCTGTGTGAGTGCGGTATTTAGAGTCCCAGTGCTGTCCGTGTAGACGTCCTGTGTGAGTGAATATGAGCCACCAAATCCGGGGTGCTCTATAGATCCGGCAGGAGACAAAATGTACTCAGTTTGACAGCGTGTGCTGTGGGTCAACAGAAATCCTACCGTTAGTGTGTAGTTAGTTGTTGATTAAGGCATGCAACCAGTTTATTTTGTTTGTTTATCACTAGCCCCTGTAACCATAGTGGAACATTGAATATTTACAGTAGTATAGTCCAAAAAAACATGAAAAAACCTTGTAAAAGACAATTGATAACCGTTGATTATGTAAGTTCTGATTGATTAAGAACTCATTAACTCCAGTGGAACAGCACATAATGCATCTGTAAGCACCCTGAAACGATCTGCAAATCACCACAGACAAATCTGCGTTCTTATTTAGATGCTCCAAAAGAGGTCAGGATAACAGCGAGCAGGACATTGGAGGGGATCTATGAAGGAACTGCAGTCAGCCTGACCTGCAAGGTCCAGAGCAGCAATCCAAGCGTGCGGTCATACTCCTGGTACAGAGACCACACCGTCCTGCGTGAAACTGGCCCAGTGCTCCGTTTCCCGACCGTACGACCCGAGGACAGAGGCTCTTACCGCTGCCAAGCCTCAAACTCTGTGGGCTCGGGGGATTCCCCGGAGGTTACGATCACCGTTCACTGTGAGTCCGCCGCAGCTGCTCACGTCATGCTCTGTGGAACGGCGGCGACATAGAGACACGAGAACGTGAGAACGCGAGAACGCAAGAACACGAGAGTGTTTCGATGTCGAGCGCAGGCCGTCCAGCCCAGGATCGGTCTGTTCATGTCGTCTGCTTAGCCAGTATATTTGGAAAACAAATGATGTATTCCCTTTTTTTCCCCCCCAGATGGCCCCAGAGGCACAAAGATTAAGGCCAGCTGTTGTCAGAAAGGGGTGAAGGCCGGCGAAAACCTGACCCTCACCTGCGAGACCAACGCCCGTCCTGAGCCCGACGGCTACACCTGGTTCCGCGTGATTACAGAGCCTGGTGGACAGAGGGGTCCAGGAAGGACAGAGGTTGCCGTGTCTTCTAACGGACGGTCTGACAGGCGATACCTCAGATTGTGGCACATCAGTGAAGGCGACGCCGGGGAATACACGTGCCAGGCCAAGAACATCATCAGCGCTCAAAACTCCACCGCTCACCGTGTAAACGTCCTGTGTGAGTGCTGTATTTAGAGTCCCAGTGCTCTCCGTGTAGACGTCCTGTGTGAGTGCTGTATTTAGAGTCCCAGTGCTCTCCGTGTAGGCGTCCTGTGTGAGTGCTGTATTTAGAGTCCCAGTGCTCTCCGTGTAGACGTCCTGTGTGAGTGCTGTATTTAGAGTCCCAGTGCTCTCCGTGTAGACGTCCTGTGTGAGTGCTGTATTTAGAGTCCCAGTGCTCTCCGTGTAGACGTCCTGTGTGAGTGCTGTATTTAGAGTCCCAGTGCTCTCCGTGTAGACGTCCTGTGTGAGTGCTGTATTTAGAGTCCCAGCGCATTGTGAATACTCAGACTGTGACTGTTATCGATTTGTGATTTACTGTTGGTGTGTCTGCGATTCACCGCTATGGTCTGTGACCCACAGTCACAGCGAATGTCTGTGATTCATTGTCACCGTAGTTGTCTGTGCTCTCCAATCACCAATCACCTTCTGTTCTTACTCTTTGGCTGTTTTTTTCCACAGCAACAGATATGAATGCAGTGCTTTTTACCATTAGACCTCCAACACTGGAAAGCCAGATTAGCACATCAAGTTGTTTCTCAGAGGAGTCACATTAGGCAGAAAACACAATTATTTTTTTTGGATTTTCTAGATCATGTTAAATTGCCAGGTGGTAGTTCAATATAATGGGTAATGAACTGGTCTTGCAAACTAAAGGTTGTGGGTTTGATTCATGGGCGGGGCACTGCATTGTACCTTTGAGCAGTGTACTTACTCAACTGCTTCAGTATTTATCCAGATATATAAATAGGTACAATGTAAAAAAGCCAAAGTTGAGTAACTTTCTTTGGATAAGGATGTCTGCTAAATGCCCATGGCGAAAAAATGTAAAATGATTTGAAAGGCTAACCTAAAATCTAAATCTAATGATTTTTCCATTTTTCTATAATCTGTACATGACAACAACAACAAAAAACAGTACAAACTATTTTTGACATTATGGGTCTAGCTATGTCAATTAGTTGTGTTTCTCCATATTACATTACATTACATTACAGGCATTTAGCAGACGCTCTTATCCAGAGCAACATACAACAAGTGCATTAGTTCCATATATATTCCAGAGTAATTTTGATCATGAGTGAGGGAAGAAATATGACAATGCTTGGGTTCATTAGCAATAGAGAAGCTTGCTACACTGCCTTTTAAAAAAACAAATATTTTTCTTCCAGATCCTCCTAAGAGCACCTCCGTGTCAGCCAGTCCCTCTGACACAGTATTTGCGGGCAGCTCTGTGACTCTGACCTGCAGCAGTAATGCCAACCCAGCAGTGCAGAAGTACACCTGGTATAAAGTGAATGGGACAGAGATGAACACTGTAGGAACTGAAAAGAGTCTCACCTTCAATGTGACTGAGTCCAGTGGCAGCGAACAGTACTACTGTGAAGCACAGAATGAACATGGCAAGGACAACTCAACAACTGTACGGCTTAATGTGACATGTATGTTCAGTGCATCTATTATATAATTGTATAAATCATGTTATTGTTATATGTGTGCAGCTGTGCTGTTTGTAACTGTGGATCCTGTGCTCAGACATGCCTCAGATCTCTGGCTCTGGGAGCTGCAGCAGAACTGCAGCAGAGATCAGCTGCTCCTGTGAGAGCCGTGGGAATCCCTCTCCCAGCATGGAGTGGCGTGTGTCTGGACTGCGGGTCACTAACTCTACTGGCAGAGTCATCAGGGAGGAGCAGCTGGGGAACACAGGCCTGAGGAGCTCCCTCACCATGCGCCAATCACAGGGAGACACGCCCACTGTCCTCTGCATCAGCACCAACACTCTCGGCAACTCCAGCCTCCAGCTCCACCTCCCGTCTCCACAGCAACACTCGGGTAAATGGAAGCACATTTCTCTTTTTTAACATATTTATACATCACACACTAATATACAGAGGTGCAGCTTTTGATGGTTTTATTTAAGGGTTTGTAAAAATACTGATGATGACGCTGTAACTGTGCTAATATATTTTCTTCTTTTCCTCCTGCAAGTGACATTATTTTTAGGTCATTTTGTATGGGCAGTGGTTCATTTGATATCCCACGCAAGATGTATTTTGTTCCATTTTGTTTTTGGAATATATTAAGCTTTTGAACAGCAGGTTCTAGAATACAACAATTTTTATGTTCCACACAATACCATTCTTCAAATGCATACATGGTTGAATAATTATTTCAGTAATTCATAAGTTCATTCATTTATTAGTGGATATTTACTAAAGTAATAATGCATGTATTATCTCAGAGAGAATGGAAAGAATGCTACACATTTTGCAGGCTGTGTTTCCACTGTAATTGGGTGAACATATACATATATTTTTTGAAGTCTGTTTTTCGGTATGTAACTGACATGTCCTTCACGCAGGGTTTGGCATTACCTCACTGCTGATTGGTGCAGCTGCCAGTGCTGGTGCCATGATGATGATATGCCTCATAATGCAGCACATTCTAAAGTAAGAGAAACTGGGTCCTATAAAGTCAGTGTCAGTGTAAAGGGAAATTTCACTGTAATTCCATATTATTGTGTGATATTACTCAACCCCACTGCTGCGGTCATCATTTTTAAACTGAGGGCGCATGTAGATGTGTCCCTGTCCCACATCCAGAACATGCCCATAAAACTCCACGTGTTTCTATGACACAAAGAGTGAATGTGGCAGCTTGGCTCAGAAATTGAGAGGTATTTTCAGGAGAATGGAAATTCACAACCTGAAGAATCAAAATATTGTAACTGGCACTTTTCAAGCCAAACCATATTATCAGTGGACAAATCCATGTAAACAATCGGTATTGTGTATTCTGCAGAAGGGGAGTCAGTTCACACAGCAAGGAGTGTGTTCAGAAGTCCCACAGAGGGGTAGTCCCTCTGAGCATTTCTAACGTTTGTATCACATCACATGGTGTTTCAGGTTCATCTTAGCCAATCATCATTTGTTTTATGTTCACTGTTCTCCTAAATAAGGTTAACAGGGTTAGATTTACTGCTGGAAAGAGAGAGAGAGCCCCCCCCCCCCCCCCCCCCCCCCCCACACACACACACACACTCAACAAAGCAAACCAGCAATTATGAACTATGGGCAATATTGATTCATTACTGATCAGTCATGTTAATAAAAAATACGAACATCAATAAAACGTTAACATTTGAACAGCATAGCATTAAAATTTGATGTTCATGGAAAGTTATTAAGATTATTATTATTATTAATTACATTTATATAGTACTTTTCCAAATGCTCAAAGTGCTTTACAGTGAAGGGGAACTCACCTCACCCACCTGGGTCATGCACGGCAGCCATTTTGCACCAGAACGCTCACCACACATTAGCGAAGGTGGAGAGGGAGAGAACATTTTATTTAGCCAATTAAATCTGGGGATGATTTTTAGTGGCAAGTTTGCAAGTGCCAGATCTGGGATTTGGCCAGGACACCGGGGAACCCCCTACTCTTTGCGATAAGTGTCATGGGATCTTTAATGACCACAGAGAGTCAGGACCTCGGTTTAATGTCTCATCCGAAAGATGGCATCTCCTACAGCACAGTGTCCCCGTCACTGCACTGGGACATTGGGGTTTTTTTATTTGTACCAGAGGGAAGATTGCCCCCTGCTGGCCCACCAACACCACTTCCAGCAGCAACTCAGTATTCTCTGGTGGTCTCCCATCCAAGTACTAACCAAGCCCACACCTGCTTAGCTGCAGCCATTTGGCAGGAGCAGAGTGCATGGAGGTATGGCTGCTGGCTCAAGTTCCCCTTTAACCTTGGGGTGGAATCTATCAAGGGTATTTGATTCAATAAGATTGAAGGTTATATATTGGGAAGAAAACTGCAAAAGGGAACATACTTATGATTTGAGAGGGCGGGGTGGAGGGTGTGCTTGTGAATGATGTGTTGGTAATCCAATCTGAAACTGAAATAACTTTAGAGGGATAAGATGACTGTGTTTCTCCTAAAAGCAAACAGATGAGCTCCAACCCTAACCCAATCACAGAGTGTGTTAGTAACAACTAACAGAACAAAACAAATAGAGATTGTTGGATGCTTTCTAGCTACTTTGGTAACCCTAACCCTAAACCTAACCATCAGCTGAGGGAGGGACGCTACAGACCATTCCTGTTTGGTTTTGATTTGTTGGTTTGTGCTACTTTGCAAAAGTGCTGCCCCCACATGATGGTGAAATGCAATTTCCAACATATGGAAAGTAGAAAAACAGGACTAAATGTTACACTGATCTCTGCAGTGATTATAATGAAAGTCAGGTGTGCATCAGCTGAATCTGTGTGCTATTCTCAGGAAAAAGAGACACAGCCAGCGCTCTGGAAGTAGAATGAAGGACAGCGAAGGGATCATACTGTCAGATGGGGTAAGTCTGAGACAAACACACACACACACTCCCTCTCTCTCACACACACACACACACACACACACACGCACACACGCACACATATACACACACGTACACATTCATGCGCACACATACACACACCTATACACTTACTTTTTAGAGACATTCACCAGAGATCTTTCTTTCCACGTCTGAAAGCATATTCAGTATTCATAACGCTTTAGTGGAAATTGAGATGAGGGAACCAATAGTACTGGAATAATTATTAAAACATTAACTAAACAAGGCAGCCGCTAAAAGTACCTAAAAGTATCTAAAAGTACACAAACAGCTAGAGCTGATCATCTATAAACCACAGACAGGTTTTAACTGATTCTTATGTATAAGAAGCATTTTAAGTGCTTGCCATGGTATTTGCCAGGGAAATTTATGCCTAACAAATTTCTATTGTGGAGCTACAAAGTGTTTTAATTCTAATAAGACATACCAAAAATAATCTGATAAAATATCACGAGTAAAATTGTAATATATGTATTGTTTTTTTGTTCTGTAATGCTTATTATATAACCTTCAATTTTTTGGCTAAACTTGTTATTACTGTTCCCTTACATATACCTGTCAGCTGAGCGAGAATGACATTTCAAAGATGTATACATTTTTGCTGGGGTTTGAGTATGTTCATTTTCAAACTTTCATCTGAGTGTAGTCTTCTGATAATCCAGTCAGGATGGGAAACTGGTGGCACAGTCACTGCAGCTGTCTCTGTGCCTTAAACTTTTTCAAGAAAGAGGACAAGTGTAGTTCTCAAGAGCTCTGACAGCGAGTGGGGTTCGATAATGTTACTGTACTCCACTCAAGCCAGGCTACTGCACTGGGTGAAAGAGCAAGAGGAAATGCACGAGAAGGAGGAAGGAGGTTTTTGACCGAATATCAAATGTGTGAAGAAAGAGCAGAAAAAGAGAAATAACTAAATGTTGTCTCTGTATCCTACTGCAGTCATGTTTCGCCTATTATTTAATGATTAATTATGCAATGATATATTAGATAATAACTATAACTGATACCTTTATAAGTACCCCAAGTAACGAGCACTTTATTACACAGGTAACACATTAACACCATAATTATTACAGAATAATTTTATACAATGCAAAAAAATGTGTATGTATAAATAGGAATAATAATAATGAAAGGAACACCAAAAATTGATTTCATACATGGATGAATTAATTAATATTTCAAAGAGCTTTAACTAATGTCTTTAATTTACAGAAAAAAAATATTTGTTGACCTGTAAAAATGGCAGAATTAGTCAGTGTGAATGATATTTAAAATGTTGATACTCCACGTGCTCATAGCTTTATCATTGGATGAAAATGAAATGTATCCCAACAAGGTTTTGTTTTTTACATTCATTATGAATGTAAGAATGAATTAACACTGTGAAACAGGACAGTTTTCTTTTAGTTTTTTTTTTCATAGGCATTGGGAGACATTATTTTTCTTAACTTTGTGAGTGAAGAATCTAAAAGATAACATCTCTTCTTTCTTCTCTGGCTGTTTCTCAACACAGTTTTTGCAGCTGCCCTGTCATTTTCTTCAAATGGCTGTGTCCCAATGATGACGTTTCGCAAATTCGCACCTTTCTTTTTCTTTTGACCTCTTGACCAGACGGCCGCTCAAGATGAGGAATCGGTCTACGCCAACAAGACCATGCTGTCGGGCGCGGGTGTGGTGGAAAAGGGGGACGAGGCCGCCCTGCACTATGCCACCGTGGATTTCTCCAAACTTCACGGCACGGGTGGGCAACACGGAATGGGCATCGTCCGAGCCACTTCCAAAGGGACGCCCGACTACGCCGTGATCCGACACAAATCCAGGGAAGAGAGAGAAGGAGGAGAGGAAGAAGGTGATGAGGCACAGGAGGAGGTGGAGAAGGAGGGCCAAGCTGAGCTGGGCACAGAGAGGGAGTGGGCCGAGGCGAGGGGCGAGAAGGAGGAGGAGCCCACGGAGGAGGCCACCTACGGGAACATCTGCCCCTCCAGGCCCACTAAGAGGGCACGGCAGGGACTGCAGCAGCCGCCCGGGAACCCTGCTGCAGAGGAGGAGCAGGAGGAGCAGCGCCAGGAGGAGAACTCAGCAGGAGGCCAGGAGAACATGTACATGGACGCCATGAGCCCCCTGACGGTGGGTAACAGAAAGGGAATGGAGGAGAGTGAGTACGCCGTGGTCAGGAAGCCCAAATAAGTCACCATTGAGATAGGCCAACTCATCACACCCACGCTGCTGTCTCATAATGCCAGGTTTTACTTTACAGCACGATACATAACGTGCGTTATGTTGCAGTACAGATGTTACATTACAGTGTCATACTGAAGTACAGTAACTTATGGGGTACCAAATGCAACATAAAGCTATTATTTTACCATGCATTTTCTTCTGCATTTAACTGAAATATCCCTATTTCTATCAGATTTAATGGAAAAAGTCTTACATTTATTGTCTTTGAAATGTCAGGTGTAAATATTTAATGTGGTACCCGAAAAATGATATAAATGAGCTAAATGTTTTATTAATAAGTGTTTTTTTAAACCTTTTGCTATATCTATAACAATTTAGCTAAAACGTTTAATTAATTGTATGAGATATGTAGCTAAAGATTTTCCTTAATGTACAAAACCTTTTGTTAAATGAATAAAACATTTAGCTAAAAATTTAGCTGAATGTATAACACCGTTTAATGTACAAAACTTATAGCTATATATTTAACTAAATGTATAAAACATTTAGCTAAACATATGAGACTTTTAGCTGAATGTATAAAACATGAAATATTTGAAGTATGAACTATTTACTGACACATTTATAATAGTATAAAACATTTTGCTAAATGTATGAAACCTCCACAACCTGCCTTACAGTGGTTTACCAAAAGAAACATTCACCTTATTGCGGACAAATTTTGGGAAGTTAATTTTTGTGATGACTAAACACAACTAACTTTGCATCAAGAGGTTCCCAGACGTGCCTCCGGTCTCTGGCATTGCTAATGGTAGGGGTGGTGGTGGTGGTGGTGAACCCAATAGCATAGAAAGGCCGCTGGAGACTTGGATGGAGTTGCAAAAAAAATAGCAGAGACTTTAATCAGGAGATTAGTGTACAGAAAACTAAGAGAGCTACTCCAGGAAATACGAAATACTCCAGGCTGTGAATAACGCTCAGAGAGTACCCAATCAGAAGCCAGCACAGAGCAGCAGGCTAATGGGCTCAAGACAGAGTGAGGAGCAAAGCAACTAAGGCAGAATAAGTGTTGTGATGTATTAACTCTCGAATCGCTAACAGGTGAACACGCAATCTCATAATCAGAGTGATGGTTATGTCGCCCTCTGGTGACCAGCAGGAGGAGGTGCAGCTTGAATCCTCACAGTGGGAGATGAGTTGTTCCTGTTGGGGCAGTGGGAATCCCTCTCCCAGCATGGAGCAGCCGATACTTGTGTCTGTTTCTTAATGTCTTTCTTCAGGTCATTGCCAGAACGTGCAGCAACAATGCCACGCTCAGGGTGTGCTCGCATTGGTCAGCACTCCAGTAGTAAACAGAGATGAACATTGAACATTGGCATACCCGCCATTTCAAAAACCAGCCTCAGTGCCATTTCACAGGCTTGCCAACTACTGATTTTGATGCTGTTATGCTACACCCTTCCTATGTTGTGGAGACCCCCCTACAAATTAGCATTAAAAATTTAGACTTTCTTTGCGCAAAACACAACTTCCTGTAAATCAAATGGATCCATACCCCTCATTCTCTTGATCATTTTGAGGATTGTTAACCTTTTACACTTTTTACTATTTTAGATGAAGATTATAGTTCTCCCTCAGCCACAGAAAAGAGAAGCTAGCCTGGGGGAAAAAGTGCTATATCGAGTTAATTCATACATTTCTCTAACTGTGTGGTCACTATCTTGTTTGCTGAATGAAGTATTTAAGTTGTTTGTTCGTTTTTCTTTTTTTGATAAGCCAACTCATTTCAGCATTTAATAAAATGGAGATATGCCTAAGTAGTCTCCAGTTTGCCTTGCATCCTGTTTGCCTTGCATGTTGTTAAAAGAATGAAGACCAACCTGGAGATCACTTGCTTCAAATAAAAAAAATTCAAAAATTGAGCCTGAAAGAGCATTATTAGAGCACCAGTTCAAAGTGAGCACATGACACATTGGACATTATTGTTATTATTATTATTATTTAGCATACATATTATTTATCTCGCCCCCATGGAAATGTAAAATTCCACCCAGATTAACCTTCAAAAATAACAAAGGAAAACAACAAAGCAAAATAACAAAAATTGTATCCCAGGGGAAGGAATCCTTATCCAGATGAGATCACACCCTATACAGCGAATAAAGGGACTAAACGAGAGTTAGGGTAGGATTGGAGAAAATGGGGTCAAGCACCTTCTAGAATCCACTGGGCAAACAAAGTAGTAGGGCTAGGCAAGAAATTAAAATGAGGTCAAACAAGCATTATCAACTAAATGATCACAATCCAAAAGTACAGAGCAAAATCGAGTCTCCCCAGTAAAATGTCAAACCATGCCTTTTCAAATGCAAGTAACTGGAGGCAGATGGGCAATCTGATGATGAACCAGAGGGAAATCAATCAGACCCTCACACGTTCAGCAGAGACAAACAAAACGGAACACAAATGTTTTCATGACTGATGTCATAACAACACTGTAAAGCCTACGTAGCATTGTTATAAACCTGGTGTAACAACTGTTATTACCTTTCAAGACAGCTCTTCAAAGTGTTACCAACTTTTTACTGCGTCCTAACAAATTAGGTTGTGTATCCAGAATCTGTAAGTCCTTCATTTGATTACAGTTTTTTGCAATTGCTTACACACTTGTCAAAACTCTACACACAAAGCCAAATAAGACACAACACTTGGACATAAACATCTCACTTCTACGTCAAAATGAAACTCTGCAATCAAAATCTAACAATCCTTTTTCAAAATGACATTTTTGCAACAAAATGATACACACATGCACCATTTGAATTAATCCTTCAAAGCAGCAACAACACACTGATGTACTTTATACAAAACACTGCTGTCTTTAGTACTTTGTATACCTTTTTAATGTTCTAATACAGGCTTCTGTGAAAGATTGTTCCTGTACAGTACATCTACTCAAATGTCAATGAACACAAAAATAGAAAGGCTTCAGAAAAAACATATATACAGCTTATTTTTTTGCCATTGCATGTTTTTACAACAACAAAAAAAAACACAAAGA
The DNA here is from genome assembly GCA_025169545.1 of Anguilla japonica. NCBI lineage: Eukaryota > Metazoa > Chordata > Actinopteri > Anguilliformes > Anguillidae > Anguilla > Anguilla japonica. Next base: position 85,227,635 of record CM045883.1, on the reverse strand, counting down.
AAAGTAGAATTACAGTACAGTAATCAATAAAATATGTTACTGTAAACTCACAGAAACAATGTGGGAATGTTGTACAGGAAAAATAATTGTATTGTAAGGGATTGTAAGGGATGGTGTGGATGGTTTATGGATTCCGCCTTCTGTTAGGGTCTGGCCACATCACCTTATCCACATCACAAGCAATGTCATCCCTGGCTAGGCAACGGGGAAAATATCACCTTGCGTGCCGTATCCAACCCCACTGACCCCACCTCAATGTCTCCGCATGCCTCTTCCATTGCTTGCAGAAGAGGCAGGCGGGCATGTGGTTGGCGGTCATACACTTTCCAACGCCAAGCCAAAAATAATTCCTCAATCGGATTGAGAAATGGGGAGTAAGGGGGCAAGTATTCAACTGTGAAGTTATTGTGGTTGGTGAACAAGGAAACTAACATTATCCCAGATGACAACAAACCTGGGCTGCTCTGGTTCGTCCTGTACAACTGCATTATGTAGTGTATCCAGAAATGTGATTATGTGTGCAGTATTGTAGGGACCTAGGGTGGCATGGTGATGGAGAACTCCTTGCAGACTAATGATGGCACACAACGACGCCTGGTTTGAGCTAGATTGAATCCAGCTTCATCAATGAAAATTAACCCATGAGGCTGTGTAGCTGCATCAAAGTCCAGGACTCTCTGTAACAGAAAATGAATACACTGTACCATGAATATGGCGTAACTCAAAACACAGGACTACAATGTCTACATTTTCACACAAGGATGAGGGTGGGGTAGGGGGTGGGTTGGGTCATACACATTCAGTCAAAACTACAAGCTACAGGCAAGGCAGGTGCCCCCACAGACAACCACCCCCACACCCCCGAATGGGGGCACATACTGCTTTGTCTGAATGTATCTATGCAGTGCTAATAGGACACAATCCACTGCCATTACTGTATTACAGTATAGTACTGTAACACTTACTTGCACAGTCATAGCAAAGGTCTTTGACTCTAGTTGTCATGGTCCTGTGGTTTGTCTGCGTTTCCCCTTTTTGGGCCACCAGGTGGCACTTCAGTTTTTAGTTCTGTTCTTTTTCCCCCGTTTAATTGTATATTGTTTTCAATTATCCTATTATTGTTTTTGGGTTGTCTCGTTTTCCCTTCCCTCTCTGTGGCCTGATTGTGCATTGTGCCCTCCTGTGTCTCGTCAGTGTCTTGTCTATTTAAGTTCCCTTCTTCCCTGACTCAGGTGCTGGATCCTTTTGTGTGCTTTTTGGATTGTGTTTCGGTATGTGCTCCCTCGTGTGCTTGTGACTCTGTGTTTTTTCCCTGAGTGTTTTCCTCCCTGCCCGTGCTCTGTTTTTGCATTGTTTTTGGATTTCTGCGTTTTCTCTGTTTTTGCGCTTAAAGAACTTTGCTTTGTCCTTTTATGACTTGCCCTGCGCGGCTTTGTTTTTGTTCTCTTTTGTTTTTTGTACTTATTAAAAGTAACATCCTCGGTTTGTGTTTACCCTTTGGATTTTGAGTGTTTTTTTGACTCTGCGTTTGGGTCCATTCCCTCACCCCCCTGACTCTAGCGCTGTTCCTCTCAAATGGAACCCTGTACAGCTGCTTCATCGTAAGTTGGTGTTGACGTAAGATGCGGCAGAGTGTCGATACACTCACACGGCTGATATTATGGAATGTTGTGTGATCTGCGATGACTTGCTCTCGTAGTTGATGTAGGCAGATGGTGTTGTTTGCCAACACTATATTGACAATGGCCAGTTCCTGTTCATGAGTGAACAGACATTGCCTTCCACCCTCAGGAGGTCATCTGGCAGTTCTGTAGAAAATGCAAGAACATGATGTCATTGGTTAGGTTCTTATTTACATACTGTACTGTCATACTGTACACAGTAACATCAAACTGTATTACATGTACTTCACAGCACTATACATATTTTTTTTTTGTTCACTGAGGTGCATAGTCCTGATACTGTAGGACTACATTGTACTGTGATGCAGTATGATGTGCAACGATTACATAGGTACAGTCTAGTGTAGAAAGGCGAGGACATACCTGTACTCCAGTCTAAATGTCCGTATTATGGATGCTACCGTGTAGCAACTCAGATTGGGCTGGACTCTCTGCCCAGCCTTCCTCATTGTCAGGCAATGATTTATGACATGGTCCACCAAAGTGGCCCTAATGTCGTCGGAAATATGTCTCCATCTATTGCCTGGTCCCCTTCTTTGTTCTTGTCCTCGTCCTCGTCCTCCTCCTCCTCTCTCTCTCTTCCTCTTCCTCTCGCTCTCACTGCCTCCATGTTGCTCCATGTTCCAAGTTCTCACAAAAGAAGTGAGCTTACCTGAGGCCTATTTATAGTGCTAAGGCTCAGACTGATTGGTGTTCAATTAGTGTATAAGTGTTTTCATGTGTGTGGGTGTTGCCAATTTCAGGTATGTTTGGGATTTTGAATAGAAGTGTTTCCCAATGATTGCAAGAGATTTCTCAATGATTGCAAGACATTTTTGAACAAAGTGTCTAATGTAAGAAACAGTGTGTAGTGTTTTGCAAGAAGTGTGTTGCAGAATTGCAAACAAAGTGCAAAGCAGAAAATGTGTTTGTACTTTTGGTGCCTTTGTTTGAGGCATGGTTACAAAAGTTAAGGTTTTGATGCTTTTGTCTAAGCATTCACTTTCAGTGTGTAAGCAATCGGAAAAAAACTGTAAATAGATACAATAAGTACCTCCTGCATCCTGGGCTGGAAAGGACCCAGCCTTTTTTAAGGGGTGGGGGTTGATTGAACAGAATGATCCTCCCATGATATATTGTTTAAAAAAAAAAAAGATTTGCATAAAATCATAATCTGTCCAACACTTCATCAACACATCTGACCTGATCTCTTTTGTTCTTCACAAATAGCCCAGCAACCACCAAACTTAAAGGTGTAGTATGGAATGAATGTGTTTCACCCCCTCCTACCCCCTCCCCTCCACTCTCCCTCCAAACAAGGCACTGATTCATCCAAAAGTCTGTGGAGAAAGGAGCAGGGCCTGTCGTGTGTTAACTGGTGCATTTAGGCCGTAAAAACATACCTGTTCCAATGTTCACTCTTGTTTTGTCTCTTGTTCAATTGCTTTTTTTGGTCGAAATCTTTTCATCTACAGTCTTTCTTCTTTTATTCAAAAAAAAAAAAAATCAGTATACACCATTGTAAGCAAAGGCAGAACTGGCAATTTCAGCAGATTTTTCTCTGCCGTTCTTTGATGGATTCCTGGCTAATGCTTAAACCTGGTCCAAATATCCTTCTTGCCATACAGTGAAAGGTTGGGTCCCAGCTTGATAGCCTGTGCTTAGTCTTCATTTTCTCTCCTCTCTCCTGTCCTCCTCCACTCTCCTCTCCACTCATCTCTTTCTGCCCTCTCTCCTGCTTCACTCTGCTCTCCTGCTCCACTCACCTCCACTACTCCTGCCTGTGTACTTGTCTAATAAGGTTACATTTGAGAATGAGTAAGTTAGATAATTCTCTCACATCACAAATAGTTGATCACGCAACCAGTAAGAACATTAAAATATTGTAGTAGCCACCACTAACGTTACATATTTTAGAACTAGAAGGCATTTCTTTCCCTTCAAAACTTTGGGGCATAGCTAAGAGCCTTGAGTCCCTCTCAAGTAACGTTAGAGCGAGAGCACATTATTGACCACCCGAGGGGCGGGACGTGTATTGACCACTTGAACCGCTAGTGTATTTACTTCGTAATTTATTAGAGAGAACTGGACATTGTTACCTATTAAAATGTAAGTCCTGTAAAAATACACATAATAAACTGTCCAAATGTGAAAAACCAACTTCATACATATACATTTAGTTATACGAATACAGCCTTATTTACTATATCAACTATAAGACAAGCAACACCCTCGGAATTATCTCAGCGCGACCCACTAAACCCAATGGTGCAGACGATGCTTCATAATTTCAAACTGCTTTCCTAACGGCTATTTTGCGTCCTGCGACTCGGGTTACAACTGTGAATATGTACGGACTCCCGGACGTGCCGATAGCGACCACCCTTTCTCATATTAACCTCAAATACGCAAGACAGGACACTTATACAGTATGCTAGCAAACTGATGTCAAGTTCCATTCATTTATATGGGGTGGTCGATACAGGTCCCCTTAGCAGCCAAAAGCTAGCGCTGGGCCACCTCGGACATATTTGTCAGTACTGAAAAAAATCGCAAAAGTACTGAAAAAATAACCACTGGAGGATAACAAGGACATTTTTTCCTACATAACTAGGTACAGGTTGTTAGCGATATTTCACCTATTTTATATATAGTTGCAAATCTGCTTACATTACCTAGCTAATGTTAGCTGGACCATTATTTCATGATATATTATTAATATTAATAAGAATGAGTTGGCCATGAACATCAATAGAGAATACATTGCAAATGTTTATATAAACTGTAAAATCTATCTAACTTAACGTTAGCTAGTTAAATCTACCTTTTTTCTTGTTCTCCGGTAACGTAATCCTATCCTCTGCCCTGTTTGTCACTCTACCTGAGGAGAAAATGCTGTACTCGCGCTATTGTTTATTTGGTCGTCATGACACACGTGATCCGGCCGACCAATGGTGTAACTTCATCACTCAGCCACTCAGTCAGTCACTCAGTCACAGACATACACGTTTTTAGGGCTGGCCCCGCTGTTGCGGTCCAGCCAAAAAAAAAAAGGCCAAATCTGGCCTGCTCAACGGTGGCATCAATTGTCAGAATCTTCCTGCAAACCAACAGGTAAGATATGTATTCTGAAAAGGCATGACTGCATATTACAGTGGTAAATTGATCTATAGTAAGCCTCTCGAAAATCAATTGCTTGCTTGTAATTCTCGTTGTATTTATTCTTTAGGACCCAACGACCCAATCTTCACTGATGTCCAGGAATCGGCAATTGTTGATATGGATATCACAAATAATACCATAAAACTAAGGGAAATTCAGGCCAGAGTATTAGCCGACAACCGAACATTTGGAAATATTCACAAGGTTAGCATGGCAACCATTGCTCGTGTCCTAAAAAAAACATCAGGTCAGGATGAAGCAATTGTACACTGTTCCTTTTGAGAGGAACTCAGATCGTGTCAAGGAACTCTGGCACCAGTATGTCCAGGTAAGATGTCTATGTGATGACGGTTTTTGAACAACTCTGTTTGGCCACAGTAGGGCACAACACACACACAACCATAAAGCTTTTACTGTTGGTACAAAGTAATACATGTAACCTTGATGTTGCCTTCTGGATTTCTTTGGGAGAGTCATGGAGATTGAGACACCTCATTTTTTCATCTATATGGACGAGGCTGGGTTCAACTTGGCCAAAACACGCCGGCGAGGACGGAATTCGATTGGCAAAAGAGTGTCCCAGGCCTGAGGGGTGCCAGTATCACCATGTGTGCAGTGATATCCTCAGATGGATTGCTGCTACACAGACCACTCATTGAGTCATACAATACAGAGTGCCCCATTTTGTTTCTTGATGAGCGTTGTTATTGTGTGGGACAACGTGACTGTAGCAAGCGAGTGCCACCCCTCCTCCCTCCAACAGACTCAACGGAGACACTTTCTGGGTTGTAGTTTGTTAGCACTTTGTGCTTTTTATTTATTCCGCCACTAGCTTCGTTGGCGACACACAAGACCACCGTAAAACAGATCTTTTTTTTGTTGTGTAGCTCGAAATTCTCGCCGTCCGTCTTTTTCTCGCGAAGACTCCCGGTCTCCGCTTTTAAACCCCAGGCTCACTGTTGGAAACAATCAGAGGTAATCAGCGCAATTAAACAATTGATAATTATCGGCGCTGATTACCTCCACCTGACAGTTGTGACGAAGGATCCGAGAGCCGCTCCTCTCACTCTCTCTCTCTGCAGCCGACGCTCAAACCACGCCCACCCCACCACAGTGACATTTCCAGAGGTGGACAATCCAGGTTCAGAAAGTAAAAGTTCATCCCAGGATTTTGTCCCAGTCACCTGGATTTGCTAATGAGCACCATTCTTCAGCCAGGAGGTAGAGCTAAATCAGCTGGCTGAGTTCAGGGGTGGATGAAATACATAGCAGGACTTTTACTTTCTGACCACTAGAATGTCCACCTCTGGGCATTTCACCACTCCCGTGCAGTCACTGAGTGGTTTGCGGCCCATCCTACTATGCTGTCACTGTTCCTGCCACCGTACTCGCCCTTCTTCAACCCCACTGAAGATTTTTTTTCTGCATGGAGGTGGAAGGTTTATGACCACAATCCACACAATCAGATGTCACTTCTCAATGCAGTGAATGCTGGATGTGAGGACATATCCGCAGAGGATTGCCAAGCTTGGATCCGGCATACCAAAAGATTCTTTCCCCGGCGTTTGGCGAGGGAGAACATTAGGTGTGATGTGGACGAAAACATGAGACTGGGTAGACTAACATGATTTGTGTGTTTTGTTTTGTTTCTTGAGCAAACTATTACAGTATTGACTTTTGTTATCCTTACAGCAATTTTCATTTGCTGTAGTTTATTTTTGAACTACTTTATGGCAAAAATAAAGAAAAAGAAAACCCTGGCAAAAATAAAGCACATTGAAGCTTTTCCTGTTGCATTTCTATGACTTCCTGTAGTATACTGTAGTACGTTCTATAAAGAGTTACCATCCTTACTGTATTTCGTAATGGGAACTTTGTTTACTGTAAAATAAGACAATGTGCACATTTCTTATACTATCAACAATAACTAATATATATATATATATATATATATATATATATATATAATGTGGTAGGGTGGGCGTGGTTTTGCGTTGGCTGCAGAGAGAGAGTGGGCGGGGCGGATCTCGGACTCTGCGCCACAGCTGTTGGGGATCGCTAATCAGCACCGATGTTTAATTGTTTGATTGATTGACAATGTGCTGATTACCTCGACAGTGAGCCTGGGCGCTTAAAAGGTGGTCTAAGGAGGCAGACGGGGGCTGATTAGAGACGGAGGAAGTGCTGACCGAGAGTCTGTAGCACAAATTGTGTTTTGTACGAAACCGAAAGCCGTGTGGCAGCCGTGAAAATAAAAAGACGCCTTCGCGTCCTGAAATAAATCTTGTCTCTCTCGTCTGTTAAACGAGCGGTGGCACTGAGCTTGCCACAATATATATATATACACACACTCACCGGCCACTTCATTAGGTGACAGGAGTGGCACCCGGGTTGGTCTTCTGCTGCTGTAGCCCATCAGAGATGCTCTTCTGCATACCTTGGTTGTAACGAGTGGTTATTTGAGTTACTGTTGCCCTACTATCAGTTTGAACCAGTCTGGCCATTCTCCTCTGACCTCTGCCATCAACAAGGCATTTTCGCCCAGAGAACTGCTGCTCACTGGATATTTTCTCTTTTTCGGACCATTCTTTGTAAACCCTAGAGATGGTTGTGCATGAAAATCCCAGTAGATCAGCATTTTCTGAAATACTCAAACCAGCCCGTCTGGCACCAACAACCATGCCACGTTCAAATTCACTTAAATCACCTTTCTTCCCCATTCTGATGCTTGGTTTGAACTTCAGCAGATCGTCTTGACCAGCCCAAATGTATTGAGTTGCTGCCACGTGATTGGATGATTAGATATTTGCGTTAAGGGGTGCAGTTTGCAGTTGAACAGGTGTACCTAATGAAGTGATATAGAAGATATATATATATATATATATACACACAACAAAAAACTAGGGAGCACAAAATGATTTACTACTTCAGAGATGACGCATCTACTGTAATGCTACCTGTTGCTAGTGTTTTTTAGGTAATTGTGTTATGAGTGACAAAGTGTTGCTGTTGGAGAAAACTAGTGCTGGTGTTTTGGTAGAATTATTTGATTTTGACACAAGTGTACAGTGTTTTGGTAGTTTTGGTGCATTTTGGGTGTGAAATTAACTGTTCTGCCAAGCTGCGTGTTGGTACAGACAACAGTGTGAAGAGTTTTGAAAAAGTGAACTCAGTATTGAGAAAAGTTTATGTTGTTTATTGGTCAGCTGTGTGTCTTTGCATCATTACGTCATGCACAAGAAAGCTAACAGAAGGTCTATGATTCTAGGTGTGGAATTTGCATTTGACGTCCCTTGCTGTTGTCTCTCAAATAATTGTTAATGCTAGGAAAGTAGGCCATCATGAGGCGTAAAAATGAGAATTAATCGATCAGAGATATCGGCAAAACATTGGGTGCATCAAAATCAACTGTTTGTTACATTGCTAGGAAGCAAGAATCCACTGGTGAGGTCCACAATACCAAACGACCTGGTAGACTATGGAATAATACTGTAGTGGATGACCAAAGAATACATTCAGTTGTGAAGAAAAACCCTTTTTCAATTGTCAAACAGATCAAGAACACCCTCCAGCATGTGTCAAAGCCAAAAATAGAGACCGCACCAACAAAACCTTTAAGTGTTGACCACGAGATGCAAAGCAGTGGTAAGCCTCAAGAACAGAACAGCCAAATTAGAGTTTGCTAAAAAGTACATTACGGATTAAATTATAGAGTTCTGGAGAAAACTGTCACGGACAAACGAGATTAGTATTAATCTGTACAGAAGTGATAGAAAGAGAAAGGTGTGGAGACAGGAAGGACCTGCTCATGATCCAAAGCACACCACCTCATCTGTGAAGCATGGTGGAGGTAGAGATTTGTCTTAGACATGTATGGCTGCCACTGGAACTGGCTCACTTGTCTTAGTTGGTCATGTGACTGCTGACGGCAGCAGCAGCAGGATGAATTCTGAAATGTACAGGAACATTTTATCGGCTCAGATCCAACCAAATACCTCAAAGCCCGCTGGGCAGTGCATCGCCTTGCAGCTGGACAATGACCCCCAAATGTACTACTAAAGCAACCAAGGAGTTTTTCAGGGGCAAAAAGTGGAATGTTTTTGATAGGGAAAATCAATCTCCCAGCCTGAATTCAACTGATCAACAAACTATAAACACTGTATGCAAGACTGAAAGAAAAAAAAACCTCCAAAACAAACAGGAACTGAAGACAGTTTCAGTACAGGCCTGGCAGAGCATCACCAAGATCTAGAGATCTGTGGTCTGTGGGCTGCAGACTTCAGGCCGTCATAAACTGCAAAGGATTTGCAACCAAGTGCCAAATATCATGCCTGTATTTCAAATTATGTTACTTTGTCCAATTATTTTTGGTTCCCTAAAATGGGGGGACTATGTATTAAAAATTGCTGTAATTCCTACATGGATCACTGGAAATAAATGTAAATTTTCTTAAATGAAATCTGACAGTTGGCACATTTATCTCCTATTCATTGGTTTATTTCAAATCCAATGATTTGAAATCCAATGATTTGAAATAGACTAATGAAAGACAAATGTTCCTTCCTTCCAGTTGAGAGAACGTCATTCGCATCTGTGTTGTCGCTTCTCGCTGCTGCTTCTTCTACTTTGCCCTCCAAGCTCTGTGTGTTTCCTGGTTCTGCCTGGTTCTGCCCTTCATTGTTGGAAATCCATAGCTAATATACCGTTTATATTTTTGCTCTACAACGCAAATACATTTTTTAGACTACTAGCTAGCGTATTTGTTTTTTTATATGTGCAATCGCCCAGAGATTCAAATCGACCTGCTATCCTGCTTCACCCCTCGGCCTTGATCTACGACCCTGTCTGCATCGTCTGCTCATCTCCAGAACCCCTGCTGGTCCCCTCCTGCTGAATCTCCTACCCGCCGGCTTACCTTTCTCCTGCTACTGACCCCGGATCCGGCCATCTGTTGCAGCCTCTGTTTCGCCCTTCTGGATGATCGCTTGCCGTGGATTTCTTCCCGTGAATTGCCTATCCTGTCTGCCTCACCGCCGCCCCGGACTCTGTAGCTGATGGTCCCCGCACCGTTTGGTATCCGACGCTGCCTGCTTCACCGCCCGGCTCCGTTCCAGCGAGTCGGTCTCCACTCTCTCGCCCGGTCCTTGAGCTGCCAGCTCTGCTAGCCTTCGCAGTGAGTACGCTTACTGCTCTCTTGCTGTGCTGACTAGCTGGCTGGTCGTGGGTTCGGTTTAGCCAGGTTCATTGCAGTCGTTTTACCAGCCTTGTTTGCGCTACTGGTCTGCTCTAGTCCACCTGTCTGGGAAAGTCGGACCTTCGCTAATGTTAGCTAGTCAGCTACTGCTAGCCCTCTATGCTACGGCTGCTGACACAGTCGCTTCTTTTTGGTTTACCTACACTATTGTTGCTAGTGAACACCTGCAACCATGACCGGATTTATCACCCCAAGGTTTCAATGACAATGTTACAATACAGCCCATCACAAGTGCTCACTCTTAATTCTCGCTACACTGTTGCCTCACTCGTCTTCCTCTGGTGCAAAAAGCATGGCATTCTTCACACCCGATACCTACACCGGGGGCGTCGTTGTAACATCCACGGTGCCACTACAACATCAGCACAGTCTATTTCATCCATATGGACTATCGATCACTCTGCAACGACATAAGGAATCAGCACCCGCCTCGCGGATTATTCTGTTTTGCGTTCATTCCCCACAGCCCCTCCAGTAGCCAAACAGTCAATTCGCCATGCCAACTTTGCTCTGCTGAACATTCACTCCATTAACAACAAATTCCCGCTGCTCCATGAACTTATTATTGACAATAAACTGGACTTTCTTTTTTTGTGTGAGACCTGGCAGCAGCCAGGCGTCTTTTTCTCATTAAACCAAGCCACGCCCCCAGGTTTTAGCTACTTTTGCAAACCCTGCCCCTCTGGTAGGAGTGGCAGCCTTGCAATCATCTTTAATGTAAAATTCACACCATCTGAAGTTTCCCTCCCAGTTTCTGTTACATCTTTTGAATACATTGCATTTAAATTACAGTGTCATTATTGTTCTCATCTATTGCCCCCCTAAACCAAATCAAATTTTCCTGTCTGAATTAACTGAACTACTCTAATCTGCCTGTTCCCTGTCTTCCCGTCTACTGCTACTGGACGACTTCAACATACATGTCGACTCCACTCATTGTACCCCTGCCTCCGCCCTCAATGTAGTCTTGGGCTGTTTCAACCTCACTCAACACGTACACTTCCCCACACATTCCAAGGGCCACACTCTTGACCTTGTCTGCTCTACCAGTCTCAACATCTCAAACCTCACCAGCTCTCAGTTCACTTTGTCTAACCACAGACTGATTGATTTTCTCTTGTCCACCCCTGCCTTTCAGCCCAAACATCCGCGAACCATCTCCTTCCGGACCACCAACTCCATAAACCCTGCCCACTTTGCTGCTTCAATCACATCTGCCCTACCACTTTATCACACTATACACTCTGAAGAGTTCGCAATTCAGCTGTCCACCACACTATCCAGTACCCTCAACTCTTTTGCCCCCTAAAAACTAAGCTGGTCACCTTTGCCACTCCATCCCCTTGGTTTACCCGAGCTTCGTGCCATGAAGCAGACCAGCCGTCGCCTAGAGCGCCTCCACAATAAAACTGGTCTCACTGTCCATGCCCAAGCCCGCCAACTCCACATACAGACATACAGAGATGCTCTCACCGCTGCCCGATGCTCTCATTATTCCAACATAATCCAAAACTCCAACGGAAACCCCCGCACCCTCTTCTCCACTGTTAACAAACTTCTCAACCCCTATAAAAATAATACTACATCTGGCTCCACATCACTCTGCAACTCCTTCCTAGAGTTCTTCCACACCAAAATCACCAACATACACCACACTTTCACCTCATCCACACCCCCTTTAGATGAACCACTCCTTACTACTGCTGCCGCAACTTCTACCCCCCCTGGTTTTACCTTCACCCAGATTGACTGTGCCTCACTCACCAAACTCATTCATCTGCCAGATCCACTACCTGCTCCCTAGATCCCCCCCCCCCCACTGCCCTGATTAAAGCCTGCCTCCCTACTCCCTGCCCTTACATCACCAACCTCATTAACCTGTCCCTGACCCACTGTGTTGTCCCCTCCATCTTCAAAACTGCTGCCGTCACCCCAATCCTTAAAAAACCAGGCCTGGACCCATACACCCTCTCCAACTACCATCCCATCTCTAACCTCCCATTCATGTCCAAACTCTTGTAAAAAGTTATTGCTTCCCAACTCCGTTCTTACATGTCCGACAATAACCTCTTTGAGCCCCTTCAGTCTGGCTTCCAACCCCATCACAGCACAGAAACAGTCCTCACCAAAGTTGTAAACGACCTCCTCATATTCTCTGACTCTGGTGCATAAAGCATTCTCATCCTCCTGGATCTCTCTGCCGCTTTTGATACAGTTAACCACAACATCTTCCTCACCTCTCTGTCCCACCTAGGCATTACTGGCCAATCTCTCAACTGATTTCACTCATACCTCACAAATCGGTCAGAATTCATATCTATAAATGGTCACACCTCAGATCTTGCCACTGTCACACAGGGTGGTCCCACAAGGTTCTGTTCTGGGTCCCCTCCTCTTCATCATCTATACGCTTCCCCTTGGCCCAATCCTCCACAGCATTGGTCTCAATTTTCATTTCTATGCGGATGACACCCAAATCTATATCAGCTCTACATCCACTAATCAGCCACCCACTGCCATCATTGAAAACTGACACATGTCAAATCCTGGATGCAACACAATTTTCTCAAACTCAACTGTGAAAAAACTGAAATCATTCTCATCGGACCAAAAACCCAACTCACAAAACTACACAACTTCTCTCTCACCATTGACAGTACCCCAGTCTCCACCTCCCCCCTGGTCCACAACCTTGGTGTCATACTCGATCCATCTCTCTCCTTTGAAAATCACATCAATAACACTGTCAAGGTTTCATTTTTCTATCTACACAATATCTCCAGACTTAAACCCTCCCTCACCCATCCCGATGCAGAAAAACTCATCCATACATTCATATCTAGCAGACTGGACTACTGTAATGCTCTCCTCACTGGTCTTCCCTCCCGCCTCCTACACAAACTGCAACTGGTTCAGAACTCGGCTGCAAGAATACTCTCCCGCACATCCTCCCGGTCTCACATCACCCCTGTCTTGAAAGATATACACTGGCTCCCAATCACATCACGCATCACATTCAAACTCCTCCTCCTAGTCTATAAATCCCTAAATGGCCTCTCACTCACATACCTCTCTGACCTCCTGCTCCACTACCAGCCACCCAGATAGTTACGTTCATCCACTGCCGGCCTCCTCACCACCTTCCCCTCTCAGCTCCGTTCTGTTGGCGACCGAACCTTCTCAGTTTCCGCCCCCAAACTCTGGAATGTCCTCCCCCCGACATCCGTACCTCAGACTCACTCACCTCCTTTAAATCACGCCTTGAAACCCACCTCTTTTTCCTAGCCTTCCCTTGATGTCTGTCTTCCCCCTCTGTCCATCACACCCCCTCCTACCACCACTGCACCACTGGTCCCACTGCATTTTCTGTATTGTATGTGTTTGTATTGTACCTTTGTATTTTTTTTTTTTTTTTGGATAATTATGCTTGTATTCCCTGTGTTGTAAAGCGTCTTTGAGTTTGTGAAAAGTGCTATATAAAATAAATGTATTACTATTATTATTATTATTATTATTATTATTATTATTATTATTAATGTGCAGAGTACTGGGCCAAAACAACAAAAATTATGTGAATGTCCAAATACTAATGGACTGCACAGTTTGTGGAATTAAGTATAATAGAGAGGTTCATGAGTGAAGTTCATGTAAATCTTCACCCCTTTATTAGGTTACACTTCATGCAATAAAAGTGTTTCCTCAAACAAAGTTATAGTCAACTGTTCATCGTTTGAAAATAAATTGTCCAAACTAAGTTAGAGATGAAGGGGTGTAAATGAGATTTCGTTTTAGTGGGTTTGTTTGTAAGATGCATGTGTGTGTGTGTGTATGAACGCGTGTGTACATGCATGTATGTCCATTAACCTGTCTGTGTATTCATGTGCCATGTTTGTTTGTGTACTTGTGCATTTGTGTGTGCCCATGTGGTGTATATCTGTGTACAGATGCATGTGTACTAGTCACTGTTTGAGTGTTAATGTGTGTGTATGTGTGTGTTTGTGTGTGTGTATGTATGTGTGTGTGTTAATGTGTGAGCATGTGTGTTTATATGTGTATGTGTGAATGTGTGAGCGTGCGTGTGTGTATGTGTGTGTTAATGTGTGCGTGTGTATGTATGTGTGTGTGTTAATGTGTGTGCATGTGTGTGTGTGTGTGTGTGTGTTAATGTGTGTGTTTGTGTGTCTGTGTGTGCTTTAAAAGTAAAAGCCTCTTAAAAGCCACACTAGAAATATCAAGGGGGTGAGGTGGGTGGTTTACTTACTTCCTTAGATCTACTCACTTCTGTTTTAAGGCCAGCACAATGTTTCTACTTATGCTGTACTCAAATGTAATCTATTTAAAATTGCAAAGCAGATAGAGGGGGAGGGAAGGGGGGGGGGGGGGGTTTGGGGCAGGGCGGTGACGCCTGCAGGGTGAACGGGAACATCTCCACTCGCAGTTTCCATTTCTGCGGGTGACGAGCTGAAGTGACCCAAAGATCTGGAGCTCACTGAGGAGACAGTCAGCTGGAGATATCAGACCTCCCCGCGCAGACAGGAACACCACAGGTACGGCTCACTTCCTCCCTCTGCACTTCCCCCTGCGAAAGGGAACCCGTAGCGTGGCCGCTTTTGGGAAAAAACGGGCTTGCTGGTGCACAAGGTCATGGGTAGCTTCAGACCCCAGGTGGGGGGGCGCTGACTTGTTGAGTGATGTATTCGAACCTGAAAAGGGATACGTTGCACGTACAAATGTTATGCTAGTGAGTCACTCCACATAAGAGATATCTGCTAAATGTAAATGGCTTGCTTTCTGGGTTAAAAAAAAGTAAAATGTGGAAAAAGCCTAGCTCTCCTTATATCTGCACCAGTGTATGTTGTGTGAAGGAAGTCTGCTAGCTAGCCGGCTTGAGGATCGACAAACCTCAAGTGCTGTGAAAAAGTATTTTTCCCCTTCCTGGTTTCCTCTAGTATTGTGTATTTGTCACACTGAATGGTTCCAGATCTTTAGACGAAATGTAATATTAGACAACGCAAACCTGAGTAAACAGAAAACACATTTTTTAAATTATTGCATTTATTTAATGAAAAAATTTAACAAACACTCATATCACCCATGCGTGCGAGTAATTGCCCCCTTAAACGTAATAACTGGTTGCATCACGCTTAGCAGCAATAACTGCAACCAAATGCTTCCTATAATTAGATATCAGTCTTTCACATCACTGTGGATGCATTTTAGCTCACTCTTCTTTGCTTTCTGGGTTAAAAAAAATGTGACTGTCGTGTGGTTTAGCTTTTTTATCATTTGAGAGATTAAAGTGATATTTTTTTTGAAACCTCAGAAAGTAAACTATTATTTCAGTTTTAGGGTATGTTAGCAATTGGCTGAGACAGATTTTGTGTGCAATGAAGAATATTGCTTACAAAAAATTAATAAATTAATAAATGTACCTCTGGAAACAAAAATATATTCTTGTAGCCACTTAAATATATTCTCTTGGTTTTTGGCAGGCCATTATCAAGCACACAGATCATCAGAAACTGTAAATATGTTTTAAAAATATCATTAAAAAAGTAAACTTTCACTTTAATCTCTTGAATGATCGAAATGCTAAACCACACTTAGAGTCTTTGAGATAGGAAATCTGACCAAGACAGCAACTGTACAAAAAAAGTTGTCATGACAAAAAAAAAAACCCCCAAAAAAAAAAAAAAAAAAAAAAACCAACACACACCAGTTAAATCACAGTGCAATGAACATGGGATTTAATGTTATATTAGCCAAGAATACTAGTGCCTCCAATTTCAACTTTTTTGAAAGTTTATCCACGCTAAGGGTGTATGCTAAGGGGAAATGCAGTCTTTCTGTGAATCATGAATATCATGATGCCTTAATGATGCATCCACAAGGCCTCACAACACTGCAGAACGTTGTCTCACTTCTGGTGAGAACAGGCTTCTTTTGAGTATGCTTCTGTTATTCAGTTAACAACAAAACAGGAAGCCAGACTAGATGACATTTTTTGAAGGAATTTTTTTTTAATTCAAAATTATACAGTATGCTGTTATATGAAATAAAAAAACTGATACAAAATGAACAAAACTGTCACAAAACCACTGATGAAAACTATTGATCTTTCAAAGCTAAAGAATCCAGAATTAAAATGATTAGGCTACTTTTTCCATTCGCACAGTAAAATATTCAGTGCTAAACTACAGTTCACACATTTGAGACCACACTGCATTAAAAAAAACACGCAGTCAGCGTCATACTCATAAATGTGTTACAGGGAACTGCCAAAATAAACTGCCTGCTCACGTCCTACATCGATGTTCATAGTGAGCTCATGCTCGTCTGTTCTCACCTCACGTCTCCGACCAATGGAGGACATCGCGGTCGAGGGGTATACTCCTTCAACCGCGGTTGCCCCTGGTTACCCTCAGGTTCTTTTGACAACACCACCTAAACCGTTGTTCCTGGTGGAAACGTCAGCATGTTCAGCAGCCTTAGTCACTGAAACACCCCGCCGAAAACAAGTGCTCCCCAAAAAGGGAATCCTGGGGGAGAAGTAGGAACACGCTGGGATATTTAAATGTTTATATTACATCTGGATCCACCCGCAACCTGTGCAGAAGCACCCCTGCAGTGAAGTGACCCCGGAGATCTGGAGCTCCCCACGGAGATGTCGGCTCAAGATATCGCTCTCCTCCCAGCCTCGTGCAGACAGGAAGGAACACCACTGGTGCGGGTCACTTCCTGTCTCTGCACTTCCCCCAGCGAAAGGGAACCCGTCGCCTAGCGTGTCGCTTTTGGAAACGGGCTCGCACCTCAAGGTCACGGGTTCAATTCCTAGATGGGACGCTGACTCTTGAGTAGATAGGTGTTTCCAACCTGTGCAGAAGCACTTGCTTTCAATGCACTGCGTATCCCTCTTTTACTCAAGCGTTTCTATCATCATCATGGTAGTTACCTGTATTGCAGCGTTATCCAGATTGAGCAAAAATCGAAAGCAAAACCGCATCATTGTGAGAGTAATATTTCATCTAATTCAAATATTATCACCCAGTGGCGGCTGGTGATAAAAAATTTGGGGGGGGGGGGAGGGCAGTTTTTGGGGGGGACAAACAAACTGAAGCAGCACTTCATAGCTCAGCAAAAAATAAAAAAATAAAAATAAATCTAAAACAACACAGTACACTAATGTTGCCTAAACACTGGCCAGTAGCACTACTTGAACATATTTTGCCCTCCTTAATAATATAAAATAATATTTAGAGATGACAAAATGCCTATTTCACCTACATCACCTAAAGTTACCAACAGGCAACAGGTCAATTTCTAAATATGGAACTACTAAAGTCATTTTACTGCCACTGTTACATTCTATGAAATCATAAAAAGAGCAGGAACATATTCGCTAACTCCAAGGTAATTTATAGAGCCTTCTGTTGCCATCTGCTGGACAAAAAGTGAATGTGAATGCTGAAGTTCAAAGGAGGCAACAAAATTCACCAACCCACGGAATATCCCGGGATTGTCGGAGCTCTCACTCTCATCATGGCCACGCAAAGCCAACTCAAAGGCTCCACAAAATTTCACACAGTCTATTATTCTGGACATGATGTGTCGATTTTGTCACCTCTTTGTTGTGCCTTCTAATGCTCTGTAGCCTTCATCTAGCTGTTCAGCAATGCTAAGCCTGCCAAAAAAAATTTAGTCTCATACTATTGTCTAGATGGCTGCGGCTACTTTCGTGCCGTTTGCATTTTTCAGAAAGATGTTATAGGTCTTGTACCCCGTCGTTGTCCACAACGCTTCGGTGCCGACACTTTGAAATAGCAAACAGGGAAAAAAAATAAAAGGCATTACTTACACCACATCCAGCTAGCCAGCTCCGTTTGTCATAACAAGAGCTGGAGAAGCCCCGGGTGTAGGCTCGTCCTCGATCACTTGCCTGCTGCTAAATTTGTAAATCGGGTCGGTCCGGTCCAAGCTCCTTTATTCTCTTTTTTTCTTCTAGCGAACCCCTTGTGAAAGGGCGTTTTTGCAAGGAAATAACCGATTTTTCTTTGATTTCCGCGGTTCCACTTGAAGTTGCTATCTCCTGAAAGTACGGGTCAGCTAGCTAAGGAGCAGGAATGACAGTCGCACATCCGTAGTTATATTAGTGGCGGGTGTGAACTGGAAGATAGCATCGAGAATTGTCCAATCACATTAGAACAAAAAAACATAAAAACAATTCGCGGCCAATAAAAGTAGGAGTGGGAAAATTAGAAGCAACCATTTAGAGAGCAGCCTCAGGTCACCTGCTTGCCAAATGTTTAAGGACTTACATACATACTCATTTGGCCGGCGCCCTTCACCCAGGAAGTATATGTATTCACACAGAAATTAACCAAATACAATTTGATTTTGGAACCAATTTTTAATGAATGCTGACAGGCGCTGACAGACTACCAGGCACATTGTACGAGTAAACAATTTTTATTTTATAATTATTTCGCATTTAGGGGGGCGGCGCCCCAGCGCCCCGCATTAAAGAACCACCACTATTATCATCTATGTGTACGATAGGGAAGTTAACAGCGCTGTATTGATATTAATGCTGAGTGTGCAGTTAAAGAGCTGTAGCATAACCTGCAAAGTACACTGCCTGTGAGTACGTGGTAAGTCCACCGCTAGGTCTCATGCTGGCTTTTGTTGATTCGATTTTGTGTTGTTTTTGTCCTTGAAGGAAAAGTCATACACCCAAAACATCAGTCTTCAACAAAAAAGCCAATCACATGTGAAAATGTCCTGTTCATATGTGACATTTTCCTTTCACATGTGAATATTTTATTTCACATGTGGAAAGGCAAATTTAATATGTGATTGTTACATAAGGTTATATAGAATGGAGAGTATGTGACAGTTATCTACAAGTTAAATTAATTTTTAAAATTTTATTTCTCTTTCATGTAATTTTATGTTGGAAAACGCTTCGAACATCATGTAAAAGCGCTATACAAAAAACATTATCATTATGATTATTATTTTGAAATAATAAGTGGATATGCGAAAATATTCACAATTTAGTGATTTTGTGTATTAAAAAAGACTACTGCCTCTAGCCAAAATAGACTAAAGAGTAATTGTACCTGTTGGTATTTACATTTGGCAAATTGACTTTTTTCACCAAGAAAAATGTATGGAAACAGGTTACCAAACCAAACCAAATATCAGTTTAAAAAGTAAGGTTTTTGCAACCCAATACATCCAGTTCTCCAAATGCCACTTGTTGTTCTTTATTTTTTATACACATTTTTGCTTGCAAATGTTGCACGGCGCTAAAAAAAAAAGTTGACTACTTGATCTAGTCAGGGCAAGTTTTTGTTGCAACAGTCATATCTGCTTAGGCTCCCTCATATTAAACAATGAAGAAAAAACAATCTATTTAAAAAATTAACTGTTGCCCCCCGAAAGATTGGTGGCCTGTCCAAGGCATATTCTTGGCTCTCGCCCAATGCATGCTGGGATACGCTCCAGCACCCCCGCAACCCTGCTCAGGATAAGCGGGTATAGATAATGGATGGACCCTGCTCAGGATAAGCGGGTATAGGTAATGGATGGACCCTGCTTAGGATAAGCGGGTATAGATAATGGATGGACCCTGCTCAGGATAAGCGGGTATAGATAATGGATGGACCCTGCTCAGGATAAGCGGGTATAGATAATGGATGGATGGATGGAAAATGAACTGTCTTGTGACTGTTGACAGCTGTGCATGATAGTCTAACACTGAGGGCATAACTGCTACGCCTCACTGCCGCCCATCCTATCTGACGGGATTGCTGCTCCTTCCCTCCATTTCCCAGCTCCTTCAGTGCACACAGAGGACCCCAGTGGGGTAAAAAAGATACAAACCAGAGCGACGTCATCGCCTTTCTACCGACTACAGACTCGACTGTGCCATCGCAACGCAATGACAGGAGTCATCTGGGCAGTGCTGATCTTCAGTCTGGCAGGAACAGTGCTATTAGAAAGTGGTATTAATGACAACAGAAACATTCTGAGTATGTTGTACAGGAATCACAGTGGGAGGGGAATGTTGTACAGGAATCACAGTGGGAGGACAAGGTTGTTTAGATTTTTGTATGACAGAAGGAACAATGCTTTTGGTGAAGCAAGCCCTCCTGCTCATGAGTGTCCATTATCAGTGACCTGGGGGAGGGGGGCTCTCATGTTTAAAAAATAGCCCTCCCAGAGGCCTTTAAATATGTACGTTTGTTGGCTTAGCGACCTGTGATGTCATTTATTTTCCTTTTATAGAAGCAAAACCTTCAAAGAATGCACTGGTGAAAGATGAAAGTAGGTACATTTCTCTCCTTGCATGTTCTCATCACGAATGGTGTATGTTTACTAAAGGCAACAAGAGAGGTAGTGGAATGGGAAAATGTAAGATCCATCATTTATACAAATGTATTTAGTTCTCCACCGGTTAAGGTTAAACTGGAATCACAATGGGAGGAGAGATTTGTACAGGAATTGCAGTGGGATGGGAATGTTGTACGAGAATTGCAGCAAGAGGGGAGTGTTGTTTAGATTTTTATATGACAGAAGGAACAATGCTTTTGGTGAAGCAAACCCTCCTGCTCATGAGTGTCCATTATCAGTGACCTGGGGGAGGGGGGCTCTCATGTTTAAAAAACAGCCCTCCCAGAGGCCTCTAAATATGTATGTTTGTTGGCTTAGTGACCTGTGATGTCATTTATTTTCCTTTTATAGGAGCAACACCTTTAACCACTGCACCGGTCAAAAGTAGGTACATTTCTCTCCTTGCATGTTCTCATCACGAATGGTGTATGTTCACTAAAGGCAACAAGAGAGGTAGTGGAATGGGAAAATATAAGATCCATCATTTATACAAATGTATTTAGTTCTCCACCGGTTAAGGTTAAACTGAAATCACAGTGGGAGGGGAATGTTGTACAGGAATTGCAGTGGGATGGGAATGTTGTACAGGAATTGCAGCAAGAGGGGAGTGTTGTTTAGATTTTATATGACAGAAGGAACAATGCTTTTGGTGAAGCAAGCCCTCCTGCTCATGAGTGTCCATTATCAGTGACCTGGGGGAGGGGGGCTCTCATGTTTAAAAAATAGCCCTCCCAGAGGCCTCAAATATGTATGTTTGTTGGCTTAGCGACCTGTGATGTCATTTATTTTCCTTTTATAGGAGCAACAACTTTAACCACTGCACCGGTCAAAAGTAGGTACATTTCTCTCCTTGCATACTCTCATCACGAATGGTCTATGTTCACTAAAGGCAACAAGAGAGGTAGTGGAATGGGAAAATATAAGATCCATCATTTATACAAATGTATTTAGTTCTCCACCGGTTAAGGTTAAACTGGAATCACAGTGGGAGGGGAATGTTGTACAGGAATTGCAGTGGGATGGGAATGTTGTACAGGAATTGCAGCAAGAGGGGAGTGTTGTTTAGATTTTATATGACAGAAGGAACAATGCTTTTGGTGAAGCAAGCCCTCCTGCTCATGAGTGTCCATTATCAGTGACCTGGGGGAGGGGGGCTCTCATGTTTAAAAAATAGCCCTCCCAGAGGCCTCAAATATGTATGTTTGTTGGCTTAGCGACCTGTGATGTCATTTATTTTCCTTTTATAGGAGCAACAACTTTAACCACTGCACCGGTCAAAAGTAGGTACATTTCTCTCCTTGCATACTCTCATCACGAATGGTCTATGTTCACTAAAGGCAACAAGAGAGGTAGTGGAATGGGAAAATATAAGATCCATCATTTATACAAATGTATTTAGTTCTCCACCGGTTAAGGTTAAACTGGAATCACAATGGGAGGGGAGATTTGTACAGGAATTGCAGTGGGATGGGAATGTTGTACAGGAATTGCAGCAAGAGGGGAGTGTTGTTTAGATTTTATATGACATGGAGTACAAAGCTCTTGCTGAAACGAGCCCTGCACATGAGTGTCCATTATCTGTGACCTGGGGAAGGGGAGCACTCATTAAAAAAAAAAAAAGGTCTGTCCCAAAGTCCTCTATACATATATGTTTGTTAGCATAGCAACCTGTGACATAATTTCCATTTCTTTTATAGGAACATCAACTTCAAACAATACAACGGACAATGGTAGGTATATTTCTCTTCTTGTATGTTCTCATCATGAACGGTGTATGTTTACCAAAGGCAACAAGAGTATTTAGTTCTCCACTGATTGAGGTTAAACCAGAATCACAGTAGGAGAGGAATGTTGTACGGGAATCACAGTGAGAGGGAATGTTGTACAGGAATCACAGCGGGAGAGGAATGTTGTACAAGAATCACAGTGGGAGGGAATGTTGTGGAGGAATCGCAGTGTAAGGGGAATGTTGTACAGGAATCACAGTGGGAGGGGAATGTTGTACAGGAATCACAGTGGAAGGGGAATGTTGTACAGGAATTGCAGTGGGAGGGGAATGTTTTACAGGAATCACAGTAGAAGGGGAATGTTGTACAGGAATCGCAGTGGGAGGGGAATGTTGTACAGGAATCACAGTGTAAGGGGAATGTTGTACAGGAATTGCAGTGGGAGGGGAATGTTGTACAGGAATCACATTTGGAGCAAGCCCTTTAAATATGTTTGCTTGTTGGCATAGCAACCAGTGATGTCATTTCCTTTTCATTAATAGGAGGATCACATTCAAACAATACTGGTAGGTACATTTTTCTCCTCGTGTGTTCCTATCTCTTGCAGTTATATTGACGCATTTTGACAAATATCATTTAAAGGAGTCAAACCAGGGAGGGACTGCGTGGCCTCATATGGTCAGCCTTAGGAGCCATGTTCCTCAACAAATAAATAAAAAAAACTCTCCCGCAATCACTTTATTAAATCTGTGTTGGGACAGGACTCCTGTTTGTGTTGGGCTCCGCCCATTTAAATTTGAGTGGTACCGTGATGCTCATGACGAGGCAGATGTGAAGGTTCAGACCCATTTAAAATTAAACCCAGGTGTCCCGTGCAAGCATTTAACATATTTTTTTGTTCATTTGCGTACGTATTCGCATCTTGTACCACATGCCTTCATGCCTTTCCTAGTATTGCAGCAAGGCAATGCTAACTTTCATACACTTCATGTCAAGGGGAGTGTGTCACACATTGCGACACGCCCCCTTTGGTGGACAGAAGAGTTGGGCACAGGGAGATATGGGAATTCCGATATTTACCGGTCGTTATTTTAAATGGGTAGAGAGAGAGAGTGCGTGATTCTATAGAATTTAAACAAAACAACTTCGCCTTTCACCCTCACGGGATCCAGGTAAAAAAAGTCATAAATTAACACAACAAACTAAAATAACAAAAGAGAAAATAAACAAAACAGCCCAACAGCAAGTTTCCAGCTCCTTACAGACGGTGCAGCTCTCTCTCGATTCGGGAGTTCCCCGGTCACAGCTGCACACTGGGAAGGGAGCACACTTTAAATACCTGGACTAATTAATTATGCACTTCAGGTGCGCGTGCCTACTTAACCAGTGGGTGTGGTCCTTCGATTGCCCTGAACCTGTCCCCCAAACCAAGCCATGCCACAGAGGAGTTGAGGGAAGTATATGTGATATTTATTGATAAAATGTGGCATGTATGCAAATTGTGTATAAACATCTATTCTTAGTCAACTGTTATTTAAAGTGTTACCAACATTTTACTAGACCCAGACTAATCCAGTGGAGCTGTGTTGTTTATTTCACTATGGCTTACAATTATGTAGGCCTCCAATTCTGTTTATGACTTTGTTTCCATAATATTTGACACAGACAATGAACTTCCTTTATTCTGGTTTTGTATGAAGTTGTTTATCCACAATATGCAAGACCTGAAATTTAAATAAGTCTTTTAGGCATGAATGAGGTCCAACCATCATGACTGATTTTTTGTTTTGTTTGTTTTTTTCAGGACTATTATATATTATAATCGTAGGACTGATTTGTCTGTATGTGCTGACTGTTGGATTCTGTATCCACAAAATTAAAAGGTATAGTCATCTTGATCTTACTGCTGATAAAATATATCATTACCATAGTCTGTGACCAGATACTGAGAGGCAATTATGCTTTCAGTAAAATATTTTAACAGTTAAAACTATCCCATCCAGTAAATGCATGTGGCTTGCAGAGACATGCTGGATAAGCAGAGGCAATAATAAATCTTCTCTCTATTCTGATTTCCATGTCTCCAGGTTGTCTGGAAGACTGAAGGTGAGTCTCACCATCCTTTATTCTTCTTCCTCATCTGAAACACTGTCTGCAGCTCAGCCTGATTTCACCTCTATTTTACATTCACACCATCTGTGTGTCTTTTCCTTTAAAGGGGGGGAGGGACGGGGACACATATGCCAGTCTGCAGCTCCCCAACATCAGCCCTGAATATGACGTGCTGCAGGTGAGCAAATGTGACACAGAGAAATATACACCAGGGGGCGCCACCACACTCATATTTATGAAAACTCATATACATGAAAATGAAATGTATGCAGATTCCCTCAGTATCAGAGATGTGTGTAGTAAAGACAGGATTAGATCTGCATTTGTCTTTAATCACTCAGTCCAAACAAAGGTGAAGACCTCCCAGACTCACCTGAAGTGCTCTGTAGAGTCACATTTGCCTGGATTCCATCAACATTTGCCCTTAATGTTGATGCAAGAGTTATTTGTTCTTTTCAAGTAATGGAAGTCTTAAGCCATCACAGTGAAGTGTCCAGACTAAAGTTGAATCCACTGATCCTCCAACAAGTTCACTTGGCATTGCTCTCGCCTCCCACAATCGGTCGCTTTCGGGCATAGTAAAATTTTAAATGGGGGATAATATACAAGTCAGATCTTTAATCTGATTGGTTATCACACTGGTCACTTTGTTTTCTTACCTCTTGTCGCTAGCTATCCCAACATGCCTTGCAGAGGCAAAGAATTGTCTCTCAGTGACAATGAAGAGAGGAGATTACAAATTGGCTTCTCGTCAGAGGATATGTGGCTTCACTGTTAAAATTCAAAGAATGCATACATAATTGGATATATTTTTTTAATTTTACGAGTTTATGCAGAGTTAATTTTGTAATAAAAAAGGTTTTCTCTTTCCACTTTTTCCTCTTCATATGAACATAGGCACTGCCCTGAGACTATGCCGTTTCGTGCACTAAGGTGTTCCTTTAAATAACCATGAACCTGTGTGTGTGTGTGCTGTATATTTTAGGTAAAAAACAAGTATCAGAAACACACAGGGACTACACAAGAAGAGAACGATGATTACCAGAACCCTGAAGATGGAAACAGACCAGATTCAGGGGCTAATTAAAAATATGAGCATGTTGTGTTTCTTTTAAAGCTGATTTATTTTTGTTTTAAAAACAAAACAATAAAAAGACACTGAATGTTGAGGGTTATTTCTATGTATCTGTCCTAAGAGCATTTTTATGACATGCAGAGATGTTTATTTAGTATTTATCCTGAAGAATAGAATTTTGTTTTTTTTTTCATTTTTCATTCTCATTACAAAATCACTATTTCTGTACACTGCACTTGCATCTCTTGTGCTTTAAAGACTGAATGCCATAGGTTGTCGCGTAAAGTCAGCTGCTGTCTGTTTTTGAGAACACCAAATCAAAATTGCATCCTCATGGATTTTCAAAGAATGTTACGTTGTGCTCCAGGGATGTGATACGTTTTGAAAAAGTCCCTTGTCCCTCTCCTGCATTTGGAAAGCTGGTTTTCAGTCATTCTGCATCTTATGGTTGGTACAGTCTGCTGAAAAGCTTAAAGGAGAAAGACTAATACCAATAGCTGATTTCAAACATGGAATTCATGACTCAGGGACTGACATATGCTCCTGTTTTTAGCCTCTGCTCTGCTCTTTAATTTCTATTATACTATTGTCTCACTGCACATTTGATGTTTGCAACTTCATTGGCAACTGTCTTAATGGGTAACTCTGTATTTTCTGTCAGGTCCCCCTTGTAAAAGAGATATCAATCAGAATGGGGTGCTGCTGGTTAAATAAAGATTAAATAAATATTAAATAAAGATTTAATAAATATTTGCATCCTGGTGCAGTGCCTCGTCTTTTTTCCTGTCTCATTCGGATGTTTTTCTGTTGTCCGTTTGTGTGTTGGACATTAATGCAAATTTGCTTATTCTAAATAAGCTGTAAAGACAGACTCTGTTGCTGAGTTTTGCATTTAAGCATATTCAAATTTTTGTACTATGACGATGAAAAAGTTCAGAAGCTTTTTCAGATGAAAGTGCAAATGTTGCACTTACATGTAGCCACATATTTTCTATGCATGTTAACCAAATATATTTGCAGCTTCTCGTTCCGAGCAAAAAGCCACATATGAGCAGTTCCTCTTTTGTGTGCATTTATACTTGTGCTCTGCATGCTGAGGGTCAGTGTGCAGTGGAGACAGACTGGATATTCTTCTGTTCTACAGTAAGTATATTTCCACCTGTGTAGCGCTTGGCTCAGTCAAACTACAGATTATCTTTATACTGCCTCTATCATTAGCATTTAATTAAAAAGAACTACTCTGAAGCTCATATATCATGTCAATAATGGAACCGTTTTATGATCATTTCTTCCCAGGATTCATTGTGGCTCTCAGGGATTTTGTTTTTTTGTCTGAAGATGCAGAAATTACTGTCTCAGCATTTACACTGTATGTCTCACTTATTGCAATGTATTTTGAGAAATTGAAATTCAGGTAGTATAATGTGTATTTCTGAATTGATGCATATGACAGTCAATATCATGGCAACGTCATGTTAATTATGACACATTGTTCAGTTCACTGCAGATGGATGGTCATTTTTATAAAAAGCCTTTTTTTCATTTTTATCCATAGTCTATTTTAAAGTGTTTGCTTTGATGTTATGTAGAAGTACTGAGTTGCTGCGGTTGTATATATATAAAACAAATTAGATAAAATCAAATCTGTACTTTCATGGACATGTAAGGAAAGCTTTTTCATTAATGAAGAAGTCGGTCCTTAGATATAAATTACCAATTAAAACATTACAGCCATATGAAATGGAGTTGCAAGGACTTTGCGCTTGCTCACATATTCTAGTCAACAATGAAATAATACACAATTATTTCTTAATATATGTCTTGCCAATATATGCACATACAGCATATACACATGCAGTATGATCTGTTGATAAATTCAATATCATTTGATGCTTTGTACTATATAAACGATAATACGCCATTCCTAATAGTAACTGTTAGGTGGGGGCACAGTTTTGGTACCGAGAAGCCACACTTGCAAATAGCTTGAGGAAATGAGCCATACAGGAAGTGCACTCTCCTAGACCAATAAGGTCTGGTGCTTTAGCCATAAGGGAGCAGCTGTAAAAAGAGATTTCATGGGTTTGATTGATCAGGTTGTTCATGGTTTTATCTGTCATGCAACTAATTTTAAAAGATTACATCTTATCACGGCCAGTGATTTTGACTGCTGCTCTGTTCCCGTTCTGAATTACCACAGTACCTTCATCATGACTGCACTTTTACATCAGGAGTACATTCAGCCTGATCACCCAACAGGACGTAAGCATAGTACCTCTGGTCAAATCCTCCAAAATGACCAACATAAGTGTTAGTTAGGCCAGTTACTGCGGTTGTGTGGTTGTGTGAATTTCACCACAGAAACTGAGATTAAATAAGAAAAAGGAAAAAAGAGAAATTAAGATTTCCCTGCACCCCATTCCCCCTACTGTAAGAGGGGAGTCAAACTGGGAACCAGGAAAGGCTGGCATTTGGACGAGCCTGCCGGCTGAGTCTCATCCTTGACTTGAAAAAACCCAGAGCCATGGAATAAAACAATAAGTTGCTCGGACTTCCTTCGGTTGAGCTGGCCTTTGACTCTCTGGAATGCTACCATCTGGACACGACTGAGATAAGGGGACCTAGTCTCTTTATCTAGGGTTGTGGGGTTGTGTGTGTTGGGGCCATTAAGGGGAAAAAGATCATCAGACCTCTGGCCAAATGGTGGGGCAACTGTGCTTGACAGTAACACAGTGCCCCTCTGTGGTCCCCTCTGTCATTACCCTTTTCATTTCTTTTCTGGAACTGGACTATATACCATCTATTCATCATATTTACAAACTCTGGAAAATCATACAAACCATGCATATGTGTTCCCTGTATTACTATATTATAACCTATGTAATAATAACATGGATTACATATAAAATGGTACACCAAAAGGGTATTTTCATGACAACTGCACCATAATATTACATCTTCTGGACATGTTTGGTATGTGCATATTCAGGAAAATTTAAGAAATTGAATGGAATATGTTTCATGCCAAATAAAATTTAATAAAACATAGTTTCAGAAACTCAGGGAAAAATTGGCACAATGGAATGTCCTCTCTAGTAATCCTCTCCTTTTCCAAATTTCCTGACTAATTGTTTTACAACCGCCTCCAGATGGTGGGGGCCGGAATTCCAAATTCTATTCGGACAGGTGAATTTATGGCAATGCCGCCTC
This sequence comes from Anguilla japonica, assembly GCA_025169545.1. Taxonomy (NCBI): domain Eukaryota; kingdom Metazoa; phylum Chordata; class Actinopteri; order Anguilliformes; family Anguillidae; genus Anguilla; species Anguilla japonica. The sequence continues at coordinate 85,199,039 of CM045883.1, read as the reverse complement.
GATCAAACGCGGGATTTGGCCTAAAAGGAGGGGAGACACTCCTGTCGGGGAAGATCGCAATCGACTTCCCACACTGCGCAGACTCTGTGATTTTGTGTGTAGTTACCAGGCTGGTAAGAACTTTTACTCTGTACTTATGCTTTTGAAACTTTCCATATTTTAATTGACTATTAATTTGAAGCTAATGACCTACCTGCCTGTTCAATAAATTCTTCTTATTTTTAACTTGCGTGGTCTTTGTGACTCTAATCACTTTTCTCTTCTTTTCAGCCGTAATTCCGTTTAAATACTCAGGGGGGCAATTCTGACTAGGACCTACTGATCAGGGGTCTAGTACAGTAAAAGTCTTTAGTGAGGTCTTCAAGTTAGATAGGCGACCACGTTCTGTCCGCTAAGGGATTGGTGGTATTGGTTCTGGTGTTTTGGCTTAAGAGGACCCATGGGCGTTATACGCCGGTCCTTGTCAAATTCGCCTGAAGGAACCCGATAGATACGCACCGTCCTGGGCTCATAACTATCGATGCACTATCCATATAAGGAAGGCATGTATTATGGTGGTCCGCTTCCTACCCTCTGGGGGCTTCATCGAACTGAGATTTAACAATAGTGTTAAACCCGGGAGCATATATTGAGGAATGATGGCAAATGACAAGGTAGAGCCGAGTGTAACCACTCCAAATTCCACGTATAGTTAAAACCAAATTTTAAATTATAATTTAATATTGGAGTCAGATTAACACGAGGGTAAAACCTTAATAACCGTTACGCTTTCTTGCTGTGGTCATGTATATATTTGATGTGTTGTTCCGCGCATTTGTGAATATTCTGATGCTCCCATTGGAATATTGACGGTCCGGTGACAGATCAGATATATCTATGACGATAGCATAGCCCCGTTTGCGAACGGAGAGTAACCGGAATGCTACTGGTCCGTTTTAGGCCAGTTTTAAGCGGGATATGAAGCAACGCCTTCATATCTGACCCGTGGCAACGGAACCAGTGCATTCTTAATTATAATTGTGCCCTGTTCTTACGAACAGAGAAAAAATAACCAACATCTCCGTTTTAACTCACACCAGCAAAGGAGAACACGCGGTGCCTTCCCCTCCAGCTACAAACCCTCATTGGTCTAGCTGTGAGGTGTTTACACTACTCTAAATCCCTTCTCCTCAACTTGTTTTGTTTGAATGATTTAGCCATTTATTTCATTGTATTTATGTCGAGTAGCTTGTCTTATTGTGCAAAATAAAGAAAAAAGCGACACAAAGTGTAATGACGGATCTGACAGACCTCAAACCCAGGGTTCTGGCAGAAGAGGATGTCGCGCTGACCACAGCACTGAACTAGCACAGCGGTTATGCCGCCACTCTAGTGCATGAGCCTGTTCTCCCGCCAGCACGGAAACACAGTACGCTTGTTGTCGAAACGATCTTGTGTGCTACGTAGGCAATCATGTCGGTATATTCATGAGTCCTGTGTACGGAATGTTCACAGTACTAATGGACTGCACTCTTACCCAAAATACATTGCCCTGGAATACTGAAGATCGGACTCCAGTGTCTCACATGTTGCATTGGAGTTTTCACTGAACTGATTTTCACTGCCACAGAAAATCAGGTACGACAGAAAGACCAACTGCATGCAGGCACATAAAGAAAGCATTTGCTGCTGTCCATTCATTCTGTAAAAAAATTGTAGTTATGCTGCTTAAGTTATTGCAGGCCTTCCTTACATGCACAAAGTATATTTACTTCATGGGCAGTGTGTTAAAATAGCTTTCCAAAAGTGCATTTTAATTTCCAAGATAAAAAGGCAATTACACCAAATAAAAGGATTTAAACAGAAAAAAATGAAATGCAGGTCAAATTATATTTGTCCAACCAGTGAGCCCCACTGTTGCTGATTGATAACACGGCTGAATAGGAGATTTGTACAAACCGTCTGTCTCTTCGTTTGATGAGTGTGTTTCTCCTCTCCAGATCAGTGCCACCCAGTGTTTCTGCTCCTCACTAATACTGAGACATGATTGGCGCAGAGAGATTTGTCCTCATTGGCTGCCTGTTACAAGGTGGGGTTTGGTGTGAAGTTGAACAATGTTCATTTGTACTGTACATACAGGGAACATAAACAATGAGTCTTTTCATGGTGATTTGACCAAATAATAATGTTACTTTCTTATTGCAAAAATGAAGAGAAACGAAAGTTGCTTGCTACAACAATGAATAGTTAAATATTTAGGATTATAAGGAATATAGTGTAAAGTCACAACTGATTTCCCAAAAATCAGTCATGCACAAAACCACGTGGTAACAATATTTATATATCCATCCATATATCCATGTGTTTCATATGAAGTATTTATGACCTGTACGATGTTTTCAGGCATCCTAATGTCTCTTTTATGTTTACCTGTATTTAACATAAAACAGGCTTGTACAGTATAGTGTGACTTCTCTTTGCTATAGGATCACCAGTGTAATATTGTGACAGAGCTGTGTTGTGTGTGTTGCAGGAGCCCTGGGCAAAGAGTGGGCAATCTGGATGCCTCAGAGAATAAAAGCTCTGAGTGGATCCTGTGTGCTGATTCCCTGCAGTTTTGAGATCCTATCTGGATATGACAAAGATCTGAGACAGGATCCATCTACAGTTCATGGAAAATGGTCAAAAGATAAAATACATACGTTTGATTCCAGCCAAACTGCATCTGTTCCTCAAGGAAAGATCACCGGTAACATGTTGCAGAAAAACTGCACTACAGTCCTGGAGAACATTGCAAGGACTCACAGTGGTCAATACTTCTTCAGATTAGAATGCAACAATAGACTCAAATGGACTTTTAAACAAAGTGTTGAAATTAAAATCAATGGTAGGACATTTTCTGGGCAGTGGCAGATCTCTGTATAAACTTGCTTTGGTTTTTGCGCCGTAACTATAATATTGGGCACAGCAGAATCTGGTGATTGACAAGTACATACTGGATGTTAGTGCAGATTGTGTGTGTGTGAATGTGTATAGGTCACTGTTCATTTTTCAGAAAGCTCAACTTCAAAAAATATTGTAAATGTCTCAAACATGAAAGGCCAGGCTCTGCAGAAAGTATAAGGGCATGAGCTAAGATCAGAAAAACTTTGACAAACTTTAAAGGATTATACTTCATGTTGGAGTCCAATGTTCTTAGTCCCTTTTTACAATTGAATTAGTGAGTATGCTGGTCAGACACTGTTGATGTGCTGATTAGTGTGTGCTCCAATCCTGAGACAGACAGTAATCCGTCCTCATGTCTCCATGTCTCCTAGACTCTCCACCCAAACCCAAGATAACCCCAGAGAAGGTGGAGGTGATGGAGGGGACCTCTGTGAGTTTGAGCTGCTCTGCTGCAGCCCCCTGTCCCGAACTCCCCCCAAATCTGACATGGACCCCCAGGCTGAGTGACAGTGTGGATCACCTTCAAGAGAATGAGAATCGAACCAAATTTGTGTCTTCAGTTCTAACCTTCACTGCTTCCCATCTCCACCATGGGCAGAAGATCACCTGCAGGGCACTTTACACACTGAAACAAGGAGACACTCAGAAGACATCTGAGGCCAGTAGGATTCTCAAAGTTCTATGTAAGACAGCTGGATTTGAATGTATTACTCTTTGATTTAATAATAATAATAATAATTATTATTATTATTATTATAATAGTAATACGTCTCTTTTTTTTTTAATGTATCTTTTCACTGCATGGTCAGTATGTTGAATTAACAAAATAATAAAATAAAAGCATTGCCTTGTACC
>CM045883.1:85121441-85194759 GCA_025169545.1 Anguilla japonica | reverse complement strand
AGTAAGCCCGTACTGCGCTTGTTGAGGGCAGAACATTGGAGCTCCCAATAAAGTGAATGGGGAATATTAGACTTTTGAAATCAAAATAATACATTCTCGATGGAATTCATATGGTATGTTTCATATGTAAAGCAGATTGAAAAATGTGCATTATGTAATAAAATACGCACATTTAAATAAATATTTTCCGAAGACTTCTGGACCAAAACAACCATTGTTCCACAAACAGCAACACACAATGAAATTTATGATCACAAAAATGGACCGATGAGGTTTTCTTTGGTTGTTACATCATCTTGGATGCATTTTTTTATGAAGAAGCTTTTTGAGTTAACCTTTTTCCAATCCTGTGACTAAATTAAAACTATACTTCTTTGAAACCCTGGTTTTGTGTACTTCTTCACAGCATTTACACTACCCATGCCTGACACTCTGACAACCAACCTCTCACGCACACACACACATACTGTACACACATTCATACATACGGACACACACATACAGATGCACACACATACAAATACAAACGTATACACACACAAACTCACATTTTACATACACAAAATATTACATCAGAGATTCTGCACTATTTAGGAATGGTCAGGACACTGTATTTGTAACAGTTTTTTGTGCCATTCATAAAATGTGAAACGTGATAATATTCTGCACCAATAATAATCTGTCACCGGCACACAAACATCTCTCTCTAGCGATTATTGATTCTCCACACTGGACTTTATCTATGAGAAGCAAACAGGCACCCTTGCGAGGAGCCATACTGTCATGTACGCTGTTCCTGTCAAATGGCTGAAGCGAAGTGTGAGCTTGGCTAGTATTTGGATGAGGGGCCTCCGGGGAAAACTAGAGGCTCATTTCCATCACATATTCTATGCGTCCTTGCCTGACTCAGAACTTGATCATGGCCCGCCATGTTTAAGGACTTTAGAGTCCCTTAAGTGCTCGTTGAAGGAGCCAGCAACAGGAGCTAAGAAGCTCCCAAAGGATGCTTGAGCAAGGGAACATGGGTGCATCCTTTGCGGAAGTTTAGGAAATGGGTGACGTATAAATGATTGACCTTTGGATCCACCTCCCCTGTTTGCCACATCTGTAATTGAGGTGGCTTCAAACTGACACTTGTCTGAACAAGGACGATCCATTTGCCTATTGCATGATTTCTCGATTCCTCTGTCCTTACATCCTTGCCTTGCATCTTTTCCTCATGTCCTCCGATGGGTGGACCAAAAGAGCAAGGAAACGATGTGAGGAAAGGATGTAAGGAGGTAAAAATGTGCGATTGGAATGAGCCCTAAGTTGCTGCTGGAAGCGGTGTTGGTGGGCTAGTAGGGGGGTCATCCTCTTTAAACCCCAGTGCAGTGATGGGGACACTGTGCTGTAGGAGACGCCGTCTTTTGGATAAGACGTTAAACCAAGGTCCGGACTCACTGTGGTCATTAAAAGTCCCATGACACAATACCAAAGAGTAGGGGGTTCCCTGGGGTCCTGGCCACATTCTCAACCTGGCTTCTCCACCTGCCACCTAATCAACCACAGTTTAGTTGGCAAAAAATAAATAAAAATAAAATAAATTAAAAAAAGTTCTCCCTCTCTGTTCCCTTATCACTGTAAAAAAAAAGTGCTTTGAATTTCAGGAAACGAGCTGTTACGGTTGCTACTCAAGCACCCACAAACATAACGAAGCCGACACCAAGGTTTCCCAATAATAACCAATAACTTTATTTTACCACACATACGAAATAACAAAATAGCTGCAAAACATAAGATAAAATCAAGACACGGCCGTGGTCGAGAGGTGAGGAGAAAAAGCCCCCTCCCTGAGAAGCTGACTCCAGGCTTCTTAAAAGGGCACCTCCACAGGTGCTCTCAGTTACCTGTAACGAGACAAAAGCACAAGCGTCCAAACTGCCAGCGCCGCCACCTGAGGCGGAGGGACGTAACACCCCCACAACCAGCTGGGGACGCCAGTCCCCAAAACAAAGAGGACAAGGGGAGACAGACAGAGACAGACAGAGAGAAACACCGCAAGGGTCGCCGCCAGGGGAGTCTGCACCCGTCGCACAGGCTCACTGGGCCGGCTTTTATGAATGAGTACATACTCATCAGCCAATCCCACAGCCTCAGTAACAGCAGGAACCTCACGCTAATTAAGGTATGTGGCAACCCCACTGGGCAGAGAGTTTTTAAACTGCTCCAAGATAACCAATTTGCACAACCTCTCAAAATCACCAACATTCGAGGCCATACACCAGTGATTGAAATGATTAGTCAGCTCCCTCGCAAACTCCATATGCGACTGATTAATCCTTTTTTCCCACGTCCTGAAACGCTGGCGATATGCTTTTGGGACTAACTCATACGCGTTCAGTACAGCAGCCTTGACTGATTTATAAGTTAGGTTATCGCTGCTTAAAGACGCATATGCCTCCTGTGCTTTTCCTGACAACACGCACAGCAGCAACAAAGTTTGTTCAGAGTCTGACCGGTTCCTTGCCTCTGCAATCTGCTCAAACGGAGAAAAAAAAGTTACATGAAACAATATTGGCTATCTTAGCTCAAACAAATTAAACAAGCTGTATTCCAAAACAATGCTACCCAATGGTTCCTAAATTATTAAGTTATGAAACATTATGTGCTTCTGTCCCTCCCAGGGGTCACCTGGCATGTAACACACAATTCCTCGTATTTCTTTGTTTGCATTGATGATCATTCTTTTTTGTCATCAAAAACAGTGAAACAGCTGGCCAGGATAATATGGAAAAGAATAAACATATTTACCCAGCAATGAATTGCCTGGACCGGTTGGTGTTGTTTGAAATGGAGTAAAAAAGGGGATTCATCAGCTGGGTGTGTTGTGTTTTTTCTGGTTAACCTCAGAGACGCAAATTACTCACAACATCAGGATACCTCGACGGCAAAGATAAACTTTTATTCCCCTCGCAAAGCACCCCCAGAAAGCTCCCGGACGAGCCCCCACTTGTCACATACCCAGCCGCACGGCCATGGCAAAAGAAGGAGACGCACACGACCAAGCCAATTAACAAACAATTTATTAAAAGAAAAAGGAATAACATAAGAAGAGAACCTAAACTAACAGTGGCGTGTGTAGAGACACAAGCCAAACGCCAACCAAAAACCAAAGGGTGTCTCAGGGAGGAGAGCACAACCGCAACAGAGCTCCAGGAGGATCTTTTAAAGAGTGCTGGCACATGGGGCCAGGTGTTGCCAGTGTTGCTGATTACACTCTGCCACGCCCATCTCCAGGGCCCAGAGCCAGTGTTGCTGATTACACTCTGCCATGCCCATCTCCAGGGCCCAGAGCCAGTGTTGCTGATTACACTCTGCCATGCCCATCTCCAGGGCCCAGAGCCAGTGTTGCTGATTACACTCTGCCACGTCCATCTCCAGGGCCCAGTGCCAGTGTTACTGATTACACTCTGCCACGCCCATCTCCAGGGCCCAGTTGTTGCCAGTGTTGCTGATTACACTCTGCCACGCCCATCTCCAGAGCCGGCCAAGACAGCAAAGACAGCAGCCACACAAACCACGTAACAGGCAGACAGGGTGGATAGGGTCGTCACACCCCTCCCCCCATAAGACGGGGGTCCCACACGATCTCCGTCGCCACAACAAAAAATTAAAAATTAATAACCAGAGAGAAAGAAAAAGCCTGCACAAACTGAATATTACAATGCCCCCCCCCCCCATACAAACCTGCCAATCCACAAGCCATCCCCACAGCAACCACTCAACTAGCTAATCCAAAACTGGAGCCCACGATAGTGCATCCACAACCACACTGTCACGTCATTTAGTGTGTCGGATGTCTAGATCATGAGACTGCAGGAACAGTGACCACCTAATCAACCTAATCAGGATGTGCTTAAATTTGCATCTGCATGTGATTTGCATGTGATTTGTCATGTCCACCTGAACCTCTGCTTGAAACCCAGTCATTTGCGCTGGACATTTTAGGAAAGAAAGGAGGACAATCGCCTGAATTATAACCATACTCATCAAACATTTTGGGAGATACTCGGCAGAGAAGACAGCCACCTGCATCAAATATGGAGCCATTTTCTCGAATATTTTGGAAGATCATCAAACAAGGTTTCTTTACTGGTGCACAAGGGGAAAAAAAATATTCAGCGCTCAAGAGTTTAAAATACAAACAGGAAAGTGTCTTTTCTGCTGTTTTAGCACAGATTGGCATTGCACACACAGGTGCGGGAGTGTAATTTTGGAATTCCTGTTGGAATTTTACAATGTGTGAAGCTGCATGATTCCCAGTCTTTGCAGAATCTTAAGATGTGTGCACCTCTAGGAGTAAAACCCTTGACTTGGACAGATTGTTGTTAAATGTGAGTGAGTGTATCAGACTTTAGTCGTCTTAAAGTCATCTAGTGTATGGGAGGCATAATCAACAAGTCTTTGGACTGCGGGTGAAAGCTGGAGCACCCAGAGGAAGCCCACATGGACCCGAGCAGAACATGCAGGCTCCACACGGAAAGGCTCCGGCTGGGATTCGGACCTGGGACCTTTGTGACGCCCCACTGCCCCGCCACATCTGATGTTCCATTTGGTCTGGAGTCAATGACGCTATCCTCCTCCCAAAATTACACACCGCAAAGGATGAAGCCTGAACACATGCTGGAGTACCCGGTCCGAAAATAAAACTGAACACTTTCACTTTTTGGCTAGCTCCAGATTTCTGAATCCCTGAAATTTGTTGTTCGTTCGAAACAAAGATCTAAGATTCACAGGAAAGTGTGCTTCTGTTGCGATGTACAACGCATGCGCTCACAAGGGAAGCTTCGAGAACAGGGGAAGGTTTGAGAAACATGCATGGGAGTGTCAACGCATGCGCTAACCCACAATAAGTAGCACACACGTGAAGCACGCCATTTTGTACCCGAACGCGTGCCACACATTTGCAATGGTGAACAGGTGAGTCTCGCAAATTTTTATTATTGTAAACATTTTACACTGTTTGACTTTCATGTGCGGCTAAGAAAATGTATCACCATCCTATATCAGTGATTCTTAAATTTTGGGTCGGTAGTGTATGAGGTGGGGCCCAGAATTAGCCTGTAGTCCACTAGGATATGTTTGTATGTGATGGGGATGATTCCCTGAAAGGTATTAAAATAACTTTGGTCCTGATATTAAAGAGTATTTCTAACTTTTTGTACCAATATTTTAAAAGAATCAGTTGCTTATATTACTGTAAATGTGTTGAGGAATGTAGCCGTGAGGAGAATTAATGCAGAGACGTAGAGCAGAGCACTTTTACAGATCGCAAAGGCCTACAAGCTGTTATTTTTGTGTCCAGTTTTAGGCATAGCATATTGGTAAAATGGGTGTGTTGTTATTCTGGATTTAACAGAAAGCTAATGAAAGCCACCCGCTTCAAGCCTTTTTCATATAAAATGTTGCAGATATGTGCTTAAAAAACATGGATCTGGGACTACACAAGAATATTCCGAAAAGACCAAACCAACAAAATATAAAATAAAAAAAACATTTATTAAAAAATAAGACATACAGACAACACTAATGCTACAGGAAATCTAATGGAGAGAAGGAAAGATGAATTGTGATCAAATGAAATCAAAATGTCCCACTTAAACAGTAAAAGTGTAATTATTATGCCAGTCCTCAAATATTTATGAAAAGTGTTTTCCAGATGAAACAGAGAAATTCATATTTTTTGCACTTTTGCCATGTTGGAAGCGAATGGGCTGGATTAACATATTACGTATCACGCAGATTACGTATCACGCAGAAGGATAACGCATGCGCTCATGCACAGAGGTTTGTGTGGAAGAAGGTCCGTGCATAAGGAAACGTGAACGTGAGCGGCGTGAGTTGCACTTAGTAAAAAAATATTTGTGTGGTTATTTCTTTTTTCACTTTCATATTTGAGTGAACAACAGCATCGTCATCCTCTATTGTAGTGTTTTTTAAACTACGCATCGGGACCCGAGTGGTGAGTCCCGTAACGAGTCGGCAGTCAGCTAGGCTATGTTAGCCTGTGTGTCTGATGGGTCCCTTAAACTACTACATATTTCTAATTCTGGTCCCAATATTAGAGAAGTATTTATAATTTGGGTCCCAGTATTAGAGAAGTATTTATAATTTGGGTCCCAGTATTAGAGAAGTATTTTTAACTTGGATCCCGATATTTAAAAGCTTAAGTTGATATTTCATGTTCCGTATGTGGAAAGAATCAGAGATCTAACGGGGAGGCTAATAAGCTAATTGCTTTGTCTCCTACGGTTAGGCCGCAACTTTTTGTTTATACAGTTATTGATAAGATTCTGTCCATGGCACTTCATTTTTTAATGTAATTCCTACAGTCTGATAGGCTATTGTAGCATATGTGTTTGATGGGTCCCTAAAACTACTACGTATTTCTAATTTTGGTTCCTAGATTGTACGTTCATGTAATTCTTTATGATCATAGCTAAATGTTTTATTAGCAACTCCAAATAAAGAACCAAACTTTTTTTGTGTCCAGTTTCAAGTATTTTGATTACACCAGGCTATGTATTCATTGTGTGCGATAAGATAGCTTGAGCTTTTACATGTAATATAAAACCACACATTTACAGAACTTATACTTAATTGTAAGATGAACAAAAGAAAATTAATGCCACAACATATGACTGTGCTGAAAGACAGCTTTGTACTTTCACAAGATTAATTAAGCGCAAATTTTCTCTTGCAGAAGAGGAAGATGCTGATTTTTTACCTTCTCTTGCTGATTTCTTCTCAACACATCAGTAAGGTTTAATTTTTTCTTTAATATTCAGTGGCTGGAGTTAAATTGAAACCATATAAGAACATTTTCTCATTTCAGTCAGATGAAATGTTTTCTTCAATTTTTAATCCGTTCTCTGATTCAGAGTAAAAGAGGCTTGATGTTTCACTACATGAGACCAGCGGTGTGTCTCCCCAAAAGTTAAAAAATGAATCTTACGCCTATGGAATTGATTCTGTTATTTCCATTTACACCATAACATCTGATATAATTGTGTCATACACCTCCAAAACTGCAGGCACCCATGAGAAAACGGAGCAAAAAGGCTGTATAAAATAACACAGGTTGTACTCAACATGTTATGCTCAAAAACACAGGAAAGAACATATTTAATTCAAATAAAATTGTTGTGAAAACATTTTTTGGAACAATAATTTATAAATAAATAATGTGTTTGTGTGTGTGTGTGTGAACTCTATTTCAGGTGCAGAAGCTGTGTACTGTATAAAGGAATTGCCCTGCAATGTCACAAAGTGCTTTAAAATGAGGGGCTCAGAAAATGCCATTTGCAGCTCCATCCAGAAAAAAGAACACTGTAGTATCAGTGGAACCCGCATCAAGCTGGAATGTGAGGCACAATTACACTGCTTCTGCAATAAAGAAGGTCCGTTTGAACTGGATGGTAAGATACAAACCTACAAGTCTGTTGCTGGCTGTCCGTAAGAATGGGCTGAGAAGCCATTTAATTTAATTTCATTTAATTTCTATACTTGTTACTGGAACTCCTGTGTAAAGGACTGCTGGTAATGAAAACATTTCTTATTGGCAAATGTGTCTTTATTGTTTTTTTTATTTTTTATTTTTGGTTGGGATTCAATTAACTTCAATAAAATTCAATTAATTGTCCTTAACGGTTTTTTTAACAATCAAAGGAAACTTCCCATTTCTGAGTTTATGAAGAAAAGGTATAAATTATTTTTAATTGGCAGTTATTGGTCATTAAGAACTACTGTTCATTAAATCCCAGCCGTTGTTTTTTCTCTTACAATGACCAAAATTATCTGCATATACAGCCCAGATTCCCCTTAGAAATGGTACATATTCCCAATATTCTCAGTATAATGTCCTGTTTTTTTTCTCTTTCTCCCAGTGCTTCCTGAAATCCCTGTAAAAGATCAAAGTAGTAAGTGAAAGCAATTTACATTCACTAAAATGATACACACATCCACGCAATAGCATAAGAATAATACATGCAACACATTTCCTATTCTGCAAATTTATGCCAAAATGTTTCAACACTTCATTTCTGTTTTGTGTATAAAACAAAATGCCACAGTCATTTTCATAATGTTGCATTTAAAATAAAATCCATTCTACAATTGGCACATTCCAACAGCAACATAAGAAAAAAAGTTCAATTCATGATGTGGCACTGAAAAAGAAGACACCTAGAACCACCAGGTCTATGTTGACCTACAGCTGAAATGCCAAAGAACTTAACTGATCATATTCTAACTGTTGCAGGCATTTCCATGGAAATGAGGTCCATCCTGAGGAAACCAAGCGCGATGAAGGTAATACATACGGGGGGTAGGGGGCAGTGGGAATTGTGCAGAAATCTGGTGCCAGAGTGATGCACTGGTTGCCTGCTTTAGAATATCAGGTGATGAACATTTAGTCAAGGGGAAGAGTCATGTGCAACAGAGCAAAGCAGTTGCTCTTATGCAGAGCAGCATACAGTAACCAAAAGTGCTGATCTTTTTGCTAGGAAAGGTCAACAGTATGCATGCCTACAATGTCTCTGCCACTGTACTCAACTGAAGTGGAACGCTGGTGGAATGACTTCCCCGTGGCGGTCAGAACAGCAGAGAATCTGACTACCTTCAAACGCAGACTAAAGACTCATCTCTTCAGGCTGCACCTCTCCCCACCCCTCCCTAGCCTATATTTTAGCTCAATGTACCTAGTTAGGCTAATACGATCACGTTAGTTTTTATTTGGCAGGATTGTTTTTGTCAGATTCTGATTAGGCAAATGTGATTTCAGTACTAGTTTGTACTTGGCAGGATTGTTTGTTTGTTTGCTGAACAGGTTACCCTACAGGGTTGGAGTCCTGATCTATGTGGTCACTTCTGGCACTACGATCTTTACTTCACTCTAGTGTGTTTCTTTTGCACCTCTGCACCTTGAACTAATGCACTTGTTGTACGTCGCTCTGGATAAGAGCGTCTGCTAAATGCCTGTAATGTAATGTAATGTAAAGAGACACTATCAATGGACTGCAGCAGATTCAATGTTTCACAGGTGACCTGTCCACACCTGAAGTGCCAGAGAGGAACAACACCAACAGGACCGAGTCATCTGGTAAACCTTTGGATTTTTTGTGATTTTTTTGCATCAAGCCACCTAAAATTCCCTTGTTTTATTTCTGTGTTCAATTTTGGGATAAGTATTAATGACACATTATCTTTGTCTGTTAAAGATGAAATTTAAGTATAGCACAATCACATGACCTGGCTTACAGTGTAAAAAAAAAAACAAGAAAATAAGCAACTGCAGCTCCCAATGCGGGAAAGATAGAGACCATCAGAGCTACTACCTTCCCTGGTCTCAGTGAGGAGGTAGATTTTCCCCTTTTTTGTAAATGGTAGCTTTTTTGTTAAACAGCGCTATTAATTTGTCCCCTGTGATTCAGTGCATAAATTTTTTTTTTTTTTTTTGTTTTTTTTTGGTTCAAAGTGTGTTTTGTGGTATCTGACTGAAATGCCCTTGGTTCAGGTTCCAGCATGACCCCACTGCAGATTGCTGCTGCTGTTGCTGTTCCTGCTGTTGTTGGTGTTGGTGCCATTGCATACTGCGTCTGGAAGGCCCGTCAAATGCAGGGTAAGCAATTCCATTTCTGCAGGGCTGGTATCTATACAGGTTTTCATTATCACCAGTTACACTGGCCAAATATATTGACTTGTTTGGGGTGGGTTGGGGGGGGGGGGGCGGATGTGTGGATACGAATGGTGTTTACATCATCTAATCCCATGGTTCTCAATCTTTATCCTGTATATACTTGTTTATGTTCCAACCTCAAATGCAATTACAGAATTTTATCCTGTTCATTTATAATTCCTAATTAGGGGCTTTTCAGGTTTAGATGAATTACTGTATTTGTCCTCTTAAACCACATCATATCTCAAAAAGCTATGCATGCCGTGTCCCATGTTCACATTGTGCTTACTGTGCTGTATTGCAAGCAGTTACATGAAAATAAGTAGCGGTTCTCTTCACTGATCAAATTGAAAACTGTGTTGAATCAATAGGCTCCTAATTAGGTTCTTAATTTGTTGTTCAGGCACAGGGACGCAGAGCACAGGACCAAAATATAATGGAGCTGGAAGACATGAATGGAGATGGGCAGGGGGAAGGGATGAGAGTAAACATATGTGTGTCATGTTTTTTCTGGTTAAACTTTCATTAGCATTTTGATGCTTGGTGGTGCAGTCAGACTTTGACATCACTCAATGATGTCTGGCTATTGTAGATTTATTTGTTTTTATTATCCTTCATACACAATGCCCACTATCTACAGTGAAGGTACTGGGACACAGGAGATTGATCTGGAAAAGAGGGTCTGGGATTCAGACCTGGGACTTTCATGAGGAAGGGTTACTGTGCTACCTGCTGCCCTGCATCAGTAATGTTTGATTACGCGGGAGGACAACACATACTTTGACAAGTACTTGAACATTACGATTCCCGCTGAGTCCCGCCTGTTTTAATTATTTTCATTATTATTTTGATTTAATTATTTTTAATTGTTTCACTCTGTTTCACTTTCATGTGTGACTTGGTAATGGCATCAGTGAGTACAGCAACGTAGAAAAAGAGAGTAGGGCAGAGCAATGGCTGGTTTGTGTGTAATTATAGGCATAATATATTGGTATAGACATGTGTACTGGAAGCTAAGAAAATATAAAATTTCCTGAGGAGTTTTAGCGACAACAGCAGCAAAAAAATGCTGTGTAATGCTCAGCTTTGCCATGCGAAGAACCATCGGCACGTGTTTGAGCTTTTCTCGCCACCATCTGAATTAAGGGACTTGAACACAAAAACACTTCATAGAAGGGGCACATTATTTTGTTGATGAAATTATGTTCTCAAATAAGAGTTTTTACTCTTTTAAATTTTAAATTGTATAATTTATTTTAAGATGTAAAAGAGTAAAAACTCTTATTTGAGAACATAATTTTATCAACAATGTTCTCAAATAAGAGTTTTTACTCTTTTACATCTTAAAATAAATTATACAATTTAAAATTTAAAAGAGTAAAAACTCTTATTTGAGAACATAATTTCATCAACAAAATAATGTGCCCCTTCTATGAAGTTTTTTTTTGTGTTCAAGTCCCTTAATTCAGATGGTGGCGAGAAAAGCTCAAACAGATGGTTCTTAGCATGGAAAAGCATAGCATTACACAGCATTTCTTTTGCTCCTGTTATAAAATGTCCTGAGGAGTTTTAGCTATATTTTCTTTAGCTTCCAGTACACCAAAACTACCTGGCTGATGACTGCTATGTCCCCATCTGGTGGCCATGGTTGGAACTACATAAATGGCCACCATCTAAAAAACTACAATCCCCTGGAGTCTGTGTGCAGGTCAGCACACCTGAGCATAGACATGCATATTTAAATTGACTGGCTGGCATGCCTTAAGCTTGTGATGTCCCGGAAGTAAGCCCGTACTGCGCTTGTTGAGGGCAGAACATTGGAGCTCCCAATAAAGTGAATGGGGGATATTAGACTTTTGAAATCAAAATAATACATTCTCGATGGTATTCATATGGTACGTTTCATATGGAAAGCAGATTGAAAAATATGCATTATGTAATAAAATACGCACATTTTAATAAATATTTTCTGAAGACTTCTGGACCAAAACAGCCATTGTTCCACAAACTGCAACACATAATGAAATTTATGATCACAAAAATGGACCGATGAGGTTTTCTTTGGTTGTTAA
The DNA here is from genome assembly GCA_025169545.1 of Anguilla japonica. Taxonomy (NCBI): domain Eukaryota; kingdom Metazoa; phylum Chordata; class Actinopteri; order Anguilliformes; family Anguillidae; genus Anguilla; species Anguilla japonica. Next base: position 85,182,969 of record CM045883.1, on the reverse strand, counting down.
ATCATCTTGCATGCATTTTTTTTTAATGAAGAACCTTTTTGAGTTAACCTTTTTCCAATCCTTTGACTAAATTAAAACTATACTTTGAAACCCTGGTTTTGTGTACTTCTTCACAGCATTTACAAAACCCATGCCTGACACCCTGACAACCAACCTCTCACGCACGCACACACATACTGTACACACATTCATACATACGAACACACACATACAGATGCACACACATACAAATACAAACGTATACACACACAAACTCACATTTTACATACACAAAATATTACATCATATGGTCGGGACACTGTATTTGCAACAGTTTTTTGTGCCATTCATAAAATGTGAAATGTGATAATACTCCGCACCAAGAAAAATCTGTCACTGGCACACAAATATCTCTCTGTAGTGATTATTGATTCTCCACACTGGACTTTATCTATGAGAAGCAAACAGGCACCCCTGCGAGGAGCCATACTGTCATGTACGCTGTTCCTGTCAAATGGCTGAAGCGAAGTGTGAGCTTGGCTAGTATTTGGATGAGGAGCCTCTGGGGAAAACTAGAGGCTCATTTCCATCACATATTCTATGCGTCCTTGCCTGACCCGGAACTCGATCATGGCCCGCCATGTTTAAGGACATTAGAGTCCCTTAAGTGCTCGTTGAAGGAGCCAGCAGCAGGAGCTAAGAAGCTCCCAAAGGATGCTTGAGCAAGGGAACATGAGTGCATCCTTTGCGGAAGTTTCGGAAATGGGTGACGTATAAATGATTGACCTTTGGATCCACCTCCCTCTGTCTGCCACATCTGTAATTGAGGTGGCTTCAAACTGACACTTGTCTGAACAACGACGATCCATTTGCCTATTGTATGATTTCTCGGTTCCTCTGTTCTTACATCCTTGCCTTGCATCTTTTACTCGCGTCCTCCAATGGGTGGAGCAAAAGAGCAAGGAAAGGATGCAAGGAGGTAAAAATGTGCGATTGGAATGAGCCCTAAGTTGCTGCTGGAAGCGGTGTTGGTGGGCTAGTAGGGGGTCATCCTCTTTAAACCCCAGTGCAGTGATGGGGACACTGTGCTGTAAGAGATGCCGTCTTTCGGGTAAGACGTTAAACCAAGGTCCGGACTCACTGTGGTCATTAAAAGTCCCATGACACAATACCAAAGAGTAGGGGGTTCCCTGGTGTCCTGGCCACATTCTCAACCTGGCTTCTCCACCTGCCGCCTAATCAACCACAGTTTAGTTGGCAAAAAATATATAAAAATTTTTCTCCGTCTCTGTTCCCTTATCACTGTAAAAAAAAGTACTTTGAATTTCAGGAAACAAGCTGTTACGGTTGCTACTCAAGCACCCACAAACATAACGAAGCCGACACCAAGGTTTCCCAATAATAACCAATAATTTTATTTTACCACACATACGAAATAACAAAATAGCTGCAAAACATAAGATAAAATCAAGACACGGCCGTGGTCGAGAGGTGAGGAGAAAAAGCCCCCTCCCTGAAAAGCTGACTCCAGGGCTGCTTAAAAGGGCACCTCCACAGGTGCTCTCAGTTACCTGTAACGAGACAAAAGCACATGCGTCCTAACTGCCAGCGCCGCCACCTGAGGCGGAGGGATGTAACACCCCCACAACCAGCTGGGGACGCCAGTCCCCAAAACAAAGAGGACAAGGGGAAACAGACAGAGACAGACAGAGAGAAACACAGCAAGGGTCGCCGCCAGGGGAGTCTGCACCCGTCGCACAGGCTCACCGGGCCGGCTTTTATGAATGAGTACATACTCATCAGCCAATCCCACAGCCTCAGTAACAGCAGGAACCTCACGCTCATTAAGGTATGTGGCAACCCCACTGGGCAGAGAGTTTTTAAACTGCTCCAAGATAACCAATTTGCACAACCTCTCAAAATCACCAACATTCGAGGCCATACACCAGTGATTGAAATGATTAGTCAGCTCCCTCGCAAACTCCATATGCGACTGATTAACCCTTTTTTCCCACGTCCTGAAACGCTGGCGATATGCTTTTGGGACTAACTCATACGCCTTCAGTACAGCAGTCTTGCCCGATTTATAAGTTAGGTTATCACTGCTTAAAGACGCATATGCCGCCTGTGCTTTTCCTGACAACACGCACAGCAGCAACAAAGTTTGTTCAGAGTCTGACCGGTTCCTTGCCTCTGCAATCCGCTCAAACAGAGAAAAAAAAGTTACATGAAACAATATTGGCTATCTTAGCTCAAACAAATTCAACAAGCTGTATTCCAAAGCAATGCTACCCAATGATTCCTAAATTATTAAGTTATGAAACATTATGTGCTTCTGTCCCTCCCAGGGGTCACCTGGCATGTAACACACAATTCCTCGTATTTCTTTGTTTGCATTGATGATCATTCTTTTTTGTCATCAAAAACAGTGAAACAGCTGGCCAGGATAATATGGAAAAGAATAAACATATTTACCCAGCAATGAATTGCCTGGACCGGTTGGTGTTGTTTGAAATGGAGTAAAAAAGGGGATTCATCAGCTGGGTGTGTTGTGTTTTTTCTGGTTAACCTCAGAGACGCAAATTACTCACAACATCAGGATACCTCGACGGCGAAGATAAACTTTTATTCCCCTCGCAAAGCACCCCCAGAAAGCTCCCGGACGAGCCCCCACTTGTCACATACCCGGCCGCACGGCCATGACAAAAGAAGGAGACGCACACGACCAAGCCAATTAACAAACAATTTATTAAAAGAAAAAGGAATAACATAAGAAGAGAACCTAAACTAACAGTAGCGTGTGTAGAAACACAAGCCAAACGCCAACCAAAAACCAAAGGGTGTCTCAGGGAGGAGAGCACAACCGCAACAGAGCTCCAGGAGGATCTTTTAAAGAGTGCTGGCACATGGGGCCAGGTGTTGCCAGTGTTGCTGATTACACTCTGCCACGCCCATCTCCAGGGCCCAGAGCCAGTGTTGCTGATTACACTCTGCCATGCCCATCTCCAGGGCCCAGAGCCAGTGTTGCTGATTACACTCTGCCACGTCCATCTCCAGGGCCCAGTGCCAGTGTTACTGATTACACTCTGCCACGCCCATCTCCAGGGCCCAGGTGTTGCCAGTGTTGCTGATTACACTCTGCCACGCCCATCTCCAGGGCCCAGTGCCAGTGTTGCTGATTACACTCTGCCACGCCCATCTCCAGGGCCCAGTTGTTGCCAGTGTTGCTGATTACACTCTGCCACGCCCATCTCCAGAGCCGGCCAAGACAGCAAAGACAGCAGCCACACAAACCACGTAACAAGCAGACAGGGTGGATAGGGTCGTCACACCCCTCCCCCCATAAGACGGGGGTCCCACACGATCTCCGTCGCCACAACAAAAAATTAAAAATTAATAACCAGAGAGAAAGAAAAAGCCTGCACAAACGGAATATTACAATGACCCCCCCCCCCATACAAACCTGCCAATCCACAAGCCATCCCCACAGCAACCACTCAACTAGCTAATCCAAAACTGGAGCCCACGATAGTGCATCCGCAACCACACTGTCACGTCATTTAGTGTGTCGGATGTCTAGATCATGAGACTGCAGGAACAGTGACCACCTAATCAACCTAATCAGGATGTGCTTAAATTTGCATCTGCATGTGATTTGCATGTGATTTGTCATGTCCACCTGAACCTCTGCTTGAAACCCAGTCATTTGCGCTGGACATTTTAGGAAAGAAAGGAGGACAATCGCCTGAATTATAACCATACTCATCAAACATTTTGGGAGATACTCGGCAGAGAAGACAGCCACCTGCATCAAATATGGAGCCATTTTCTCGAATATTTTGGAAGATCATCAAACAAGGTTTCTTTACTGGTGCACAAGGGGAAAAAAAATATTCAGCGCTCAAGAGTTTAAAATACAAACAGGAAAGTGTCTTTTCTGCTGTTTTAGCACAGATTGGCATTGCACACACAGGTGCGGGAGTGTAATTTTGGAATTCCTGTTGGAATTTTACAATGTGTGAAGCTGCATGATTCCCAGTCTTTGCAGAATCTTAAGATGTGTGCACCTCTAGGAGTAAAACCCTTGACTTGGACAGATTGTTGTTAAATGTGAGTGAGTGTATCAGACTTTAGTCGTCTTAAAGTCATCTAGTGTATGGGAGGCATAATCAACAAGTCTTTGGACTGCGGGTGAAAGCTGGAGCACCCAGAGGAAGCCCACATGGACCCGAGCAGAACATGCAGGCTCCACACGGAAAGGCTCCGGCTGGGATTCGGACCTGGGACCTTTGTGACGCCCCACTGCCCCGCCACATCTGATGTTCCATTTGGTCTGGAGTCAATGACGCTATCCTCCTCCCAAAATTACACACCGCAAAGGATGAAGCCTGAACACATGCTGGAGTACCCGGTCCGAAAATAAAACTGAACACTTTCACTTTTTGGCTAGCTCCAGATTTCTGAATCCCTGAAATTTGTTGTTCGTTCGAAACAAAGATCTAAGATTCACAGGAAAGTGTGCTTCTGTTGCGATGTACAACGCATGCGCTCACAAGGGAAGCTTCGAGAACAGGGGAAGGTTTGAGAAACATGCATGGGAGTGTCAACGCATGCGCTAACCCACAATAAGTAGCACACACGTGAAGCACGCCATTTTGTACCCGAACGCGTGCCACACATTTGCAATGGTGAACAGGTGAGTCTCGCAAATTTTTATTATTGTAAACATTTTACACTGTTTGACTTTCATGTGCGGCTAAGAAAATGTATCACCATCCTATATCAGTGATTCTTAAATTTTGGGTCGGTAGTGTATGAGGTGGGGCCCAGAATTAGCCTGTAGTCCACTAGGATATGTTTGTATGTGATGGGGATGATTCCCTGAAAGGTATTAAAATAACTTTGGTCCTGATATTAAAGAGTATTTCTAACTTTTTGTACCAATATTTTAAAAGAATCAGTTGCTTATATTACTGTAAATGTGTTGAGGAATGTAGCCGTGAGGAGAATTAATGCAGAGACGTAGAGCAGAGCACTTTTACAGATCGCAAAGGCCTACAAGCTGTTATTTTTGTGTCCAGTTTTAGGCATAGCATATTGGTAAAATGGGTGTGTTGTTATTCTGGATTTAACAGAAAGCTAATGAAAGCCACCCGCTTCAAGCCTTTTTCATATAAAATGTTGCAGATATGTGCTTAAAAAACATGGATCTGGGACTACACAAGAATATTCCGAAAAGACCAAACCAACAAAATATAAAATAAAAAAAACATTTATTAAAAAATAAGACATACAGACAACACTAATGCTACAGGAAATCTAATGGAGAGAAGGAAAGATGAATTGTGATCAAATGAAATCAAAATGTCCCACTTAAACAGTAAAAGTGTAATTATTATGCCAGTCCTCAAATATTTATGAAAAGTGTTTTCCAGATGAAACAGAGAAATTCATATTTTTTGCACTTTTGCCATGTTGGAAGCGAATGGGCTGGATTAACATATTACGTATCACGCAGATTACGTATCACGCAGAAGGATAACGCATGCGCTCATGCACAGAGGTTTGTGTGGAAGAAGGTCCGTGCATAAGGAAACGTGAACGTGAGCGGCGTGAGTTGCACTTAGTAAAAAAATATTTGTGTGGTTATTTCTTTTTTCACTTTCATATTTGAGTGAACAACAGCATCGTCATCCTCTATTGTAGTGTTTTTTAAACTACGCATCGGGACCCGAGTGGTGAGTCCCGTAACGAGTCGGCAGTCAGCTAGGCTATGTTAGCCTGTGTGTCTGATGGGTCCCTTAAACTACTACATATTTCTAATTCTGGTCCCAATATTAGAGAAGTATTTATAATTTGGGTCCCAGTATTAGAGAAGTATTTATAATTTGGGTCCCAGTATTAGAGAAGTATTTTTAACTTGGATCCCGATATTTAAAAGCTTAAGTTGATATTTCATGTTCCGTATGTGGAAAGAATCAGAGATCTAACGGGGAGGCTAATAAGCTAATTGCTTTGTCTCCTACGGTTAGGCCGCAACTTTTTGTTTATACAGTTATTGATAAGATTCTGTCCATGGCACTTCATTTTTTAATGTAATTCCTACAGTCTGATAGGCTATTGTAGCATATGTGTTTGATGGGTCCCTAAAACTACTACGTATTTCTAATTTTGGTTCCTAGATTGTACGTTCATGTAATTCTTTATGATCATAGCTAAATGTTTTATTAGCAACTCCAAATAAAGAACCAAACTTTTTTTGTGTCCAGTTTCAAGTATTTTGATTACACCAGGCTATGTATTCATTGTGTGCGATAAGATAGCTTGAGCTTTTACATGTAATATAAAACCACACATTTACAGAACTTATACTTAATTGTAAGATGAACAAAAGAAAATTAATGCCACAACATATGACTGTGCTGAAAGACAGCTTTGTACTTTCACAAGATTAATTAAGCGCAAATTTTCTCTTGCAGAAGAGGAAGATGCTGATTTTTTACCTTCTCTTGCTGATTTCTTCTCAACACATCAGTAAGGTTTAATTTTTTTCTTTAATATTCAGTGGCTGGAGTTAAATTGAAACCATATAAGAACATTTTCTCATTTCAGTCAGATGAAATGTTTTCTTCAATTTTTAATCCGTTCTCTGATTCAGAGTAAAAGAGGCTTGATGTTTCACTACATGAGACCAGCGGTGTGTCTCCCCAAAAGTTAAAAAATGAATCTTACGCCTATGGAATTGATTCTGTTATTTCCATTTACACCATAACATCTGATATAATTGTGTCATACACCTCCAAAACTGCAGGCACCCATGAGAAAACGGAGCAAAAAGGCTGTATAAAATAACACAGGTTGTACTCAACATGTTATGCTCAAAAACACAGGAAAGAACATATTTAATTCAAATAAAATTGTTGTGAAAACATTTTTTGGAACAATAATTTATAAATAAATAATGTGTTTGTGTGTGTGTGTGTGAACTCTATTTCAGGTGCAGAAGCTGTGTACTGTATAAAGGAATTGCCCTGCAATGTCACAAAGTGCTTTAAAATGAGGGGCTCAGAAAATGCCATTTGCAGCTCCATCCAGAAAAAAGAACACTGTAGTATCAGTGGAACCCGCATCAAGCTGGAATGTGAGGCACAATTACACTGCTTCTGCAATAAAGAAGGTCCGTTTGAACTGGATGGTAAGATACAAACCTACAAGTCTGTTGCTGGCTGTCCGTAAGAATGGGCTGAGAAGCCATTTAATTTAATTTCATTTAATTTCTATACTTGTTACTGGAACTCCTGTGTAAAGGACTGCTGGTAATGAAAACATTTCTTATTGGCAAATGTGTCTTTATTGTTTTTTTTATTTTTTATTTTTGGTTGGGATTCAATTAACTTCAATAAAATTCAATTAATTGTCCTTAACGGTTTTTTTAACAATCAAAGGAAACTTCCCATTTCTGAGTTTATGAAGAAAAGGTATAAATTATTTTTAATTGGCAGTTATTGGTCATTAAGAACTACTGTTCATTAAATCCCAGCCGTTGTTTTTTCTCTTACAATGACCAAAATTATCTGCATATACAGCCCAGATTCCCCTTAGAAATGGTACATATTCCCAATATTCTCAGTATAATGTCCTGTTTTTTTTCTCTTTCTCCCAGTGCTTCCTGAAATCCCTGTAAAAGATCAAAGTAGTAAGTGAAAGCAATTTACATTCACTAAAATGATACACACATCCACGCAATAGCATAAGAATAATACATGCAACACATTTCCTATTCTGCAAATTTATGCCAAAATGTTTCAACACTTCATTTCTGTTTTGTGTATAAAACAAAATGCCACAGTCATTTTCATAATGTTGCATTTAAAATAAAATCCATTCTACAATTGGCACATTCCAACAGCAACATAAGAAAAAAAGTTCAATTCATGATGTGGCACTGAAAAAGAAGACACCTAGAACCACCAGGTCTATGTTGACCTACAGCTGAAATGCCAAAGAACTTAACTGATCATATTCTAACTGTTGCAGGCATTTCCATGGAAAATGAGGTCCATCCTGAGGAAACCAAGCGCGATGAAGGTAATACATACGGGGGGTAGGGGGCAGTGGGAATTGTGCAGAAATCTGGTGCCAGAGTGATGCACTGGTTGCCTGCTTTAGAATATCAGGTGATGAACATTTAGTCAAGGGGAAGAGTCATGTGCAACAGAGCAAAGCAGTTGCTCTTATGCAGAGCAGCATACAGTAACCAAAAGTGCTGATCTTTTTGCTGGGAAAGGTCAACAGTATGCATGCCTACAATGTCTCTGCCACTGTACTCAACTGAAGTGGAACGCTGGTGGAATGACTTCCCCGTGGCGGTCAGAACAGCAGAGAATCTGACTACCTTCAAACGCAGACTAAAGACTCATCTCTTCAGGCTGCACCTCTCCCCACCCCTCCCTAGCCTATATTTTAGCTCAATGTACCTAGTTAGGCTAATACGATCACGTTAGTTTTTATTTGGCAGGATTGTTTTTGTCAGATTCTGATTAGGCAAATGTGATTTCAGTACTAGTTTGTACTTGGCAGGATTGTTTGTTTGTTTGCTGAACAGGTTACCCTACAGGGTTGGAGTCCTGATCTATGTGGTCACTTCTGGCACTACGATCTTTACTTCACTCTAGTGTGTTTCTTTTGCACCTCTGCACCTTGAACTAATGCACTTGTTGTACGTCGCTCTGGATAAGAGCGTCTGCTAAATGCCTGTAATGTAATGTAATGTAAAGAGACACTATCAATGGACTGCAGCAGATTCAATGTTTCACAGGTGACCTGTCCACACCTGAAGTGCCAGAGAGGAACAACACCAACAGGACCGAGTCATCTGGTAAACCTTTGGATTTTTTGTTATTTTTTTGCATCAAAGCCACCTAAAATTCCCTTGTTTTATTTCTGTGTTCAATTTTGGGATAAGTATTAATGACACATTATCTTTGTCTGTTAAAGATGAAATTTAAGTATAGCACAATCACATGACCTGGCTTACAGTGTAAAAAAAAAAACAAGAAAATAAGCAACTGCAGCTCCCAATGCGGGAAAGATAGAGACCATCAGAGCTACTACCTTCCCTGGTCTCAGTGAGGAGGTAGATTTTCCCCTTTTTTGTAAATGGTAGCTTTTTTGTTAAACAGCGCTATTAATTTGTCCCCTGTGATTCAGTGCATAAATGTTTTTTTTGTTTTTTTGTTTTTTTTTGGTTCAAAGTGTGTTTTGTGGTATCTGACTGAAATGCCCTTGGTTCAGGTTCCAGCATGACCCCACTGCAGATTGCTGCTGCTGTTGCTGTTCCTGCTGTTGTTGGTGTTGGTGCCATTGCATACTGCGTCTGGAAGGCCCGTCAAATGCAGGGGTAAGCAATTCCATTTCTGCAGGGCTGGTATCTATACAGGTTTTCATTATCACCAGTTACACTGGCCAAATATATTGACTTGTTTGGGGTGGGTTGGGGGGGGGGGGGGGGGCGGATGTGTGGATACGAATGGTGTTTACATCATCTAATCCCATGGTTCTCAATCTTTATCCTGTATATACTTGTTTATGTTCCAACCTCAAATGCAATTACAGAATTTTATCCTGTTCATTATAATTCCTAATTAGGGGCTTTTCAGGTTTAGATGAATTACTGTATTTGTCCTCTTAAACCACATCATATCTCAAAAAGCTATGCATGCCGTGTCCCATGTTCACATTGTGCTTACTGTGCTGTATTGCAAGCAGTTACATGAAAATAAGTAGCGGTTCTCTTCACTGATCAAATTGAAAACTGTGTTGAATCAATAGGCTCCTAATTAGGTTCTTAATTTGTTGTTCAGGCACAGGGACGCAGAGCACAGGACCAAAATATAATGGAGCTGGAAGACATGAATGGAGATGGGCAGGGGGAAGGGATGAGAGTAAACATATGTGTGTCATGTTTTTTTCTGGTTTAAACTTTCATTAGCATTTGATGCTTGGTGGTGCAGTCAGACTTTGACATCACTCAATGATGTCTGGCTATTGTAGATTTATTTGTTTTTATTATCCTTCATACACAATGCCCACTATCTACAGTGAAGGTACTGGGACACAGGAGATTGATCTGGAAAAGAGGGTCTGGGATTCAGACCTGGGACCTTTCATGAGGAAGGGTTACTGTGCTACCTGCTGCCCTGCATCAGTAATGTTTGATTACGCGAGGAGGACAACACATACTTTGACAAGTACTTGAACATTACGATTCCCGCTGAGTCCCGCCTGTTTTAATTATTTTCATTATTATTTTGATTTAATTATTTTTAATTGTTTCACTCTGTTTCACTTTCATGTGTGACTTGGTAATGGCATCAGTGAGTACAGCAACGTAGAAAAAGAGAGTAGGGCAGAGCAATGGCTGGTTTGTGTGTAATTATAGGCATAATATATTGGTATAGACATGTGTACTGGAAGCTAAGAAAATATAAAATTTCCTGAGGAGTTTTAGCGACAACAGCAGCAAAAAAATGCTGTGTAATGCTCAGCTTTGCCATGCGAAGAACCATCGGCACGTGTTTGAGCTTTTCTCGCCACCATCTGAATTAAGGGACTTGAACCAAAAACACTTCATAGAAGGGGCACATTATTTTGTTGATGAAATTATGTTCTCAAATAAGAGTTTTTACTCTTTTAAATTTTAAATTGTATAATTTATTTTAAGATGTAAAAGAGTAAAAACTCTTATTTGAGAACATAATTTTATCAACAATGTTCTCAAATAAGAGTTTTTACTCTTTTACATCTTAAAATAAATTATACAATTTAAAATTTAAAAGAGTAAAAACTCTTATTTGAGAACATAATTTCATCAACAAAATAATGTGCCCCTTCTATGAAGTTTTTTTTTGTGTTCAAGTCCCTTAATTCAGATGGTGGCGAGAAAAGCTCAAACAGATGGTTCTTAGCATGGAAAAGCATAGCATTACACAGCATTTCTTTTGCTCCTGTTATAGCTAAAACTCCTCAGGACATTTTATATTTTCTTTAGCTTCCAGTACACCAAAGCAGTCATCAGCCAGGTAGTTATGTCCCCATCTGGTGGCCATGGTTGGAACTACATAAATGGCCACCATCTAAAAAACTACAATCCCCTGGAGTCTGTGTGCAGGTCAGCACACCTGAGCATAGACATGCATATTTAACTTGACTGGCTGGCATGCCTTAAGCTTGTGATGTCCCGGAAGTAAGCCCGTACTGCGCTTGTTGAGGGCAGAACATTGGAGCTCCCAATAAAGTGAATGGGGGATATTAGACTTTTGAAATCAAAATAATACATTCTCGATGGTATTCATATGGTACGTTTCATATGGAAAGCAGATTGAAAAATATGCATTATGTAATAAAATACGCACATTTTAATAAATATTTTCTGAAGACTTCTGGACCAAAACAGCCATTGTTCCACAACTGCAACACATAATGAATTTATGATCACAAAAATGGACCGATGAGGTTTTCTTTGGTTGTTAAATCATCTTGCATGCATTTTTTTTAAATGAAGAACCTTTTTGAGTTAACCTTTTTCCAATCCTTTGACTAAATTAAAACTATACTTTGAAACCCTGGTTTTGTGTACTTCTTCACAGCATTTACACTACCCATGCCTGACACCCTGACAACCAACCTCTCACGCACGCACACACATACTGTACACACATTCATACATACGAACACACACATACAGATGCACACACATACAAATACAAACGTATACACACACAAACTCACATTTTACATACACAAATATTACATCATATGGTCCGGGACACTGTATTTGCAACAGTTTTTTGTGCCATTCATAAAATGTGAAATGTGATAATACTCCGCACCAATAATAATCTGTCACTGGCACACAAATATCTCTCTGTAGTGATTATTGATTCTCCACACTGGACTTTATCTATGAGAAGCAAACAGGCACCCTTGCGAGGAGCCATACTGTCATGTACGCTGTTCCTGTCAAATGGCTGAAGCGAAGTGTGAGCTTGGCTAGTATTTGGATGAGGAGCCTCTGGGGAAAACTAGAGGCTCATTTCCATCACATATTCTATGCGTCCTTGCCTGACCCGGAACTCGATCATGGCCCGCCATGTTTAAGGACATTAGAGTCCCTTAAGTGCTCGTTGAAGGAGCCAGCAGCAGGAGCTAAGAAGCTCCCAAAGGATGCTTGAGCAAGGGAACATGAGTGCATCCTTTGCGGAAGTTTCGGAAATGGGTGACGTATAAATGATTGACCTTTGGATCCACCTCCCTCTGTCTGCCACATCTGTAATTGAGGTGGCTTCAAACTGACACTTGTCTGAACAAGGACGATCCATTTGCCTATTGTATGATTTCTCGGTTTCCTCTGTTCGTACATCCTTGCCTTGCATCTTTTACTCGCGCGTCCTCCAATGGGTGGAGCAAAAGAGCAAGGAAAGGATGCAGGAGGTAAAAATGTGCGATTGGAATGAGCCCTAAGTTGCTGCTGGAAGCGGTGTTGGTGGGCTAGTACGGGGGTCATCCTCTTTAAACCCCCAGTGCAGTGATGGGGACACTGTGCTGTAAGAGATGCCGTCTTTCGGGTAAGACGTTAAACCAAGGTCCGGACTCACTGTGGTCATTAAAAGTCCCATGACACAATACCAAAGAGTAGGGGGTTCCCTGGTGTCCTGGCCACATTCTCAACCTGGCTTCTCCACCTGCCGCCTAATCAACCACAGTTTTTAGTTGGCAAAAAATATATAAAAATTTTTCTCCCTCTCTGTTCCCTTTATCACTGTAAAAAAAAGTACTTTGAATTTCAGGAAACAAGCTGTTACGGTTGCTACTCAAGCACCCACAAACATAACGAAGCCGACACCAAGGTTTCCCAATAATAACCAATAATTTTATTTTACCACACATACGAAATAACAAAATAGCTGCAAAACATAAGATAAAATCAAGACACGGCCGTGGTCGAGAGGTGAGGAGAAAAAGCCCCCTCCCTGAAAAGCTGACTCCAGGGCTGCTTAAAAGGCACCCTCCACAGGTGCTCTCAGTTACCTGTAACGAGACAAAAGCACATGCGTCCTAACTGCCAGCGCCGCCACCTGAGCGGTTGGGGCGGAGGGACGTAACACCCCCACAACCAGCTGGGACGCCAGTCCCCAAAACAAAGAGGACAGGGAGGAAAAACAGACAGAGACAGACAGAGAGAAACACAGCAATGGTCGCCGCCAGGGAGTCTGCACCCGTCGCACAGGCTCACCGGGCCGGCTTTTATGAATGAGTACATACTCATCAGCCAATCCCGCAGCCTCAGGAACAGCAGGAACCTTACGCTCATTAAGGTATGTGGCAACCCCACTGGGCAGAGAGTTTTTAAACTGCTCCAAGATAACCAATTTGCACAACCTCTCAAAATCACCAACATTCGAGGCCATACACCAGTGATTGAAATGATTAGTCAGCTCCCTCGCAAACTCCATATGCGACTGATTAACCCTTTTTTCCCACGTCCTGAAACGCTGGCGATATGCTTTTGGGACTAACTCATACGCGTTCAGTACAGCAGCCTTGACTGATTTATAAGTTAGGTTATCACTGCTTAAAGACGCATATGCCTCCTGTGCTTTTCCTGACAACACGCACAGCAGCAACAAAGTTTGTTCAGAGTCTGACCGGTTCCTTGCCTCTGCAATCCACTCAAACAGAGAAAAAAAAGTTACATGAAACAATATTGGCTATCTTAGCTCAAACAAATTAAACAAGCTGTATTCCAAAGCAATGCTATCCAATGGTTCCTAAATTATTAAGTTATGAAACATTATGTGCTTCTGTCCCTCCCAGGGGTCACCTGGCATGTGACACACAATTCCTCGTATTTCTTTGTTTGCATTGATGATCATTCTTTTTTGTCATCAAAAACAGTGAAACAGCTGGCCAGGATAATATGGAAAAGAATAAACATATTTACCCAGCAATGAATTGCCTGGACTGGTTGGTGTTGTTTGAAATGGAGTAAAAAAGGGATTCATCAGCTGGGTGTGTCGTGTTTTTTCTGGTTAACCTCAGAGATGCAAATTACTCACAACATCAGGATACCTCGACGGCGAAGATAAACTTTTATTCCCCTCGCAAAGCACCCCCAGAAAGCTCCCGGACAAGCCCCCACTTGTCACAAACCGGGCCGCACGGCCATGACAAAACAGGGAGACGCACACGACCAAGCCAATTAACAAACTATTTATTAAAAGAAAAAGGAATAACATAAGAAGAGAACCTAAACTAACAGTGGTGTGTGTAGAAACACAAGCCAAACGCCAACCAAAAACCAAACAATGTCTCAGGCAGGAGAGCACAACCGCAACAGAGCTCCAGGAGGATCTTTTAAGGAGTGCTGGCACATGGGACCAGGTGTTGCCAGTGTTGCTGATTACACTCTGCCACTCCCATCTCCAGAGCTGGCCAAGACAGCAAAGACAGCAGCCACATAAACAACGTAACAGGGTGGATAGGGTCGTCACACCCCTCCCCCCATAAGACGGGGGTCCCACAGGATCTCTGCCACCACAACAAAAAATTAAAAATCAATAACCAGAGAGAAAGAAAAAGCTTACACAAACTGAATATTACAATGACCCCCCCCCCCCCCCCCCCCCCCCCCCCCCCCCCCCCCCCCATACAAACCTGCCAATCCACAAGCCATCCCCACAGCAACCACTCAACTAGCTAGTCCAAAACTGGAGCCCATGATAGTGCATCCGCAACCACACTGTCATGGCCTTTAATGTGTCGGATGTCTAGATCATGAGACTGCAGGAACCGTGACCACCTAATCAGCCTATGGGTGTGCCATAGGGTGTGCATTTACATTATTTCCACAAACAAGCCCGATACTCGGCAGAGAAGACAGCCACCTGCATCAAATATGGAGCCATTTTCTCAAACATTTCAAGGTTTCTTTATTAGTGCCCAAGGATAATTTTTATTCAGCGCTCAAGAGTTTAAAATACAAACAGGAAAGCATCTTTTTGGCTGTTTTTGCACAGATTGGCATTGCGCACACAAGTGCGGCAGTGGCCAAAAGCCGTTGCTGCTGCTGCTGCTCCTGCTCCATTGCCTATTTAGTTCACACAGTACCGTCTTCCTATTTTTCTTCTCTATCTGAGTATTCGACAGGAAGTGGAGGGCTAACATGAAAAATATCATGAAAAGAATCCTGTTGGAATCTTACAATGTGTGAAGCTGCATAATTCCCAGTCTGTGCACCTCTAGGAGTAAAAACCATTGACTTGGACAGATTGTTGTCAAATGTGAGTGAGTGTGTCAGACTTTAGTGTGTCAGATTTTAATCTGGTTATACTGGACTCCCTGGCATTTTGACGTTTGAAGAGTTGCAGCCATAGACGCTTTGACTCATAATGGCTGGCTGTTGTACATTCATTTGTTTTTATTTTCCTTCATACAGAATGCCCATCATCTTCAGTGAAGGGACTTCATACAGGATGCCAACTATCTTCAATGAAGGTACTGGGACACAAGAGATTGATCTGGAAAAGAGGATCTGAAAGCAGCCTCAGTTCCTATCAGGGGAGACTGCAGCATCCAGGATCAGGAAGAATGGAGAGAACCAGAGGAGAAAGGATCGAGCCACCTGCTTCAGATATGGAGCCATTTTCATCAAACCTTTTGGAAGAATCTTACCGGAGGAGAGACCTGCCTGCTTCAAATCCAGGGTTGTTTTCATCAAAGATTCGGGAGATGCAGCTTTCCACAGGTACAATGGACAACAGAGCAACACAATACAGCAATACAACACAAAAGACATCACAAGACAAGGTAAGAAAATAGGTGTAAGTAATTTAAAAGCTAATAAAAACACATTATTAGGAGAAACTTACTAGAGGAGAAAGCCACCTGCTTCAAGCCTTTTTCATATAAAATGTTGCAGATATGTGCTTAAGAAACATGGATCTGGGACTACACAAGAATATTCCAACAAGACCAAACCAACAAAATATGAAATATATATATATATATATATATATATATTAAAAATAAGACAGACAACACTAATGCTACAGGAAATCTAATGGAGAGAAGGAAAGATGAATTGTAATCAAATTAAATCAATATTTCCCACTTAAACAGTAATGGGCTGGATTCATAGATGTGTATCACGCAGAAGGATAATGCATGCGCTCATGCACAGAGGTTTCTGCAGAAGAAGGTCCGTGCAGAAGGACACGTGAATGTGAGCGGTGCTAGTTGCACTTATTATAAAGCTATTTATGTAGTTATTATTTCTTTTTTCACTTTCGTATGTGAGTGAACAACAGCATCCACATCATGTATTGCAGTTTTTTTTTAAACTACGTATCGGGACCCAGAACGGCTGGCAGGAGTGTTTGAGGTGCGTCCCAGAATGAGTCAGAATTTTGCTTGGCTATGCTAGCATGTGTGTATGATGGGTCCCTAAAACTACCACCTCTTTATAATTTGGGTGCCAATATTAAAGAAGTATTCATAATTTGGGTCCCAATATTAAAAAGCTTAAGTTGGAATTTCTTGTTTTGTATGTGGAAAGAGGAGAACCCGAGGAGAACCTGCAGGCTCCACACGGTAAGGCTCCGGCTGGGATTCGGACCTGGGACCTTCATGATGAAGGATAACTGTGCTACCCGCTGGCCCACCACGCCCGAGGTTCCATCTGGTCTGGAGTCAATGACACTCAGACACTTTGATTAATGATGACTGGCTGTTGTAGATTAACTTGATTTTATTTTCCTTCATTCAGAATGCCCACTATATTCAGTGAAGGTACTGGGACACAGGAGATTGATCTGGAAAAGAGGATCTGAAAGCAGCCCCAGTTCTTATCAGGGGAGACTGCAGCACCCAGGATCAGGAAGAATGGGGAGAACCAGAGGAGAGAGGAGAGAGCCAGCTGCTTCAGATCTGGAGCCATTTTCATTTAATATTTTGGGTTGTATTTACAAGAAAAGAGATCCACATGCTTCAGATCTGGAGCCATTTTCATCAAACCTTTTGTGAGAATCTTACCGGAGGAGATACCTGCCTGCTTTAAATCCAGGGTTGTTTTCATCAAAGATTCAAGGTTTCTTCATCCGTATCCAGAAATAAATGTATTTTTCCGGCGGGAGATGCAGCTTTCCACAGGTACAATGGACAACAGAGCAACACAATACAGCAATACAACACAAAAGACATCACAAGACAAGGTAAGAAAATAGGTGTAAGTAATTTAAAAGCTAATAAAAACACATTATTGGGAGAAACTTACTAGAGGAGAAAGCCACCTGCTTCAATTATTTTTCATATAAAATGTTGCAGATATTTGCTTCAAAAATATGGATCTGGGACTACACAAGAATATTCCAACAAGACCAAACCAACAAAATATAAAAAATAAGACATACAGACAACACTAATGGTACAAGAAATCTAATGGAGAGAAGGAAAGATAAATTTTGATCAAATGAAATCAAAATGTCCCACTTAAACAGTAAATGTGTAATTATTATGCCAGTCCTCAAATATATATGAAAAGTGTTTTCCACTTGATGAAACAGAGAAATTCATATTTTTTTCACTTTTGCCATGTTGGAAGCGAATGGGCTGGATTAACATATTACGTATCACGCAGATTACGTATCAAGCAGAAGGATAACGCATGCGCTCATGCACAGAGGTTTCTGCAGAAGAAGGTCTGTGCATAAGGACACGTGAACGTGAGCGGCGTGAGTTGCACTTAGTAAAAAAATATTGTGTGGTTATTTCTTTTTTCACTTTCATATTTGAGTGAACAACAGCATCGTCATCCTCTATTGCAGTGTTTTTTAAACTACGCATCGGGACCCAAGTGAGTGGTGAGTCCCGTAACGAGTCGGCAGTCAGCTAGGCTATGTTAGCCTGTGTGTCTGATGGGTCCCTTAAACTACTACATATTTCTAATTCTGGTTCCAATATTAGAGAAGTATTTATAATTTGGGTCCCAGTATTAGAGAAGTATTTTTAATTTGGATCCCGATATTTAAAAGCTTAAGTTGGTATTTCATGTTAATGCTAATTGCTATGTCTCCTACGGTTAGGCCGCAACTTTTTGTTTATACAGTTATTGATAAGATTCTGTCCATGGCACATCATTTTTTAATGTAATTCCTTTTTCACTTCCATATTTGAGTGAACAACAGCATCGTCATCCTCTGTTGCAGTGTTTTTTACGCATCGGAACTCAAATTAGCTGGCATTTGAGGATGGTGCCGGAAGGAGCTGACAGTCTGCTAGGCTATTGTAGCATATGTGTTTGATGGGTCCCTAAAACTACTACGTATTTCTAATTTTGGTTCCTAGATTGTACGTTCATGTAATTCTTTATGATCTCAGCTAAATGTTTTATTAGCAACTCCAAATAAAGAACCAAACTTTTTTTTGTGTCCAGTTTCAAGTATTTTGATTACACCAGGCTATGTATTCATTGTGTGCGATAAGATAGCTTGAGCTTTTACATGTAATATAAAAACACACATTTACAGAACTTATACTTAATTGTATGATGAACAAAAGAAAATTAATGCCACAACATATGACTGTGCTGAAAGACAGCTTTGTACTTTCACAAGATTAATTAATCACAAATTTTCTCTTGCAGATGAGGAACATGCAGATTTTTTTCTTTCTCTCGCTGAGTTATTTTCAGCACATCGGTAAGGTTTGATTTTTTCCTTAAGTGCAATTCAGAGTGACTAGAATTATATTGAAACCATATATAAACATTTGTCTACTTCAGTCAAATTAAATATTTACTTCAACATTGAATCCTTTCTCAGATTCAATGTAAATGAGGCTTGATGTTTGACTAGACGAGACCAGGTGGTCCAGCAGTATGTCTCCCCCAAAGTAAAAAATGAATCTTAAGCCTATGCTGTTGATTCAGTTATTTCCATTTACACCGTAACATCTGATATAATTGTGTTATACAGTCATCACTAAAATGAGCAAGCAAGGTTGTATAAAATAATACAGGCTACATGTGAGCTACATTTAATGCTCAAAAACATGAGAAAGAAAATCTTTCATTCAAATAAGACGGCTGAGAAAACATTTTTGTAACAATAATTTGTGTGTGTGTGTGTGTACACATATTTTTCCTCTATTTCAGAAGCAGCACCTGAGATCTGTAAAAAGCAATTGCCGTGCTCTGCTCTTGAATGTTTTGAAATAATGGCGTCACCAGAACCAGCTTGTACCTCCACCAGTCACACAGATCTCTGCAGATTTAACGGAAGTTGCATTGAGTATAAATGCGACGCTGCTTTAACCTGCCAATGCGAAGGAAGTCCAGTGAAATTGGCAGGTAGGATATCAATCTGATACCAGCCTTACTTCCATTCTGTTGGGCTTAGAGGCTGTATCATTTCTGTACTTTTTACTGGAACTCCTCTGTTAAGGGATGCTGGTAATCAGACGTGGGTAACCCGGCTTCAAAGAGTAAAAAGACTGACCATATATTTGCTCCACCAACATGCACTAAATCAGCTGATTACAATAATTAGTTCTCCTATCATGCTGAAGAGTTGTGCTAATTAGAATCAGCTGGTTTAGTGCATGGTGCTGGAGAAAATACATGGTCAGTCTTTTTACTCTTTGAAGCCGGGTTACCCACCTCTGCTGGTAATGAAAACATTTCTTACTGGTCTTTATTGTTCTTTCATTTTGGTTCGGATTCTATTAACATTTGTCCTTAACTTTGTGGAACAATTTTAAAGCAAGTTTATTTTTATTTATTTATTGTTTGGCCAATTCAGCAATCAAAAGAAACTTCCCAATCTGAGTCTATGAAGAAAAGGTATAAATTCTTGCATTTAATTGGCAGTCATTGGCCATTAAGAACAATTGTTGATTGAATCCCAGCCTTTGTTTGTTTTTTCTCTTACAATGACCAAAATTAGCTTCATATACAGCCCATATTCCCCATTGAAATGGCACATATTCCCAATGTACCCAATATAATATCCTGTTTTTTGTCTTTTTCCCCAGACTTAACCGAATGCCCTGGAAAAGATGAAGAGCGTAGGTGAAGATATTCAATCATCAAAATGATACACACATCACACATGATACACACAAATCCCTTATTTCATTTCTGTGCTCAATTTTTGGTCAATCACACATTATCTTTGCCCTTTACAGGTGAAATTTAAGTATAGAACAATCACATGACCAGGAAAACAGTGTTAAAAAATAAAATAAAGCAATATTTAATTACATAGACTAATGCAACTGCAACTCCCAATGTGGGACACTTATAGGATAGAGACCATCAGAGCTACTACCTTCCCTGGTCTCAGTGAGGAGGTAGATTTTCCCCTTTTTTGTAAATGTTAGTTTTTTGTTAATCAGCGCTATTAATTTGTCCCATGTGATTGAGTGAATAAATGTTTTTTTTTTTCTTTTTTTTCTTTTTTTGTCCAAAGTGTGCTTTGTGGTATCTAACTGAACTGTCCTTGGTTCAGGTTCCAGCATTACCTCAGGGTGGATTGTTCCTGTTGTTGTTGTTGCTGCTGTTGTTGGAACTGTTCTTGCTGCTCTTGGTGTTGGTGCCATTGCATACTGCGTCTGGAAAGCCTGTCGAAAGCAGGGGTAAGCAATTCCATTCCTGCAGTGCTGGTATCTATACAGGTTTTCACTATCACCAGTTAAATGGCCAAATATATTAACTTCTGATTTGGGGGGTGTGGTGGGGTGGGCGTGGTTTGAGCGTCAGCTGCAGAGAGAGAGAGAGTGAGAGGAGCGGCTCTCGGATCCTTCGTCACAACTGTCAGGTGGAGGTAATCAGCGCCGATAATTGTCAATTGTTTAATTGCGCCGATTGCCTCTGATTGTTTTCAACAGTGAGCCTGGGGTTTTTAAAAGCGGAGACCGGGAGTCTTCGGGAGCGAACGCCGGAGAGAAGACGGAACTGCACAGAATTACTGAACAAAAATAAAAAGATCTGTGTTACGTTGTAGCCGAGCGAAGCCGGTGGCTTAATAAAAGAGCACGCAGTGCTAAAAACCAAAATGTTGTCTCAAGTGAGTCTGTTGGAGGGCAGGAGGGGTGGCACATCTTGCCACAGGATTTTTTTGATGAGAGCGTCAGCCCGCCTAAGTCCAAAGTCGGCCACTGCCCACCCCCTCGTCTCGATGGGGTGAAACAGCTAGTTTCTCTGATGTGTATTGCCGGTTGATTTAATTAGCGGTATTAATGTGACAAGAAGCGCTTTGTCATTTGAATGCATAACACGCACCCACACCCACCAGCAGCCCCCCCCCCCCCCCCCCCCCCCCCCCCCCCCCACCGGTCGACCACACTGGGTGACACCAACCCTGGTGACGCCACTTCACCCAAGTTGCCCACCTATTATTTCTCCCAGGCCACCCTAATATAGCAGGTTAAAACCGGCTCTGGTTGGGATGGTGTTATTCAGATTAAAAGCCTCACCCGTTTTCCTCCATACATAGCGCTGATCATTATGGCCAAACAGTTACATTTTTGTTTAATCTGACCAGAGAACACTCCTCCAAATGGCTTGGTCTCCCTCCTGGTGATCACCGGCAAACTTAATTCTGGCTTTTTTAATGATTTTATGAATTGTTTGGCCATAATAATCAGCGCTATGTATGGAGAAAAAAGGGTGAGGCTATTATTCTGAAGAACACCATTCCAAGCATGGGGGTGGCAGCAACTCTGGAGCCATTTTCATCAAACATCTTTGGAGATACCTTCCAAAGGAGAGTTCCACCTGCTTTAAGCCTATGGTCATTTTCTTCAAAGGAAACACAAGGAAACATTTGTATTTCAGAGATGCAGTGTTCCAGAGCTAAAACGGTCATCAGAACATCACAAAACAGCAATACAAAAGACATCACAATTAAAAGTCAGAAAATAGATAAAAGTCATAAGAACATTTTGGGAGATACTTGCTAGAGGAGGGAACCCATCTGCTTAAAATCTGGAGCCGTAGGGCTGTCTGGGTTCAATCCCCAGCAGCGGTACCTCCGGCTTGGTCAGATGCTCCTACAAACACAATTGGCAGGTGGGAAGCCGGTGAGGGTATGAGTCCTGATCGTTGCATTAGTGACTCCTACTGGTTGGTCAGGGTGCCTGTTCAGCAGGGAGGGGATCTGGGGGAGAAACTCCTCGCTGTCAGGTGAAAAGAAGTGGCTGGCGACTCCACATATATCGGAGGAAACATGTGGTAGTCTACACCTTCCCCAGACTGACCAAAGATAGCGCATCAACCAGGACCATGATACATACAGGGAATTGGTATAACAACTAAATTGGGGAGAAAACGGCAAAAAATAAATAAATAATCTGGAGCCATTTTCATAACACATGTTGAAAGATATGTGCTTACACACAAGGACAGAGACATGTAAAAAGTATAAAATAGTCATAACATGGACACAGGACAACTCCAATGTTACAGGAACAGTAGAAAACAAGTTTCTAACGTGATGACATGCAATGCATATGTTGTCTTCCTGCCTAATTCTAGATGTAATACACATATTACTATTTTATGTCTTAACTGATTATATTCTGTCTGCTGTAAATGTTTCCACAGAGCAAGGAGCTTCACAGGAAGAGCCAATGGATTATGACGGTAAAATATTAAAATCGATCAAAGGGTGAATACCTTAAACATAAATCAAACAAAGGGTGAATATAGAGTGTAACCGATTGAGCGTTTCTTGCCATGAATGTCTGTTTATTAATGTGAATGTTATATGCTACCGGAGAAATTTTCCCATAAGATGAATAAAGTATTTTCTCTATTTATTAATCTATCTACAGTATCCGTCCATCCACCCATCTATTACCTATACCCACTCATCCGGATCAGGGTCACGGTGGGTGCTGGAGCCAATCCCAGCATGCATTAGGCCAGAGGCAGGAATACACCATGGACAGGTCTGCAAACTATTGCAGGTATGTACAGTATTTTTATAGGTCTTAACTGAGGATATATTCTAACTGCTGTTGTTACGTTCCACGTTTTTGTGTGTTTTTTTTCCCCCTAATGTCCAGAGGATCATCAGACCCTACACCCCAGCCAGACCTCTCCGTTCTGCCACCTCTGGACGCTTGGCACCTCCCCCTCTTCGTGTCCGTACTTCCCGTTCGCATCTGCTGTCTGTCCTGGCCCCTCGCTGGTGGAATGACCTTCCCGTGGCGGTCAGAACAGCAGAAAATCTGACTACCTTCAAGCGCAGACTAAAGACTCATCTCTTCAGGCTGCACCTCTCCCCCCCCCAGCCTCTAGTTTAGCTCAATGTACCTAGTTAGGCTAATGCGATCTCGTTAGTTTTGTCTTTGGCAGGATTGTTTTGTTTGATTCTGATTAGTCAAATGTGATTTCAGTGCTAGTTTTGTACTTGGCAGGATTGTTTTGTTTATTTGCTGAACAGGTTACCCTACAGGGTTGGAGTCCTGATCGATGTGGTCACTGCTGGCACTACGATCTTTACTTCACCCTAGTGTGTTTTTCTGCACCTCTGCACTTTGAACTGATGCACTTGTTGTATGTCGCTCTGGATAACAGCGTCTGCTAAATGCCTGTAATGTAATGTAATGTAATGCAATGTTGCAGGAGGGCCATTCATCATCCCATTCGCTGTCCCCACTGTCAATCATTGTTATTCTGGCCTCCACCAATCACATCCCTCCTCTGGAAGATAAAAGCTGCATGGCTGCTGCTGCTCGTAGTCTCTCTGTCATTGATCTTTGTTTGTTTTCACTGTGTGGTTGTGTACGCCTGTGTAGAGATTTAGAGACCTGTGTGTGTGTAAATGTTTCCCCTGCTTGTGTGTATGTGTGTATGTGTGTGTGTGGTTCAGGCCCTGGGGCAGGTAAGACAGAGGCCTTTATACACCGGTGCTACACGCAGGAGGAAACTTGTATAGACACATTAGAAAAGGGGTGGTTGCCAACTGTGTATTTTGTTTGTAAGAGTAGTTACGCAGTCTTTTGTGTTGCTTAGTTAGTTAGTCAGATTATCTTTTGTTCTAGCGCTGTTTGGTTTTGTTTATTTCATTTCTTTGGCTACATCCATGTCCCTTGGCCTTGTGACCTAGTTGTGTCTTTGTTTTGTGTGAACTTGTACAAATGTAAATAGCACTTCACTTGCACTCTTATAATATAACAGCTTTAATATCACCTGCAACTTTGTATGACCTGATTATTTCCACTAAACTTGCTCAACGCCTTTTTTGATCCGGTCACTTTATTTCACTAAATATGTTACATACTCCCTCCTGCTCCTAGACACCTTGAGAGATGTAATAGCTGTTGATATTTCCATAGAGCAAGATCCTCTATGGAACCACCCTCTATGAAAAAGAAACTGATAGGAGCACAACCCTTCTCGCTAGCAGCAGTCATCCCACTACCCTGAAAAAGGGCCTCCCTAAAGTCAGTTTTACAGACTCAGACGTATTTGCCATTCCACTGATGATTTTATTCACAAGGCCTCAGCTATGAAACAACGCTTCCTAGATCGGGGTTACTCTAACGAAAATGTTAACGAAGCCTACAAATTGACACTTTCAAAACCGCGACTCAAGTTTTTACAAAAAACCCAGAAAAAGAGTAAAGACTTCTCTGTCGCGTGTATCACTACTTTTTCTCCCAAATCTATTATGATTAAAAACATAATTATGAAGCATTTGGCATCTTCTCACAACAGATCCTGCTCTTGTCTCTCAATTCAAGGATTCCCCCCCCTTTTTGTTCACAAAACGGCGCCCAATTTGCGCAATAAGCTCGTCCGTGCCAATCTTAGTACCGGCCCCTCGCAGTCACGCCTAGTACCCCTTAGGGATGGGAACTACCCATGTGGAAACTGTGCCCAGTGTCACAACACTTCGAAGACCTATGATTTTAGTCATCCCCAGTCTGGGAAACGTTTTCGGATTAAAGGTGTCATTACATGCAACACCAAAAATATGATCTATACCATGAGATGCCCGTGTGATCTAATGTATGTAGGAAAAACATCAAGATGTCTAAAACAAAGAATCAGTGAGCACAAAAGTACTATCAGACGAAAAGACTATTTAAAGCTATTTTTGAGGATTACAATTGTGAATGATTTTTATTTTATTATTATGTTTATTTTTGGAGGGTAGCTTAAATTGATAAGAATGTAGGATAGGCATATATAAGCATTATGCTTCTGCCTGTGCCTTTTCAGTCACTACCTAATACATAGATTGTTGACTTGTTTATACTGTCTAGACTGTCCCACAATAAGAGTTCATGGAGCATGAAAGGAATATATTCAAATCAATCAACAGGAGAAGTATACATTTCTAAATAAATTATACTATTTTTACTTATTTGGCTAAACTTTCTGTGGCCCACAAACAGACAGTATATTGATGGGACAAACATATGTTTGGTTATGTTTGCAAGATTCAATAGTTATTTAATAGTCCTAAATATTTGTAATTTTTATCTGTATTCATTTGTTCAATGTATTATACAGGGGGACCCAGAGCTGAGAAGGACAGACCCACAGAGACAGCCCCTGGCACAGGAGCAAAACAAAATGGAGCTGGAAGACATGAATGACGCTCAGTAGAGCGCTCCTCTCGGTCCGTGGAGACACAGGGCCAGGATGCCAGTGATGGGGCTGCAGGCCGAGGGGCTGAGGCGTAAGGAGGGTGTCTGCCACTTCCTCTACTGGTCGCCAGAGGGCGACATAATTGTTGGCTGCAGCTTCCTCTACTGGTCAGAAGAGGGCGACATTATCATTGTATTTTGTGTTCTGTTGACTTATTGATTTCACCTGTTTTGATTAGTGATTCTTTGCACCTGGGGGATAGGGATGGGGAAATTTTTTGGGATTTATTTTTTCTTAGTTTGTAATTAGTTTAATCAGATTTATGATTTATAAGTTTTTTAGGGCATTTATGTTTACTGTTATTTAGAAATTCCTGTCTTATTTTGAAAGTGTTTTCACTGGGATCCTGCAATTGGGCACAGCTGTGTATGAATGGTAAAAGGTGTGGTTTGTTTCATTCTGTTTAATAAATCACACAAAACTGACAGCCTTGGAGTCCGTGGATGATTGCTGGAATGTGCTCAAATCACCTACTCCCACACCTGCAGTGTATGGAAGAAAATGCATTTTTAAAAGATTAAGAACTCATCAAATTTAAGAGATGTACATTTTTTAACTGTGAAATCAATATATTTGACTTTCAACTGTGAGCAATATGTAATTAATTCACATTGCATTTTATAGTTCTGAATTCACATCTCAAACAGTACTTCCCAAAATTCCAATCTTAAAATACCAGAAATTCATGTTCCATTTTTCCAGTGCCACAATTTCTGTTTTTAAGAGTCCAGTTTATAGAAACTCAGCTTGTAGGAATTCAGTTTCAAAACCTCGCACGGAACATCTGGGTAACTCGAGAAAAGGGGTAGAACGTGCTGTTCTAGTCCCACAGCAACAAGGTGAGCAAAAATACTGAGATTACTATCGCTGTAATGTGAATGAGCGACAGGCCTTCAACCTGTAGAAACAAATAAATGAAACAGATCAACAACATTGATTTTCCAACCCTAAATCAGCATCACTGAACCAGCACTCCTGTATAACTGCACATGCAGTATATGAGCGAAGCTGCAGCAGGTCTTTAGTCCTGATTCTTACAGACATTCTCACCTGAGCTCTTTGCTGCTATGTGGTAGATGTCAGTTTGTTTCTCTCCAGTGTCGGGGTTGGTGTAGCACAGGTTGAGACTGCGTGACTTCCAGCCCGATGCTGGCTCAAGGACAGTGCTGATGCTGTACAGTTCATCCTCTCCCTGGGTGATGTTAGTCTGACTGCGCTCAGTCACAGTCGAATCATTCTCATTGGTCCAGAAGGCGGATGGCTGGGGGAACCATCCAGAGGAGTTGAAGTGCAGACATTTTCCTTTCAGGGAAATACTGCCTAATATGGAAGGCTTTGCTGGTGAGGATTAAGAACCAGATATACAAGTCACATCCAAGCTATATAAAGCAACAACGTCAGATGACGTCAGACGTCAACGTCAGACAATACAGTCCATTAATTTCTTGCATTAGTTCATTTAGTATTTGTCGATTAATAAATTTGTTTTTTATATTTGGGGAGCTGCATCACTGCTCTTGAACAGTGTTTAAGGTAATCATACTGTGCAATATACTGTCCTAAACGGGGTACTATACATAATTTTAGTTGACAACTGAAATGATGAAACACCAGTGAATGGATCATGACCGTAAACAACAAATAAATTTATACATTCATGTTTTAAGGAAATTTATAAAAGTTATTGAAGTTTTTTTTTTGGTCTTTTTAAAAAAAAATAATACATTTCAAAACATAGGCTGACACCAGTAGATGTCCACCAAATTTGCATTTTTAAAAAAAAGTAACTGTTGGATATTCTAATTCTTCCAAAGTACTTTCTGATTCTTCTACCAGAATCCATTGGAGGTGAGACCATTAATATTGTTGGGATATGTTTTATATTTACGAGTAGGAATTTGGCAGATGCTCATATCCAGAATGACTAGTGTATAATGTATTTGGTGTAAATACGAATGGGCTGGTCTTCAGACTCATGACTCACTGGGTGCAAAGCACTGCTCAAGTGATTCTCATAAAGGACTCAAGACTCATATATTTAACATCAATTACGGTGTCATCACTGAAGTGCTATGCTTCCAAGTTCAAGTAAGTGCAGCTCAGAGAAAAAAACAAAGAAGGAAACGATTATTTGTCAGGTGGTTTGCAAAACCTGGCATGGATATTAAAGCCTTACCAGCCACAGAAAGATTGACACTGGCATGAAGTCGATGACTATAGCCTTCACACCACACACCACAAATGTCTTTTCCTGAATCATGTAGCCTGAGATTCGATATCTTCAGAAATGTGTCCTCCAGTGTAATATTATAATTCAGTTCAATGCGGTCGCTGTAGTCTGGATCCTCATCCTGCTTCGGCCTCTGATTGTTTTCAACACAGACATGCATATTTAACTAGACAAGAAAGCACGCCCTCAGCCAACCTAAGCCGTGCAGCCCCGGAAGTAAGCTTGCACTGTGCATGTCCTCGTTGTTGAATGCAAAACATTGAGCTCCCCATTAAAGTGAATGGGGAATATCAGACTTTTGAAGGCAAAATAATCTTCCCTGATGGTATTTTGAAACCCGATTGAGGACTGTTACGTTTCATATTAAAAGCAGATTGAAAAATATGCATTATGTAATAAAATATGCTCATTCAAAAAAATATTTTCCTAAGACGTCTGGACCAATGAGGTTTTTTTTTGGTTGTTAAATCACATGATTTCTGCATTGAATTCAATGGGCAGCAAGCTCTTTTGCCCTCAACAGCTGTGAACATGCGCAGTATGTTTCCCGATACTTCCTAGGCTTCACTGACTGGCCACTCCTACCCTCTCCAGTTCCTGTGTACGCTCTATGATTTTCAAAGGCATAAATGGCAGTGCTCCGCCTGATTTATTTCCTCCACGCCCTCCTTACGCTCTCTGGTGCAAGAAGGAAGTGACAGGGCAAAACTGTGTGGGCCAGTGATGTCACTTTTGGGAATAACTATGTGAATATCCGTGATGAAATATTAAAAAGTATAAGATAGCACTTTAGACACAATTAAAATGAGACTTTAAAAAAGCAACGAAAAAATGAGAAATATGAGTTTCTCTTTCTGGGCAATGTAGTATATGAAAAACACGTTTTCAACGAACAAAAATGCTAAGTTACTCACATATACGAAGCACTGTCTGTAAGTCATTACTTCAAATAATTCATTCATTACTACAAATCTAGGCCTGCCATTAAATGTATTGATATCAAAATTGTGCCAAGTTACATGAAACAATATTGGCTATCTTAGCTCAGACAAATTAAACAAGCTGTATTCCAAAGCAATGCTACCCAATGTTTCCTAAATTATTAAGTTATGAAACATTATGTGCTTCTGTCCCTCCCAGGGGTCACCTGGCATGTGACACACAATTCCTCGTATTTCTTGTTTGAATTGATTTTTTTTTGTCATCAAAAAAAAAGAAAGAAAAAAAAACGCTCTCATGCCATAGTCTGTGGGTTAAAGAACTATTGTCTGTCGGTAGTGGAACAGCTGACCAGGATAATATGGAAAATAATAAACATATTTACCCAGCAATGAACTGACTGGACCGGTTGGTGTTGTTTGAAATGCTGAGAGTAGACAAGGCGGATCAATCAGCTGGGTGTGTTTTTTCTGGTAATACTGGACTCATTAGCATTTTATTTTATTTTTTTATTTTAACCTCTTAGTGCATAGCCCCTAGTGATTACACTCAAACATATAAGCTTTCTAACGATGTATAACATGTCTAATTCTGCTTTTGGAATAGCGTTTTATAGGTCAGCATAACAGAAAATATTCTTAGCATTCTTAGCATTCACTTACGCATTCACTCTGTTAGCAGACAAATACGCTGCACCTAACGAAACGTGGTCAGGGATATTTCGTAATTTCTTGAAAAATACTATCTCATAAAAAACACGTTTTCAACGTACAAAAATGCCAGGTTACTCACACATACAAGACATACACCGTCTATAACTCATTCATTCAGCCTTCCAAAATCCAGACCTGCCATTAAAAGTTTTGATATCAAAATGACGCCAAGTTACGGTACTACAAACAATATAGGCTATCTTGCCTGACCGAAATTAAATACGATGTATTCCAAAGCAATGCTACCCAATGTTTCCTAAATTATTAAGTTATGAAACATTATGTGCTTCTGTCCCTCCCAGGGATCACCTGGCATTATTATTTCCTCAATTCTTTCAAGTCACTTGGCCCTGTGTGTATAAGCATGCAGTACATGGACAAGCCAAACATGTGTGGATGGCTTTCTCACAGTGAAGATTGATTGAATAGGCGTCTATATGTCCAAGTTGTTGGTATGTATGTATTTCGCTGCCCAGCCTTTCTGTTGCGTGAATGATTGTATGTTTCTTGGTATAAACGTCTGTTCGTAAATGTGAATGTAACATGCTGCGAGGAAAATGTCTCCATGGGGATAAAGAAGTTCTCTATGTATGTATGTACAATACGTATTTGACATGCGGCATTTATTGTACGTAGCAAATATACAATAACTTGTACATTTACTCAAATTCAGTTCAGAAGCAAGTACAAACATATGTTTCCTGGAGAAATATGCTTCCTGTAGTTACTCACCAGCAGTTGTCTACATGAATTTTAGTGTGTTCCATGAGGCAATTTGAAATATTTGACACTTTGATCTGACACAAAGTTTGCATGACATGTAAAATGCTAAGATTACAAAACACAGGGCCAAGTGACTTGAAAGAATTGAGGAAATGTTGGGTAGCATTGCTTTGGAATACATCGTATTAATTTCGGTCAGGCAAGATAGCCTATATTGTTTGTAGTACCGTAACTTGGCGTCATTTTGATATCAAAACTTGTAATGGCAGGTCTGGATTTTGGAAGTCTGAATGAATGAGTTATAGACGGTGTATGCCTTGTATGTGTGAGTAAATTGGCATTTTTGTACGTTGAAAACGTGTTTTTTATGAGATATCATTTCATTTTGCAAAGCGTTTTATTATGAGAGTGAGAAATGCGAAGTGACCCTGTAAGAAACGGTTGTGGATTATGGCTATCCTTGTGTGAAATTGTACAGTGATGAGCGTGTACCGTTTAGCAGTTTCGGTTTGCTATATATGTAAAACAGTGGCTGTGAGAAAGGGTGCGGTGGCGTATAAGTGTAAATGCATCAGAAACGCAGGTGAAATATGGTCAGTGGTATGTACTCACGGATTTGACGGCCATCCAACGAGCCTTGATTGACAAAAGAATCAGCAAGCCCGTAGAATTAGAGCTGCCTAGGTCGCAACTTGCGTACCCTTCTGTCCTGCTCCGTTGTCTGTTATTTCGTGGAGATGCACTTTTAGTGTTTGTAAGGTTTATAAGGCATTTTGATAGGCTTATCTGCAGGTGGGAATCCTCTTCGTCGTTTTGCTAAGCTAGAACCGGAAAACTTGATAATGGAGAATAGGAGCAGACGCATATGTCCCAGCAGGCTTTGCATATGATAAAATAACAACAGTGTGAGAGAAATTAGGATGAAATTATGAAATAGCATAGTTGAAACAATATGTTTTTAGCAGAATGGGCATGTAGGTGAAGGTTGACATGATCACAGACTATAGTGCGAAGTAAATGGAATGGCCATGAGCGAGCTTAGTTTCCTTATCAAATGGTATATATAACAGTCGCTATAAAGCAATAGCCGTTAAAGTGGAGGGTTAAGTAACGTGTGAAGTCTATTGCACTGATGTGCTTTTCTTATGTTTAGTACTTGTAGTTATAATTATGAGTGAGTCATGATTTTAAATGTAATGTTTTAATGGGGAGTTGCAGAATGTACATACGTAGTAATTGTTTGTATGTGGCTAGATAGAGAACAGGGTGAGGTAACATGAATGTAGAAATGTGGCGTTTGCCCACTAGGCAACAGGCGGATTAGCTGTTTATACTGGAAATGTTTCAGAGTTAAAAGGTATGGGTATTTTGCGTTTGTATGCGAGTTTTTGATTGGGTCGTGTAGGTGAAGATTTGGCTGGTGTCGGTAAAATGTCCAATGGGGAGACATGTTGTTAGTGGGATAGGCGGCAGGAAAATAAGAATGAGAAGAAGAAGAAGAAGAAGAAGAAGAAGAAGAAGAAGAAGGAGAAAACGCAAAATCCCCTTAGTTTGGGGCTTTATTGTGTGGACATGTGAAGTTGTTTATGAAATCTGTTTGTTGAAATGGGGTCAGAATGTACAGAATTTAATGTTTTTAAGGGCTGAGTGTCTGTGGCTGTTGTGGTTATTTCTGTGGGGAACCCTGAAAAGTGCCAAACTCTCGGTACTGTATAGGTATGGGGCATGCCCCCGCCAAGGCGTAACTTGGCGGGATGGCATACCTGCCATCCCTATTATTATTGAGGACTTCTGAACATAGGTAAGCCATATGTTTTTTGATAGACCTAGCTGACATCGTTTTCTGGAGCAAAACAGAAGCGAATAGAACAGTAGCATTGATACTGTCTGTCTCCATCTACTGAACATAGAGGAGATTTCATCATTGCTATGTAAGTATTACTGCTCAAAATATTTCGGTTATATACGTTTTTTTTGAAATTGAGTATCTTTAAATAGGTTAGTGGTGTTATATAACGTGAGTATTTCACACTGTAATGTAAGCGTTAGATAGAAGTGTAATAGGCCTAGTTTTTGTGAAGCATGCAACAGTGATGACGTGAGAGTTGGAACATTGCCAAAACGTGGTGGACGGTTGAAAATTGTTTTCATGTTGTCCCATCCCCATACAAGAAAACATACGAGAGTACAGAGTATAGAAATACACACGAGTTAATTATTACATTTTTCATGTCACTTGTATTTGTCTTTGTCCTAACACTGTAGCTTACTCTTCTGCCTCGTTGGCTTTGCAGAGGTTAGGTTAGAATAGTGTTCACTGTGTGAACTGTGTTCTTAGCTAGAAATAGCTGTACAAAATAAGTATTATACCTTTCTGAACTTGTGTTCAGCAGTTGCCTACGACCATGATATGCACTTTTTGTACGTCGCTTTGGATAAAAGCGTCTGCGAAATAAATGTAATGTAATGTAATTACACATTTAGGTACTGCACCGCATTGTGTGACAATATTTTTGCATTATTTCTTTAATCTGATAGCAATGTTTCAGCCTTCATAAGGGGCTCATTTATATGCTTTATAATGGACAAAAAGCATTTTATTCAATTTTGGAGAGATTTTGGATATGTTTCTGGACACCTAGCTATTTTAGACCACTGTACTGGCTGAAAGCTTGTAATTCCCACTCGAAAATTATGCAACAGTGATTTTCTTGAGTCAAAACAGTTGACTTGTAGTGAAATATGTGAATATGTTGTGATTTACAGCAATGCATAATTTAGACATTGTGGATAGATTTGGAGATGCTGGGTACACTGCTTAGTTTTTGCTTCATACATCTATAGTAGCTCTACATATCCACCCTTATATTTTAGGAACTTGTGGTCAAGAAGTTTTTGATCTAGCACATGTATAGTTTAACCTGTATATATGCAATCTTTCAGTATTTCATTGCAAACTTAAAAAGTGCAAATTTATTTTTGATTTTTTGTCAAAACAATTGGATTTGTGGCACTTTATTTCTTCCAAAAGTATGCATATAAACTAATCTGTGTTAGTATTGTAAATTGTACAAATGCCTTGCTTCATTTAAGCCATTTTTCAAGTCTCTGTGGTGTTCACATCTGGAGTTATAAGGCTTTAAATAGGGTACCCCCTAAATGGGCAAGGATTGGCAAGATTTGGCTTGTGCGCTAAGAGGTTAACCTTGATTTACCCAGGGTATGTTCACTGAGCACGGATGCTCTTTTGCAGGAACGCCCTGCTTCACACTCATACACATTCACACCTGGGATCTGCCCAGTACAACCACAATCCTCTATTGTTGGCCGCTGAGCAGCTCCACTAAATTATTCCACATAACAATTTTGATGCTTGGTGGTGCAGTCAGACTCATGATGACTGGCTGTTGTAGATTAACTTGATTTTATTTTCTTTCATACAGAATGCTCACTATCTTCAGTGAAGGTACTGGGACACAGGAGTTTGGTCTGGAAAAGAGGATCTGAAAGAAACCCCTGTTCTTATCAGGGGAGACCACAGCACCCAGGATCAGGAAGAATGGAGAGAGCCATTTTCATTTAATATTTTGGGACGTATTTACAAGAAAAAAGATCCACCTGCTTTAGATCTGGAGCCATTTTCATTTAATCTTTTGGGACGTATTTACAAGAAAAAAGATCCACCTGCTTCAGATCTGGGCCATTTTCATCAAACCTTTTGGGAGAATCTTACCAGAGGAGAGACCTGCCTGCTTTAAATCCAGGGTTGTTTTCATCAAAGATTCGGGAGATGCAGCTTTCCACAGGTAAAATGGACAACAGAGCAACACAATATAGCACAATACAACACAAAAGACATCACAAGACAAGATAAGAAAATAGGTGTAAGTAATTTAAAAGCTAATAAAAAACACATTGGGAGAAACTTACTAGAGGAGAAAGCCACCTGCTTCAAGCCTTTTTCACATAAAACGTTGCAGATATGTGCTTAAAAAACATGGAACTGGGACTACACAAGAATATTCGAACAAGACCAAACCAACAAAATATGAAAAAAAAAATATATATATATATTTAAAAATAAGACAGACAACACTAATGCTACAGGAAACCTAATGGAGAGAAGGAAAGATGAATTGTAATCAAATTAAATCAATATTTCCCACTTAAACAGTAATGGGCTGGATTCATAAATGTGTATCACACAGAAGGATAATGCATGTGCACACAGAGGTTTGTGCAGAAGAAGGTCCGGGCATAAGGACACGTGAATGTGAGCGGTGCTAGTTGCACTTATTATAAAGCTATTTGTGTAGTTATTATTTCTTTTTTCACTTCCGTATGTGAGTGAACAACAGCATCCACATCATGTATTGCAGTTTTTTTTTTTTTTTTAAACTACGTATCGGGACCCAGAATGGCTGGCAGGAGTGTTTGAGGTGCGTCCCAGAATGAGTCAGCATTTTGCTTGGCTATGCTAGAATCTGTGTATTATGGGTCCCTAAAACTACCACCTCTTTATAATTTGGGTCCCAATATTAAAGAAGTATTCATAATTTGGGTCCCAATATTAAAAAGCTTAAGTTGGAATTTCTTGTTTTGTATGTGGAAAGAATCAGAGGCCTGACCGGGAAGCTAATATGCTAATTGCTTTTTCTCCTTCAGTTAGGCTGCTATTGTTTGTTTATGACGTTATTGGTAAGATTCTTTTTGTGTCGAAATTCATTTTTTTTTATGCAATTCATTTTTCACTTTCATATGTGAGTGACCAACAGCATCGACATCACAGTGTATTACAGTGTATTTTAAACCATGCATAGGAACCCAAAATTGGTGGCAGGAGTATTTGAGGTGGGTCTTGGAATGAGTCGGCAGTCAGCCAGGCTATGCTAGCATGTGTGTTTGATGGGTCTGAAAAACTACTCCGCATTTCTAATTTTGGTTTCTGTGATTCTTTATGATCATAGCACCATATTTTATTTGCAACCCCCATAGCACCATATTTTATTTTGTGTCCAGTTTCAAGTACTTTGATTACACCAGGCTATGTATACATTCTGTGTGATTAGATAGCTTGAGCTTTTACATGTAATATAAATACAAGCAGACACATTTACGGAAGATATGCTTAATTGTAAAAAGAATAAAACAAAATTAATGCCACAGCATATGACTGTGCTGAGAGACATCTTTGTGCTTTCACAAGACTAATTAAGTGCAAATTGTTTCTTGCAGAACAGAAAAATGCTGGTTGGGTGCTGGTTTCTCTTGCCATTTTTTTTCATCTCATCGGTAATGTTTGATTTTTATCTTTAAGCACAATTCAGAGTGACTAGAATTATATGGAAACCACATATGCATATTTGTCTATTTTATAAAGAAAATCTTTCTTTCATTCAAATACAATGAGAACTTTTTTTCAATAATTTGTGTGTGTGTGTCTGTCTGCCTGTGCTTGTGTGTGTGTGCGCGTATGTGTCTGTCTGCCTGTGTGTGTGTGTGTGTGTGTATGTGTCTGTCTGCCTGTGCTTGTGTGTGTGTGTGTGTGTGTGTGTGTGTGTGTGCGTGTCTGTCTGCCTGCGCTTTCTGTGTGTGTGTGTGTGTGTCTGTATGTCTGTTTGTCTGTGTCCTCTATTTTAGGTGCAGAAGCTGACTACTGCATTCAGAAATTGTCATGCAATGCCACTACATGCTTTGAAATTAGGGGAAGAACAGACCCAGTTTGCTACTCCACCCAGCAAACAGAAACCTGCAGTATTAACGGAAACCACGTCAAGCTGAAGTCTGATATACAATTGCGATGTTCATGCATGAAAAATGGTTCATGCAAACTGGATTGTAAAGGTTAATACCAGCCATATTTTTCCATTCTGTTCGGTCTTGAGGCCATTTCATTTTATTTTATTTCCTTCATTCTTTTGTTTTTTTTTTTTTTTTTTTTTTTTTTTTTTTTTTTTTTTTTTTTTTTTTTTGGCAAGTTCAGCAATCACTAAAACATGCAAATTTGAGTTCATGAAGGCATAATTCTTGCATTTAATTCATTGGCAGCTAACAAATGGTGGTTGCATCCCAGCCTTTGTTATTTCTCTAACAATGACTAAAATTAGCTTGAAATATAGTCCAGATTCCCCTTTTGAAATGGCACATATTACCAATATTCCAAATATGATGTCCTGGTTTTTTCTTTTTCCCAGATATTCCTGAATGCTCTGAAATAGATCAAAACGGTAAGTGCAGACATTTTTCATTTTGTAAAGTCAGCATAAAAACGAATTGGAGATGATGTTTCACCAGTGCATAATATTCTCATGCAGTTGCATTTAACAATATATTCCACAATAGGCACATTCCGCCACCATTATACACACAAAACAAAAGTTCATTACAATTCATAACATGGCATTGAAAAAGACTAAACACCTGCAAACACCAGGTCCATGTGGACCTACAGTTGGAATAAATGTCTTAACTGATCATATTACAAATGTTGTACACACATTGTCATGGAATGGGAGCTCCATCCAGATGAAACAAAGCACAGTGAAGGTAATATATTTCTATCTATGCTCATGAAACACGTGAGCATTGCTCTCAGCTATTGTGCTGTATCAAAACTGTGGTGGGTATACCAGTATGGGGGACTGGTATAAGAACTTGACAGTGCTTGATAAGTTTTCATAAACAGTGCTTAAGAAATGCTAGATATTTTTTCTCCTATTCTACCAGTGAACAGATGAATTGAATAGATTTGCTTTTTTTTTAGCAGACTATGGTGGGTGGAGGGCAGTGGGAATTGTGCAGAAATCTGGATGCACTGGTTGCCTGCTTTGGAATATCAGGTGATGAATATTTAGTCCAGGGGAAAAGTCATGTGCAACAGGGCAAAGCAGATGCTCTTATGCAGAGCAGCATACAGTAATCAAAAATGTGTATCTTTTTGCTAGAAAAAGCCAACAGTATGTATGCCTACAATGTCTCTGCCACTGTACTCAACTGAAGTGAGACATTATCAAATTATCAGTGCATTCAATGTTTCACAGGTGAAGGGTCAGAGGGGATTAACACCAACAGGACCGAGTCATCTGGTAAAACTTTGGATTTTTTATAAATTTTTTGCATCAAGCCACCTATTTGGTTTCTACCAGACAATAAATGCAAAAAAAAATTTAATTTCTGTGTTCAATTTTGGGATAAGAATTAATGACACATTATCTTTGTCTTTTAAAGATGAAATTTAAGTATAGCACAATCACATGACGAGGCTTACAGTGTAAAAAAAACAATAAAATAAAATAAAGCAATATTTAATTACATAGACTAAAGCAACTGCAGCTCCCAATGCGGGGAACTTAAAGGATAGAGACCATCAGAGCTACTACCTTCCCTGGTCTCAGTGAGGAGGTAGATTTTCCCCTTTTTTGTAAATGGTAGTTTTTTTGTGAAACAGCGCAATCAATTTGTCCCTTGTGATTGAGTGCATAAATGTTTTTTTTGTTTTTTGTTTTTTTTTAGCGTGTTTTGTGGTATCTGACTGAAATGCCCTTGGTTCAGGTTCCAGCATGACCCCACTGCAGATTGCTGCTGCTGCTGCTGTTGTTGCTGCTGCTGCTGTTGTTGGTGCCGGTGCCATTGCATACTGCGTCTGGAAGACCCGTCGAAAGCATTGCCATTCCTGCAAGGCTGGCTGGCTGGCTGGAAGACAGGAATGCTGACTCAGTAGAGTGCTCCTCTCGGTCCGTGGAGACACAGGGGCAGGATTCCAGTGATGGGGCTGCAGGCCGAGGGGCTGAGGCGTAAGGAGGGTGTCTGCCACTTCCTCTACTGGTCAGAGGGTGACATGATTGTTGGCTGCAGCTTCCTCTACTGGTCACCAGTAGAGGAAGGACATTATCATTGTATTTTGTGTTCTGTTGACTTATTGCTTTCACCTGTTTTGATTAGTGATTCTTTGCACCTGGGGGATAGGGATGGAACGATTTTGTGGGATTTATTTTTTCTTATTTTGTAATTAGTTTAATCAGATTTATGATTTATAAGTTTGTTAGGGTCTTTATGTTTACTTTTATTTAGAAATTCCTGTCCTATTTTGAAAGTGTTTTCACTGGGATCCTGCAATTTGGCACAGCTGTGTATAAATGGTAAAAGGTGTGGTTTGTTTCATTCTGTTTAATAAATCACACAAAACTGACAGCCTTGGAGTCCGTGGATGATTGCTGGAATGTGCTCAAATCACCTACTCCCACACCTGCAGTGTATGGAAGAAAATGCATTTTTAAAAGATTAAGAACTCATCAAATTTAAGAGATGTACATTTTTTAACTGTGAAATCAATATATTTGACTTTCAACTGTGAGCAATATGTAATTAATTCACATTGCATTTTATAGTTCTGAATTCACATCTCAAACAGTACTTCCCAAAATTCCAATCTTAAAATACCAGAAATTCATGTTCCATTTTTCCAGTGCCACAATTTCTGTTTTTAAGAGTCCAGTTTATAGAAACTCAGCTTGTAGGAATTCAGTTTCAAAACCTCGCACGGAACATCTGGGTAACTCGAGAAAAGGGGTAGAACGTGCTGTTCTAGTCCCACAGCAACAAGGTGAGCAAAAATACTGAGATTACTATCGCTGTAATGTGAATGAGCGACAGGCCTTCAACCTGTAGAAACAAATAAATGAAACAGATCAACAACATTGATTTTCCAACCCTAAATCAGCATCACTGAACCAGCACTCCTGTATAACTGCACATGCAGTATATGAGCGAAGCTGCAGCAGGTCTTTAGTCCTGATTCTTACAGACATTCTCACCTGAGCTCTTTGCTGCTATGTGGTAGATGTCAGTTTGTTTCTCTCCAGTGTCGGGGTTGGTGTAGCACAGGTTGAGACTGCGTGACTTCCAGCCCGATGCTGGCTCAAGGACAGTGCTGATGCTGTACAGTTCATCCTCTCCCTGGGTGATGTTAGTCTGACTGCGCTCAGTCACAGTCGAATCATTCTCATTGGTCCAGAAGGCGGATGGCTGGGGGAACCATCCAGAGGAGTTGAAGTGCAGACATTTTCCTTTCAGGGAAATACTGCCTAATATGGAAGGCTTTGCTGGTGAGGATTAAGAACCAGATATACAAGTCACATCCAAGCTATATAAAGCAACAACGTCAGATGACGTCAGACGTCAACGTCAGACAATACAGTCCATTAATTTCTTGCATTAGTTCATTTAGTATTTGTCGATTAATAAATTTGTTTTTTATATTTGGGGAGCTGCATCACTGCTCTTGAACAGTGTTTAAGGTAATCATACTGTGCAATATACTGTCCTAAACGGGGTACTATACATAATTTTAGTTGACAACTGAAATGATGAAACACCAGTGAATGGATCATGACCGTAAACAACAAATAAATTTATACATTCATGTTTTAAGGAAATTTATAAAAGTTATTGAAGTTTTTTTTTTGGTCTTTTTAAAAAAAAATAATACATTTCAAAACATAGGCTGACACCAGTAGATGTCCACCAAATTTGCATTTTTAAAAAAAAGTAACTGTTGGATATTCTAATTCTTCCAAAGTACTTTCTGATTCTTCTACCAGAATCCATTGGAGGTGAGACCATTAATATTGTTGGGATATGTTTTATATTTACGAGTAGGAATTTGGCAGATGCTCATATCCAGAATGACTAGTGTATAATGTATTTGGTGTAAATACGAATGGGCTGGTCTTCAGACTCATGACTCACTGGGTGCAAAGCACTGCTCAAGTGATTCTCATAAAGGACTCAAGACTCATATATTTAACATCAATTACGGTGTCATCACTGAAGTGCTATGCTTCCAAGTTCAAGTAAGTGCAGCTCAGAGAAAAAAACAAAGAAGGAAACGATTATTTGTCAGGTGGTTTGCAAAACCTGGCATGGATATTAAAGCCTTACCAGCCACAGAAAGATTGACACTGGCATGAAGTCGATGACTATAGCCTTCACACCACACACCACAAATGTCTTTTCCTGAATCATGTAGCCTGAGATTCGATATCTTCAGAAATGTGTCCTCCAGTGTAATATTATAATTCAGTTCAATGCGGTCGCTGTAGTCTGGATCCTCATCCTGCTTCGGCCTCTGATTGTTTTCAACACAGACATGCATATTTAACTAGACAAGAAAGCACGCCCTCAGCCAACCTAAGCCGTGCAGCCCCGGAAGTAAGCTTGCACTGTGCATGTCCTCGTTGTTGAATGCAAAACATTGAGCTCCCCATTAAAGTGAATGGGGAATATCAGACTTTTGAAGGCAAAATAATCTTCCCTGATGGTATTTTGAAACCCGATTGAGGACTGTTACGTTTCATATTAAAAGCAGATTGAAAAATATGCATTATGTAATAAAATATGCTCATTCAAAAAAATATTTTCCTAAGACGTCTGGACCAATGAGGTTTTTTTTTTGGTTGTTAAATCACATGATTTCTGCATTGAATTCAATGGGCAGCAAGCTCTTTTGCCCTCAACAGCTGTGAACATGCGCAGTATGTTTCCCGATACTTCCTAGGCTTCACTGACTGGCCACTCCTACCCTCTCCAGTTCCTGTGTACGCTCTATGATTTTCAAAGGCATAAATGGCAGTGCTCCGCCTGATTTATTTCCTCCACGCCCTCCTTACGCTCTCTGGTGCAAGAAGGAAGTGACAGGGCAAAACTGTGTGGGCCAGTGATGTCACTTTTGGGAATAACTATGTGAATATCCGTGATGAAATATTAAAAAGTATAAGATAGCACTTTAGACACAATTAAAATGAGACTTTAAAAAAGCAACGAAAAAATGAGAAATATGAGTTTCTCTTTCTGGGCAATGTAGTATATGAAAAACACGTTTTCAACGAACAAAAATGCTAAGTTACTCACATATACGAAGCACTGTCTGTAAGTCATTACTTCAAATAATTCATTCATTACTACAAATCTAGGCCTGCCATTAAATGTATTGATATCAAAATTGTGCCAAGTTACATGAAACAATATTGGCTATCTTAGCTCAGACAAATTAAACAAGCTGTATTCCAAAGCAATGCTACCCAATGTTTCCTAAATTATTAAGTTATGAAACATTATGTGCTTCTGTCCCTCCCAGGGGTCACCTGGCATGTGACACACAATTCCTCGTATTTCTTGTTTGAATTGATTTTTTTTTTTTGTCATCAAAAAAAAGAAAGAAAAAAAAACGCTCTCATGCCATAGTCTGTGGGTTAAAGAACTATTGTCTGTCGGTAGTGGAACAGCTGACCAGGATAATATGGAAAATAATAAACATATTTACCCAGCAATGAACTGACTGGACCGGTTGGTGTTGTTTGAAATGCTGAGAGTAGACAAGGCGGATCAATCAGCTGGGTGTGTTTTTTCTGGTAATACTGGACTCATTAGCATTTTATTTTATTTTTTTATTTTAACCTCTTAGTGCATAGCCCCTAGTGATTACACTCAAACATATAAGCTTTCTAACGATGTATAACATGTCTAATTCTGCTTTTGGAATAGCGTTTTATAGGTCAGCATAACAGAAAATATTCTTAGCATTCTTAGCATTCACTTACGCATTCACTCTGTTAGCAGACAAATACGCTGCACCTAACGAAACGTGGTCAGGGATATTTCGTAATTTCTTGAAAAATACTATCTCATAAAAAACACGTTTTCAACGTACAAAAATGCCAGGTTACTCACACATACAAGACATACACCGTCTATAACTCATTCATTCAGCCTTCCAAAATCCAGACCTGCCATTAAAAGTTTTGATATCAAAATGACGCCAAGTTACGGTACTACAAACAATATAGGCTATCTTGCCTGACCGAAATTAAATACGATGTATTCCAAAGCAATGCTACCCAATGTTTCCTAAATTATTAAGTTATGAAACATTATGTGCTTCTGTCCCTCCCAGGGATCACCTGGCATTATTATTTCCTCAATTCTTTCAAGTCACTTGGCCCTGTGTGTATAAGCATGCAGTACATGGACAAGCCAAACATGTGTGGATGGCTTTCTCACAGTGAAGATTGATTGAATAGGCGTCTATATGTCCAAGTTGTTGGTATGTATGTATTTCGCTGCCCAGCCTTTCTGTTGCGTGAATGATTGTATGTTTCTTGGTATAAACGTCTGTTCGTAAATGTGAATGTAACATGCTGCGAGGAAAATGTCTCCATGGGGATAAAGAAGTTCTCTATGTATGTATGTACAATACGTATTTGACATGCGGCATTTATTGTACGTAGCAAATATACAATAACTTGTACATTTACTCAAATTCAGTTCAGAAGCAAGTACAAACATATGTTTCCTGGAGAAATATGCTTCCTGTAGTTACTCACCAGCAGTTGTCTACATGAATTTTAGTGTGTTCCATGAGGCAATTTGAAATATTTGACACTTTGATCTGACACAAAGTTTGCATGACATGTAAAATGCTAAGATTACAAAACACAGGGCCAAGTGACTTGAAAGAATTGAGGAAATGTTGGGTAGCATTGCTTTGGAATACATCGTATTTAATTTCGGTCAGGCAAGATAGCCTATATTGTTTGTAGTACCGTAACTTGGCGTCATTTTGATATCAAAACTTGTAATGGCAGGTCTGGATTTTGGAAGTCTGAATGAATGAGTTATAGACGGTGTATGCCTTGTATGTGTGAGTAAATTGGCATTTTTGTACGTTGAAAACGTGTTTTTTATGAGATATCATTTCATTTTGCAAAGCGTTTTATTATGAGAGTGAGAAATGCGAAGTGACCCTGTAAGAAACGGTTGTGGATTATGGCTATCCTTGTGTGAAATTGTACAGTGATGAGCGTGTACCGTTTAGCAGTTTCGGTTTGCTATATATGTAAAACAGTGGCTGTGAGAAAGGGTGCGGTGGCGTATAAGTGTAAATGCATCAGAAACGCAGGTGAAATATGGTCAGTGGTATGTACTCACGGATTTGACGGCCATCCAACGAGCCTTGATTGACAAAAGAATCAGCAAGCCCGTAGAATTAGAGCTGCCTAGGTCGCAACTTGCGTACCCTTCTGTCCTGCTCCGTTGTCTGTTATTTCGTGGAGATGCACTTTTAGTGTTTGTAAGGTTTATAAGGCATTTTGATAGGCTTATCTGCAGGTGGGAATCCTCTTCGTCGTTTTGCTAAGCTAGAACCGGAAAACTTGATAATGGAGAATAGGAGCAGACGCATATGTCCCAGCAGGCTTTGCATATGATAAAATAACAACAGTGTGAGAGAAATTAGGATGAAATTATGAAATAGCATAGTTGAAACAATATGTTTTTAGCAGAATGGGCATGTAGGTGAAGGTTGACATGATCACAGACTATAGTGCGAAGTAAATGGAATGGCCATGAGCGAGCTTAGTTTCCTTATCAAATGGTATATATAACAGTCGCTATAAAGCAATAGCCGTTAAAGTGGAGGGTTAAGTAACGTGTGAAGTCTATTGCACTGATGTGCTTTTCTTATGTTTAGTACTTGTAGTTATAATTATGAGTGAGTCATGATTTTAAATGTAATGTTTTAATGGGGAGTTGCAGAATGTACATACGTAGTAATTGTTTGTATGTGGCTAGATAGAGAACAGGGTGAGGTAACATGAATGTAGAAATGTGGCGTTTGCCCACTAGGCAACAGGCGGATTAGCTGTTTATACTGGAAATGTTTCAGAGTTAAAAGGTATGGGTATTTTGCGTTTGTATGCGAGTTTTTGATTGGGTCGTGTAGGTGAAGATTTGGCTGGTGTCGGTAAAATGTCCAATGGGGAGACATGTTGTTAGTGGGATAGGCGGCAGGAAAAATAAGAATGAGAAGAGAAGAAGAAGAAGAGAGAAGAAGAAGAAGAAGAAGAAGAAGAAGGAGAAAACGCAAAATCCCCTTAGTTTGGGGCTTTATTGTGTGGACATGTGAAGTTGTTTATGAAATCTGTTTGTTGAAATGGGGTCAGAATGTACAGAATTTAATGTTTTTAAGGGCTGAGTGTCTGTGGCTGTTGTGGTTATTTCTGTGGGGAACCCTGAAAAGTGCCAAACTCTCGGTACTGTATAGGTATGGGGCATGCCCCCGCCAAGGCGTAACTTGGCGGGATGGCATACCTGCCATCCCTAT
This sequence comes from Anguilla japonica, assembly GCA_025169545.1. Classification (NCBI taxonomy): domain Eukaryota; kingdom Metazoa; phylum Chordata; class Actinopteri; order Anguilliformes; family Anguillidae; genus Anguilla; species Anguilla japonica. The sequence continues at coordinate 85,138,507 of CM045883.1, read as the reverse complement.
TATTATTGAGGACTTCTGAACATAGGTAAGCCATATGTTTTTTGATAGACCTAGCTGACATCGTTTTCTGGAGCAAAACAGAAGCGAATAGAACAGTAGCATTGATACTGTCTGTCTCCATCTACTGAGATTTCATCATTGCTATGTAAGTATTACTGCTCAAAATATTTCGGTTATATACGTTATTTTTGAAATTGAGTATCTTTAAATAGGTTAGTGGTGTTATATAACGTGAGTATTTCACACTGTAATGTAAGCGTTAGATAGAAGTGTAATAGGCCTAGTTTTTGTGAAGCATGCAACAGTGATGACGTGAGAGTTGGAACATTGCCAAAACGTGGTGGACGGTTGAAAATTGTTTTCATGTTGTCCCATCCCCATACAAGAAAACATACGAGAGTACAGAGTATAGAAATACACACGAGTTAATTATTACATTTTTCATGTCACTTGTATTTGTCTTTGTCCTAACACTGTAGCTTACTCTTCTGCCTCGTTGGCTTTGCAGAGGTTAGGTTAGAATAGTGTTCACTGTGTGAACTGTGTTCTTAGCTAGAAATAGCTGTACAAAATAAGTATTATACCTTTCTGAACTTGTGTTCAGCAGTTGCCTACGACCATGATATGCACTTTTTGTACGTCGCTTTGGATAAAAGCGTCTGCGAAATAAATGTAATGTAATGTAATTACACATTTAGGTACTGCACCGCATTGTGTGACAATATTTTTGCATTATTTCTTTAATCTGATAGCAATGTTTCAGCCTTCATAAGGGGCTCATTTATATGCTTTATAATGGACAAAAAGCATTTTATTCAATTTTGGAGAGATTTTGGATATGTTTCTGGACACCTAGCTATTTTAGACCACTGTACTGGCTGAAAGCTTGTAATTCCCACTCGAAAATTATGCAACAGTGATTTTCTTGAGTCAAAACAGTTGACTTGTAGTGAAATATGTGAATATGTTGTGATTTACAGCAATGCATAATTTAGACATTGTGGATAGATTTGGAGATGCTGGGTACACTGCTTAGTTTTTGCTTCATACATCTATAGTAGCTCTACATATCCACCCTTATATTTTAGGAATTGTGGTCAAGAAGTTTTTGATCTAGCACATGTATAGTTTAACCTGTATATATGCAATCTTTCAGTATTTCATTGCAAACTTAAAAAGTGCAAATTTATTTTTGATTTTTTGTCAAAACAATTGGATTTGTGGCACTTTATTTTCTTCCAAAAGTATGCATATAAACTAATCTGTGTTAGTATTGTAAATTGTACAAATGCCTTGCTTCATTTAAGCCATTTTTCAAGTCTCTGTGGTGTTCACATCTGGAGTTATAAGGCTTTAAATAGGGTACCCCCTAAATGGGCAAGGATTGGCAAGATTTGGCTTGTGCGCTAAGAGGTTAACCTTGATTTACCCAGGGTATGTTCACTGAGCACGGATGCTCTTTTGCAGGAACGCCCTGCTTCACACTCATACACATTCACACCTGGGATCTGCCCAGTACAACCACAATCCTCTATTGTTGGCCGCTGAGCAGCTCCACTAAATTATTCCACATAACAATTTTGATGCTTGGTGGTGCAGTCAGACTCATGATGACTGGCTGTTGTAGATTAACTTGATTTTATTTTCTTTCATACAGAATGCTCACTATCTTCAGTGAAGGTACTGGGACACAGGAGTTTGGTCTGGAAAAGAGGATCTGAAAGAAACCCCTGTTCTTATCAGGGGAGACCACAGCACCCAGGATCAGGAAGAATGGAGAGAGCCATTTTCATTTAATATTTTGGGACGTATTTACAAGAAAAAAGATCCACCTGCTTTAGATCTGGAGCCATTTTCATTTAATCTTTTGGGACGTATTTACAAGAAAAAAGATCCACCTGCTTCAGATCTGGGGCCATTTTCATCAAACCTTTTGGGAGAATCTTACCAGAGGAGAGACCTGCCTGCTTTAAATCCAGGGTTGTTTTCATCAAAGATTCGGGAGATGCAGCTTTCCACAGGTAAAATGGACAACAGAGCAACACAATATAGCACAATACAACACAAAAGACATCACAAGACAAGATAAGAAAATAGGTGTAAGTAATTTAAAAGCTAATAAAAACACATTGGGAGAAACTTACTAGAGGAGAAAGCCACCTGCTTCAAGCCTTTTTCACATAAAACGTTGCAGATATGTGCTTAAAAAACATGGAACTGGGACTACACAAGAATATTCGAACAAGACCAAACCAACAAAATATGAAAAAAAAAAATATATATATATATTAAAAATAAGACAGACAACACTAATGCTACAGGAAACCTAATGGAGAGAAGGAAAGATGAATTGTAATCAAATTAAATCAATATTTCCCACTTAAACAGTAATGGGCTGGATTCATAAATGTGTATCACACAGAAGGATAATGCATGTGCACACAGAGGTTTGTGCAGAAGAAGGTCCGGGCATAAGGACACGTGAATGTGAGCGGTGCTAGTTGCACTTATTATAAAGCTATTTGTGTAGTTATTATTTCTTTTTTCACTTCCGTATGTGAGTGAACAACAGCATCCACATCATGTATTGCAGTTTTTTTTTTAAACTACGTATCGGGACCCAGAATGGCTGGCAGGAGTGTTTGAGGTGCGTCCCAGAATGAGTCAGCATTTTGCTTGGCTATGCTAGAATCTGTGTATTATGGGTCCCTAAAACTACCACCTCTTTATAATTTGGGTCCCAATATTAAAGAAGTATTCATAATTTGGGTCCCAATATTAAAAAGCTTAAGTTGGAATTTCTTGTTTTGTATGTGGAAAGAATCAGAGGCCTGACCGGGAAGCTAATATGCTAATTGCTTTTTCTCCTTCAGTTAGGCTGCTATTGTTTGTTTATGACGTTATTGGTAAGATTCTTTTTGTGTCGAAATTCATTTTTTTTATGCAATTCATTTTTCACTTTCATATGTGAGTGACCAACAGCATCGACATCACAGTGTATTACAGTGTATTTTAAACCATGCATAGGAACCCAAAATTGGTGGCAGGAGTATTTGAGGTGGGTCTTGGAATGAGTCGGCAGTCAGCCAGGCTATGCTAGCATGTGTGTTTGATGGGTCTGAAAAACTACTCCGCATTTCTAATTTTGGTTTCTGTGATTCTTTATGATCATAGCACCATATTTTATTTGCAACCCCCCATAGCACCATATTTTATTTTGTGTCCAGTTTCAAGTACTTTGATTACACCAGGCTATGTATACATTCTGTGTGATTAGATAGCTTGAGCTTTTACATGTAATATAAATACAAGCAGACACATTTACGGAAGATATGCTTAATTGTAAAAAGAATAAAACAAAATTAATGCCACAGCATATGACTGTGCTGAGAGACATCTTTGTGCTTTCACAAGACTAATTAAGTGCAAATTGTTTCTTGCAGAACAGAAAAATGCTGGTTGGGTGCTGGTTTCTCTTGCCATTTTTTTCATCTCATCGGTAATGTTTGATTTTTATCTTTAAGCACAATTCAGAGTGACTAGAATTATATGGAAACCACATATGCATATTTGTCTATTTTATAAAGAAAATCTTTCTTTCATTCAAATACAATGAGAACTTTTTTTCAATAATTTGTGTGTGTGTGTGTCTGTCTGCCTGTGCTTGTGTGTGTGTGCGCGTATGTGTCTGTCTGCCTGTGTGTGTGTGTGTGTGTGTATGTGTCTGTCTGCCTGTGCTTGTGTGTGTGTGTGTGTGTGTGTGTGTGCGTGTCTGTCTGCCTGCGCTTTCTGTGTGTGTGTGTGTGTGTCTGTATGTCTGTTTGTCTGTGTCCTCTATTTTAGGTGCAGAAGCTGACTACTGCATTCAGAAATTGTCATGCAATGCCACTACATGCTTTGAAATTAGGGGAAGAACAGACCCAGTTTGCTACTCCACCCAGCAAACAGAAACCTGCAGTATTAACGGAAACCACGTCAAGCTGAAGTCTGATATACAATTGCGATGTTCATGCATGAAAAATGGTTCATGCAAACTGGATTGTAAAGGTTAATACCAGCCATATTTTTCCATTCTGTTCGGTCTTGAGGCCATTTCATTTTATTTTATTTCCTTCATTTTTTTTTTTTTTTTTTTTTTTTTTTTGGCAAGTTCAGCAATCACTAAAACATGCAAATTTGAGTTCATGAAGGCATAATTCTTGCATTTAATTCATTGGCAGCTAACAAATGGTGGTTGCATCCCAGCCTTTGTTATTTCTCTAACAATGACTAAAATTAGCTTGAAATATAGTCCAGATTCCCCTTTTGAAATGGCACATATTACCAATATTCCAAATATGATGTCCTGGTTTTTTCTTTTTCCCAGATATTCCTGAATGCTCTGAAATAGATCAAAACGGTAAGTGCAGACATTTTTCATTTTGTAAAGTCAGCATAAAACGAATTGGAGATGATGTTTCACCAGTGCATAATATTCTCATGCAGTTGCATTTAACAATATATTCCACAATAGGCACATTCCGCCACCATTATACACACAAAACAAAAGTTCATTACAATTCATAACATGGCATTGAAAAAGACTAAACACCTGCAAACACCAGGTCCATGTGGACCTACAGTTGGAATAAATGTCTTAACTGATCATATTACAAATGTTGTACACACATTGTCATGGAATGGGAGCTCCATCCAGATGAAACAAAGCACAGTGAAGGTAATATATTTCTATCTATGCTCATGAAACACGTGAGCATTGCTCTCAGCTATTGTGCTGTATCAAAACTGTGGTGGGTATACCAGTATGGGGGACTGGTATAAGAACTTGACAGTGCTTGATAAGTTTTCATAAACAGTGCTTAAGAATGCTAGATATTTTTTCTCCTATTCTACCAGTGAACAGATGAATTGAATAGATTTGCTTTTTTTTTAGCAGACTATGGTGGGTGGAGGGCAGTGGGAATTGTGCAGAAATCTGGATGCACTGGTTGCCTGCTTTGGAATATCAGGTGATGAATATTTAGTCCAGGGGAAAAGTCATGTGCAACAGGGCAAAGCAGATGCTCTTATGCAGAGCAGCATACAGTAATCAAAAATGTGTATCTTTTTGCTAGAAAAAGCCAACAGTATGTATGCCTACAATGTCTCTGCCACTGTACTCAACTGAAGTGAGACATTATCAAATTATCAGTGCATTCAATGTTTCACAGGTGAAGGGTCAGAGGGGATTAACACCAACAGGACCGAGTCATCTGGTAAAACTTTGGATTTTTTATAAATTTTTTGCATCAAGCCACCTATTTGGTTTCTACCAGACAATAAATGCAAAAAAAAATTTAATTTCTGTGTTCAATTTTGGGATAAGAATTAATGACACATTATCTTTGTCTTTTAAAGATGAAATTTAAGTATAGCACAATCACATGACGAGGCTTACAGTGTAAAAAAAACAATAAAATAAAATAAAGCAATATTTAATTACATAGACTAAAGCAACTGCAGCTCCCAATGCGGGGAACTTAAAGGATAGAGACCATCAGAGCTACTACCTTCCCTGGTCTCAGTGAGGAGGTAGATTTTCCCCTTTTTTGTAAATGGTAGTTTTTTTGTGAAACAGCGCAATCAATTTGTCCCTTGTGATTGAGTGCATAAATGTTTTTTTTTTGTTTTTTGTTTTTTTTTTAGCGTGTTTTGTGGTATCTGACTGAATGCCCTTGGTTCAGGTTCCAGCATGACCCCACTGCAGATTGCTGCTGCTGCTGCTGTTGTTGCTGCTGCTGCTGTTGTTGGTGCCGGTGCCATTGCATACTGCGTCTGGAAGACCCGTCGAAAGCATTGCCATTCCTGCAAGGCTGGCTGGCTGGCTGGAAGACAGGAATGCTGACTCAGTAGAGTGCTCCTCTCGGTCCGTGGAGACACAGGGGCAGGATTCCAGTGATGGGGCTGCAGGCCGAGGGGCTGAGGCGTAAGGAGGGTGTCTGCCACTTCCTCTACTGGTCAGAGGGTGACATGATTGTTGGCTGCAGCTTCCTCTACTGGTCACCAGTAGAGGAAGGACATTATCATTGTATTTTGTGTTCTGTTGACTTATTGCTTTCACCTGTTTTGATTAGTGATTCTTTGCACCTGGGGGATAGGGATGGAACGATTTTGTGGGATTTATTTTTTCTTATTTTGTAATTAGTTTAATCAGATTTATGATTTATAAGTTTGTTAGGGTCTTTATGTTTACTTTTATTTAGAAATTCCTGTCCTATTTTGAAAGTGTTTTCACTGGGATCCTGCAATTTGGCACAGCTGTGTATAAATGGTAAAAGGTGTGGTTTGTTTCATTCTGTTTAATAAATCACACAAAACTGACAGCCTTGGAGTCCGTGGATGATTGCTGGAATGTGCTCATCACCTACTCCCGCACCTGCAGTGTATGGAAGAAAATACATTTTTAAAAGATTAAGAACGCATAAAATTTAAGAGATATACATTTTTTAACTGTGAAATCAATATATTTGACTTTCAACTGTGAACAATGTTTAATTTATTCACATTGAATTTTATAGTTTTGAATTCACATCTCAAACAGCACTTCCCAAAATTCCAATCTTAAAATACCAGAAATTCATGTTCCATTTTTCCAGTGCCACAAATTCTGTTTTTAAGAGTCCAGTTTATAAAAACTCAGCTTGTAGAAATTCAGTTTTAAAACACGTACGGAACATCTGGGTACCTCGGGAAAAGGGGTAGAACGTGCTGTTCTATTCCCACAGCAACAAGGTGAGCAAAAATACTGAGATTACTATCGCTGTAATGTGAATGAGCGACAGGCCTTGAACCTGTAGAACCAAATAAATGAAACAGATCAACAACATTCATTTTCCAACCCTAAATCAGCATCACTGAACCGACACTCCTGTATAACTGCACATGCAGTATATGAGCGAAGCTGCAGCAGGTCTTTAGTCCTGATTCTTACATTCTCATCTGAGCTCTTTGCTGCTTTGTGGTAGACGTCAGTTTGTTTCTCTCCAGTGTCGGGGTTGGTGTAGCACAGGTGGAGATTGCGTAACTTCCAGCCCGATGCTGGCTCAAGGACAGTGCTGATGCTGTACAGTTCATCCTCTCCCTGGGTGATGTTAGTCTGACTGCGCTCAGTCACAGTCGAATCATTCTCATTGGTCCAGAAGGCGGATGGCTGGGGGAACCATCCAGAGGAGTTGAAGTGCAGACATTTTCCTTTCAGGGAAATACTGCCTAATATGGAAGGCTTTGCTGGTGAGGATTAAGAACCAGATATACAAGTCACATCCAAGCTGTATGAAGCAACAATGTCAGATGACTGACAATACAGTCCATTAATTTCTTGCATTAGTTCATTTAGTATTTGTCGATTAATAAATTCGTTTTTTTATATCTGGGCAGCTGCATCACTGCTCTTGAACAGTGTTTGAGGTAATCATACTGTGCAATATACTGTCCTAAACGGGGTACTATACATAATTTTAGTTGACAACTGAAATGATGAAACACAAGTGAATGGATTATGACTGTAAACAACAGATAAAATTATACATTCATGTTTTAGGGAGATTTATAAAAGTTATTGAATTTTTGTTTTTGTGTCTTTTTTAAAAAAAATAATACATTTCAAAACATAGGCTGACACCAGTAGATGACCACCAAATTTGCATTTAAAAAAAAAAGTAACTGTTGGATATTCTAATTCTTACAAAGTACTTTCTGATTCTTCTACCAGAATCCATTGGAGGTGAAACCATTAATATTGTTGGGATATGTTTTATATTTACGAGTAGGAATTTGGCAGATGCTCATATCCAGAATGACTAGCGTATAATGTATTTGGTGTAAATACGAACGGGCTGGTCTTCAGACTCATGACTCACTGGGTGCAAAGCACTGCTCAAGTGATTCTCATAAAGGACTCAAGACTCATATATTTAACATCAATTACGTGTCATCGCTGAAGTGCTATGCTTCCAAGTTCAAGTAAGTACAGCTCAGAGAAAAAAACAAAGAAGGAAACGATTATTTGTCAGGTAGTTTGCAAAACCTGGCATGGATATTAAAGCTTTACCAGCCACAGAAAGATTGACACTGGCATGAAGTCGATGACTATAGCCTTCACACCACACACCGCAAAAGTGTTTTCCTGAATCATGTAGCCTGAGATTCGATATCTTCAGAAATGTGTCCTCCAGTGTAATATTGTAATAAAGTTCAATGTGGTCACTGTAGTCTGGATCCTCATCCTGCTTCTGCCTCTGATTGTTTTCAACACAGACATGCATATTTAACTAGACAAGAAAGCACGCTCTCAGCCAACCTAAGCCGTGCAGCCCCGGAAGTAAGCTTGCACTGTGCATGTCCTCATTGTTGAGTGCAAAACATTGAGCTCTCCATTAAAGTGAATGGGGACTATCAGACTTTTGAAGGCTAAATAATCTTCCCTGACAGTATTTTGATACCCGATTGAGGACTGTTACGTTTCATTTTAAAAGCAGATTGAAAAGTATGCATTATGTAATAAAATGTGCACATTCAAAAAAATATTTTCCTAAGACGTCTGGACCAATGAGGTTTTTTTTTTTGGTTGTTAAATCACATGATTTCTGCATTGAATTCAATGGGCAGCAAGCTCTTTTGCAGTCAACAGCTGTGAACATGTGCAGTATGTTTCCCGATACTTCCTAGGCTTCACTGACTGGCCACTCCTACCCTCTCCAGTTCCTGTGTATGTTCTATGATTTTCAAAGGCATAAATGGCAGTGCTCCACCTGATTTCTTTCCTCCACCGGTAAAGACTTACGCTCTCTGGTGCCACCATGTGTTCAAAAAAAGAAGTGACGGAGATAGCCCGTCTTTTGCTGGTAAGGACCGGTGACTTTTGGCTTGGGAATAACAATAGGAAGCTCTGTGTCAAAAAAAGGTCAAAAAGTGTGTTCTCATAAATACTAATCTTGCAAGTGGCTAGTCAATGATGCTTATTATTTTTACTCACACACAAAATAATTACCAATGTTAGGAACAGCATAAGCTATTTCAAATTATGTGAATTATCACAGATCAACTGTGTTCTAATTTATATTTCTGTTTCTGAGTTTCTGCTCACATGAAACTTCGTCCTACCAAATGACAAGGTTTAAAAGTGTCCATAATCGCCAAGTTGTATGCATTGCTACATTTTCCAAAATGCAAATTTACTATTTCAATTTAATTAATTATAATTGTATTATGCTTATTCAAAATTCATATTAAAACAAATCAAGAAAAAATATGTCTTTATCCCAGACAACTTCATTATCTCTCAAAAATATTTCTTGGCCCCACACTCCTGCCAGACTTCCCTGTTCAGCGGCATCTGGGGACCTGGCACACCCCCACCCCCCGAAGGGACATTGCCCATATTCTGATGTAGACTGGCTTCTTCAGATTGCACCATGGTTCCCCTGACTGACTATATTACCTTTCTTTTTCTCTTTCTTTCTTTAGATTTCCCTTTGTATCGCGGTATAGATAGTGTGGTGCCAGGAAGGTAATTGGGGAGCTGTCCACTAGAGGGCAGCACTGTGGCGCATTAGCTAACGACTGGGCCTAATTAAAAGACCTGATTGTATGGTCTGGGGAGGAGGGATTTTGGATTTTGCGTATGGTCTTGCAGTGGGTTTTTGCTTTCTCTTTGGGATTTTGTATTTTTGCTGGCTTCTTGAGGACGTTTTGGATGCCTGGGTGGTTAGTCTGTGGAATAAAGAACTACTTTCTGTAGGTAGTGAAACAACTGAAACATATTTACCTCAGCAATGGACTGCCTGGACTGGTTGGAGTGGTTTCACAGTCAACAAAGAGAATGTAAAACATTTCCTAGAATTGAATAATCAGCTTTGTGTTGGGTGTGTTGTGTTTTTTTCTGGTTAAACTGTCATTTGGATTTTGATGCTTGGTGGAGCAGTCAGATACTTTGATTCATGATGACTGGCTGTTGTAGATTAACTTGATTTTACTTTCCTTCATTCAGAATGCCCACTATATTCAGTGAAGGTATTGGGACACAGGAGATTGATCTGGAAAAGAGGATCTGAAAGCAGCCGCAGTTCTTATCAGGGGAGACTGCAGCACCCATTATCAGGAAGAATGGAGAGAACCAGGGGAGAGAGGAGAGAGCCAGCTGCTTCAAATCTGGAGCCATTTTCATTAAATATTAAATATTTTGGGAGATACCAGAGGAGAGACCCGCCTGCGTTAAATCCAAGGTTGTTTCCATCAAAGTTTCAAGGTTTCTTTATTCGTATCCAGGGAAAAATGTCTTTTTCAGACAGGAGATGCAGCATTCCACCGGTACAATGCACATCAGAGCAACACAAAACAGCAATACAACACAAAATTCAGCACAAGAAAATCGGTGAAAGTCATTTAAAAAGTCATGAAAACACATCATTGGGAGAAACCTACCAGAGGAGAAAGCCACCCACTTCAAATATGGAGCCATTTTCTTGAAGATTTTGGAAGATCATCAAACAAGGTTTCTTTACTCGTGCACAAGGATAAAAAAAAAATATTCAGCGCTAAAGAGTTTAAAATACAAACAGGAAAGTGTCTTTTCTGCTGTTTTAGCACAGATTTGCATTGCACACACAGGTGCGGCAGTGGCCGAAAGCCGTTGCAGCTGTTGCTGCTCCATTGACTATATAGTTTACACAGTACCGTCTTCCTATTTTTCTTCTCTATCTGAGTTTCCGACAGAAAGAGGAGAGCTAACATGAAAAATATCTCCAAAAGAATCCTGTTGGAGTTTTACAATGTGTGAAGCTGCATGATTCCCAGTCTTTGCAGAATCTTAAGGTGTGTGCACCTCTAGGAGTAAAACCCTTGACTTGGACAGAATGTTGTTAAATGTGAGTGAGTGTATCAGACTTTAGTCATCTTAAAGTCACCTAGTGTATGGGAGGCATAACCTACAAGTCTTTGGACTGCGGGTGAAAGCTGGAACACCCAGAGGAAGCCCACATGGACCCGAGGAGAACATGCAGGCTCCACACGGAGAGGCTCCGGCTGGGATTCGGACCTGGGACCTTCATGATGAAGGGTTACTGTGCTACCCGCTGCCCCGCCACGTCTGACGTTCCATTTGGTCTGGAGTCAATGACGCTGTCCTCCTCCCAAAATTACACACCGCACAGGATGAAGCCTGAACACATGCTGGAGTACAGGTCTGAAAATAAAACTTAACACTTTCACTTTTTGGCTCGCTCCAGATTTCTGAATCCCTGAAATTTGGTGTTCGTTTGAAACAAAGATCTAAGATTCACCGGAATGTGTGCTTCCGTTACGATGTACAACGCATGCGCTCACAAGAGAAGCTTCGAGAACAGGGGAAGCTTCGAGAACAGGGGGAGGTTCGAGAAATGTGTATGTCAACGCATGCGCTAACCCACAATAAGTAGCACACGTGAAGTGAAGCACGGCCTTTTTGTTCCCGGACACCTGCCACACATTAGCAATGGTGAACAGGTGAGTCTCGCAAATTTTTATTATTGTAAACATTTTACACTGTTTGACTTTTATTTGTGTCCAGTTTTAGGCATAGCATATTGGTGTAATGGGTGTGTTGTTATTCTGGATTTACCAGAAAGGCAATGTACATACTTAATGTAAAAAAAAAAATGCTGTGTCATTTCTATGCTACGGAGCCATGCTAGCTAGCTTGAATGCCCGTCCGATTTATGACTTTGTAGCTAGGAGTTACTGCAGCGTGTGGATGTGGAAGCGATGATGGCGTCATCAAAGTAGTATATTTGCCATATAGCCACATATCATCTCCTTTTGTTTCCACAGTTATCTCAGGACATCGATAAATATTTGTTATTGCTATCTCATTAGCCATATATCTCTCAAAATCTCTCGCACTATTTAGCCACCTAGCTAGCGACCTCTCTATCCCTCTCACAAGCTGGCTAGTGATATCACCATATGTCTATCTCTAGTTAGCTGCCTAGCAAGCGATTTCGCTATCTCCCTCACTAGCTAGCTAGTTGAAACTGTCGTCCAAGTGTCATTTTCAGGTGCTTAACCCTGTACTATTCCAAAAACTATGTTCCTAAGAAGCAGATATTCAGATGCAGAAATATCTGTACGTTTACATGTAATATGAATGGGAACAAACACACTTGAGTCATTCCACAAAACCAGTACGATTTGGACATTGACATTTTTAGATTTTTTACTAAAATATATTACTTTTCTGAACACCCCACAATATTAAGGACACATTTAACCTCCAGAAAAACATATTTTCCCTGTTTGAGTTTTGGTAAGTAGAGTCTTTGTTTGAATCCAACCTTCTGAGCCTCCTGTGTTTTTCACTCTGTGCCTGGGTCCTAACCTTCCGAACTCTGAAGGAAGGGTCCAGCCTACATTGCACCCAGCAGAGTTTTTTTTTTTCTCATGTTGTTTTTCACCCTTTTTCTTTTTCTTTTTTTTTCCCAGCTTCAGCATGCCACCGGTGTGGTTCAGCGAACCGGAGCCCGAGCCAGCACCCACCCTCGGGCTTCCCAGAGGCCAGGGTGGGCGATCCCGGAGGCGTGGTGGTTGGGCTGCCTCTTGGTCGGCCAGACCTCCAGCCAGTCAGCCAGTTTTCCCCTGGCCTGCTTCTTTCGAGGGGTCTAGGTTGGCTATTTTTCGGGGGCCCAGCAGGGTCCACCGCCGCCTGCCCATCCCTGGGTCCAGGAGGGGCCACCACCGCCGCCAGCCCCGGGTCCAGCAGCGCCCACCTCCACCTGCCCAGCCCCGGGTCCATCAGCCACCACCTCCACCTGCCAAGCCCCGGGTCCATCAGCCACCACCTCCACCTGCTAAGCCCCGGGTCCATCAGCCACCACCTCCACCTGCCAAGCCCTGGGTCCATCGGCCACCACCTCCACCTGCCCAGCCCCGGGTCCAGCAGCTGCCACCTCCACCTGCCCAGCCCCGGGTCCATCAGCCACCACCTCCACCTGCCCAGCCCCGGGTCCATCAGCCACCACCTCCACCTGCCCAGCCCCGGGTCCAGCAGCGCCCACTTCCGCCCGCCCAGCCCTGGGTCCAGCAGCGCCCACCGCCACCCGCCCAGCCCTGGGTCCAGCAGCGCCCACTTCCGCCTGCCCAGCCCTGGGTCCAGCAGCGCCCACTGCCCGCCCAGCCCCGGGTCCAGCAGCAGCCACCCCCGCCTGCCCAGCCCTGGGTCCAGCAGCGCCCACTCCCGCCTGCCCAGCCCTGGGTCCAGCAGCAGCCACCCCCGCCCACCCAGCCCTGGGTCCAGCAGCGCCCACCTCCGCCTGCCCAGCCCTGGGTCCAGCAGCGCCCACTGCCCGCCCAGCCCTGGGTCCAGCAGCAGCCACCCCCGCCCGCCCAGCCCTGGGTCCAGCAGCGCCCACCTCCGCCTGCCCAGCCCTGGGTCCAGCAGCAGCCACCCCCGCCTGCCCAGCCCTGGGTCCAGCAGCAGCCACCCCCGCCTGCCCAGCCCTGGGTCCAGCAGCAGCCACCCCCGCCTGCCCAGCCCTGGGTCCAGCAGCGCCCACTGCCCGCCCAGCCCTGGGTCCAGCAGCGCCCACCTCCGCCTGCCCAGCCCTGGGTCCAGCAGCGCCCACTGCCCGCCCAGCTCTGGGTCCAGCAGCGCCCACTCCCGCCTGCCCAGCCCTGGGTCCAGCAGCAGCCACCCCCGCCCGCCCAGCCCTGGGTCCAGCAGGGCCCACCTCCGCCTGCCCAGCCCTGGGTCCAGCAGCGCCCACTGCCCGCCCAGCTCTGGGTCCAGCAGCGCCCACTTCCGCCTGCCCAGCCCTGGGTCCAGCAGCGCCCACTGCCCGCCCAGCCCTGGGTCCAGCAGCGCCCACCTCCGCCTGCCCAGCCCTGGGTCCAGCAGCGCCCACTGCCCGCCCAGCCCTGGGTCCAGCAGCGCCCACCTCCGCCTGCCCAGCCCTGGGTCCAGCAGCGCCCACTGCCCGCCCAGCCCCGGGTCCATCAGCGTCCACCTCCACCTGCCCAGCCCCGGGTCCAGCAGTTTTGGTAAGTAAAGTCTTTGTTTGAATCTAACCTTCTGAGCCTCCTGTGTTTTTCACTCTGTGCCTGGGTCCTAACCTTCCGAACTCTGAAGGAAGGATCCAACCTACATTGCACCCAGCAGAGTTTTTTTTTTTCTCATGTTGTTTTTCACCCTTATTCTTTTTCTTTTTTTTCCCCGGGTTCAGCATGCCACCGGTGTGGTTCAGTGAACCGGAGCCCGAGCCAGCACCCACCCTCGGGCTTCCCAGAGCCCAGGGCGGGCGGTCCCAGAGTCGTGGTGGTTGGGCTGCCTCCTGGTCGGCCAGACCTCCAGCCAGTCAGCCAGTTTTCCCCCGGCCTGCTTCTTTCAAGGGGTCTAGGTTGGCCATTTTTCGGGGGCCTAGCAGGGTCCACCGCCGCCTGCCCAGCCCTGAGTCCAGCAGGGGCCGCTGCCCGCCCAGCCCTGGGTCCAGGAGGGGCCACCACCGCCGCCAGCCCCGGGTCCAGCAGGGGCCACCGCCGCCTGACCAGCCCCGGGTCCATAAGCTGCCACCTCCACCTGCCCAGCCCCGGGTCCAGCAGTTTTGGTAAGTAAAGTCTTTGTTTGAATCCAACCTTCTGAGCCTCCTGTGTTTTTCACTCTGTGCCTGGGTCCTAACCTTCCGAACTCTGAAGGAAGGGTCCAGCCTACATTGCACTCAGCAGAGTTTTTTTTTTTCTCATGTTGTTTTTCACCCTTTTCTTTTTCTTTTTTTTTCCGGGTTCAGCATGCCACCGGTGTGGTTCAGCGAACCGGAGCCCGAGCCAGCACCCACCCTCGGGCTTCCCAGAGCCCAGGGCGGGCGGTCCCGGAGTCGTGGTGGTTGGGCTGCCTCCTGGTCGGCCAGACCTCCAGCCAGTCAGCCAGTTTTCCCCCGGCCTGCTTCTTTCGAGGGGTCTAGGTTGGCTATTTTTCGGGGACCCAGCAGGCTCCACCGCCGCCTGCCCAGCCCTGGGTCCAGGAGGGGCCACCACTGCCGCCAGCCCTGGGACCAGCAGGGGCTACCGGCGCTTGCCCAGCCCCGGGTCCATCAGCCACCACCTCCACCTGCCCAGCCCCGGGTCCATCAGCCACCACCTCCACCTGCCCAGCCCCGGGTCCAGCAGCGCCCACCTCCACCTGCCCAGCCCCGGGTCCATCAGCCACCACCTCCACCTGCCCAGCCCCGGGTCCATCAGCCACCACCTCCACCTGCCCAGCCCCGGGTCCATCAGCCGCCACCTCCACCTGCCCAGCCCCGGGTCCATCAGCCACCACCTCCACCTGCCCAGCCCCGGGTCCATCAGCCACCACCTCCACCTGCCCCAGCCCCGGGTCCATCAGCCACCACCTCCACCTGCCCAGCCCCGGGTCCAGCAGCTGCCACCTCCACCTGCCCAGCCCCGGGTCCATCAGCCACCACCTGCACCTGCCCAGCCCCGGGTCCAGCAGCTGCCACCTCCACCTGCCCAGCCCCGGGTCCATCAGCCACCACCTCCACCTGCCCAGCCCCGGGTCCATCAGCCGCCACCTCCACCTGCCCAGCTCCAGGTCCAGCAGCGCCCACCTCCACCTGCCCAGCCCCGGGTCCATCAGCCACCACCTCCACCAGCCCACCCCCGGGTCCAGCAGCTGCCACCTCCACCTGCCCAGCCCCGGGTCCAGCAGCTGCCACCTCCACCTGCCCAGCCCCGGGTCCATCAGCCACCACCTCCACCTGCCCAGCCCGGGTCCAGCAGCTGCCACCTCCACCTGCCCAGCCCCGGGTCCATCAGCCACCACTCCACCTGCCCAGCCCCGGGTCCAGCAGCGCCCCACCTCCACCTGCCCAGCCGCGGGTCCATCAGCCACCACCTCCACCTGCCCAGCCCCGGGTCCAGCAGCTGCCACCTCCACCTGCCCAGCCCCGGGTCCATCAGCCACCACCTCCACCTGCCCAGCCCCGGGTCCATCAGCCACCACCTCCACCTGCCCAGCCCCGGGTCCAGCAGCCACCACCTCCACCTGCCCAGCCCAGATCCAGCAGCAGCCAGCACCAACCGGCCAACCCTTGGTCCAGCAGGGGCCACCGCCCCCCTTGTTCTTACCCTCCCTGGTTCACTTTATGGACTTTTATTTTTTATTTGTACAACTTTTTTTTATACATTTTTTAAAATGTTTTTATTCATTTTAAACTATGTCTGCTGTTTTTATGGTTGTGCCACTTTCTGCCGTTTGCCCTAATTTTTATCTTGATTTTAGTGTTGTCTTTAGGTCTTAAATGTTTTTTTTTTTTGTTTTTTTTTAAATGTATATCCTTCAATCACTCTGTTTGTTTCTGTCTTTTTATGTACAACACATTGAGTTGCATCCACTGTCGGAAATGTGCTTCATAAATAACGTTTGATTGATTGATTGATTGGTATAGCACAGGTGCAGATTGCGTGACTTCCAGCGCAATGCAGGGTCAAGGACAATGTCATGGTTCTGTATTTTTCTGTTTCTGTTTTTTTTCCCTTTTTGACCGCCAGATGGCGGAATTTCAGTTTTGTGTTTGACTTTGTTCTCCCTCCCAATGTTAATTGTATTATTGGTATCTACCATTGTTCCCACCTGCGTCTTGTTATCCCCTCCTTTTCTGGTTTGATTGTTCTTTGAGTTCACCTGTGTCTTGTTACCTTTGTCTATTTAAGTAATTTGTTTATTGACTCGGGTGCTGGTTCCTTGCGTTTCATGTGTTTTTCTGACTCTGTGTTTCTGCTTGTGTGTTTCCGCCCGTGTGCATCTCCGCTCGTGTGTTCTTGTGATTCTGCCTGCCATTATTCTGTCCTGCCTGTGTTCCGCCCTGCCTGTGTTCTATTCTGTGTTTGTTTGGTTTTTGAGTAGTTCTGGTGTTTTTTAGTCAAGAATTTTTTGAGAATTTTTTTTTGTTTGTTTGTTCCTGAGTTTTTTTTGTATTAAATTCATTGTCACTATTTACCCTTTGGAGTTTCTTGCATTTTTCCCACTCTGCATTTGGGTCCATTTCCCCGAAAACCCTGAC
>CM045883.1:85000691-85121341 GCA_025169545.1 Anguilla japonica | reverse complement strand
AGACAGTGCTGATGCTATACAGTTCATCCTCTCCCTGGGTGATGTTAGTCTGACTGCGCTCAGTCAGTCGAATCATTCTCATTGGTCCAGAAGGCGGACGGCTGGGGGAGCCATCCAGAGGAGTTGAAGTGCAGACATTTTCCTTCCAGGGAAATACTGCCTAATTTGGAAGGCTTTGCTGGAGAGGATTAAGGACCAGATATACAAGTCACATCCAAGCTGTATGAAGCAACAATGTCAGATGACTGACAATACAGTCCATTAATTTCTTGCATTAGTTCAATTTAGTATTTTTTTTTGTCGATTAATAAATTGTTTTTTTAGTTATCTGGGCGCAGCTGCATCACTGCTCTTGAACAGTGTTTGAGGTAATCATACTGTGCAATATACTGTCCTAAACGGGGTACTATACATAATTTTAGTTGACAACTGAAATGATGAAACACCAGTGAATGGATCATGACCGTATACAACAGATAAATGTATACATTCATGTTTTAGGGAGATTTATAAAAGTTATGGAAGTTTTTTTTTTTTTTTGGTCTTTTTAAAAAAAAAAAAAAACATTTCAAAACATAGGCTGACACCAGTAGATGACCACCAAATTTGCATTTTAAAAGAAAAGTAACTGTTGGATATTCTAATTCTTCCAAAGTACTTTCTGATTCTTCTACCAGAATCCATTGGAGGTGAAACCATTAATATTGTTGGGATATATTTTATATTTACGAGTAGGAATTTGGTAGATGCTCATATCCAGAATGACTAGTGTATAATGTATTTGGTGTAAATACGAACGGGCTGGTCTTCAGACTCATGACTCACTGGGTGCAAAGCACTGCTCAAGTGATTCTCATAAAGGACTCAAGACTCATATATTTAACATCAATTACAGTGTCATGGCTGAAGTGCTATGCTTCCAAGTTCAAGTAAGTTCAGCTCAGAGAAAAAAACAAAGAAGGAAACGATTATTTGTCAGGTGGTTTGCAAAACCTGGCATGGATATTAAAGCCTTACCAGCCACAGAAAGATTGACACTGGCATGAAGTCGATGACTATAGCCTTCACACCACACACCACAAACGTGTTTTCCTGAATCATGTAGCCTGAGATTCGATATCTTCAGAAATGTGTCCTCCAGTGTAATACTGTAATAAAGTTCAATGCGGTAACTGTAGTCTGGATCTTCATCCTGCTTCTGCCTCTGATTGTTTTCAACATGGACATGCATATTTAATTAGACAAGAAAGCACGCCCTCAGCCAACCTAAGCCGTGCAGCCCCGGAAGTAAGCTTGCACTGTTGTTACGTCCCTCCGCCTCAGGTGGGGGCGCTGGCCGTTTGGACACGTGTGTGTCTTGTTACAGGTAATTGAGAGCACCTGCGGCGGTGCCCTTTTAAGAAGCCTGGAGTCGGCTTCTCAGGTGATGGGGGCTTTTTCTCCTCACCTCTTGACCACGGCCGGGTCTTGATTTTATCTTGTGTTACATCCCTGTGTATTATTTAAAACATTATTATTATTAAGGGATGTTTCTTTTCTGTGTTTTTGGCTGGGTACTGCTGGTTGTTTGTATTCCCCTATACAGGTGGTGATAAACATGTATCCTGTTGCCGGGTGACCTGACTAGGAGGATGCGCGGTGACGAGGATGCCGGTGTCGTCGCTTGGAGACCGGACCAGATGCGGCCGTAGCTAAGGACGCCGGCGAAGAAGAGGATGCGGGTCTATATAACAGCTGGACGCCGTCATCATATCAGAGCCATCTTTTCGTCTGCTACTGGAAGCCACGCTTGACTTCGCTCTGCTCCGAGACTTACATTCCAACCTGAACAGTTTTAATAGTAGCCCAGAATTAGATTAGACGCGCTGTATCCGGCAGTACGGTACTTGACCAGCAGAGGACGCTAACATCGCGTAATCCCTGCGTTTCGATCTGGTGGAGAGGACCGGCCTCAAGGAGGACTTGGACCGCTGTATTGGCTGCCCGGTGAGGCTCAATTAAATAGCCTTTGTGTCACGGACATTTTAGCTAGGTTGACACTTTTAGTTTATAGGAAATCATTAAATTGTATATAATAAATAATCATTTTCTCTCTCTAAACATCTGCGCGTTGGTTGCGTTATTGTGTAGATTGGTTGTGGTGGTTTAATGTTACGAACCGTTCCACCCTCTTTGTTATTGCAACACTGAAGGGTATTTCCATTCGTAACACTTGTGTTTTGCAGCTATTTTGGTATCTCTTATGTGTAGTTGAATACAGTTATTGGTTGTTTTGGGAAGCCTTGGTTTTGGCTTTGTTGTGTTTGCGGGGGCTTGAGATCAACCGTAACAACTGTGCATGTCCTCATTGTTGAGTGCAAAAACATTGAGCTCCCCATTAAACTGAATGGTGAATATCAGACTTTTGAAGGCTAAATAATCTTCCCTGACGGTATTTTGATACCCGATTGAGGACTGTTACGTTTCATATTAAAAGCAGATTGAAAAATATGCATTATGTAATAAAATATGCACATTCAAAAAAATATTTTCCTAAAATTGGACCAATGAGGTTTTTTTTTTTTTTGGTTGTTAAATCACATGATTCTGCATTGAATTCAATGGGCAGCAAGCTCTTTTGTCCTCAGCAGCTGTCAACATGTGCAGTATGTTTCCCGATACTTCCTAGGCTTCACTGACTGGCCACGCCTACCCTCTCCAGTTCCTGTGTACGCTCTATGATTTTCAAAGGCATAAATGACAGTGCTCCACCTGATTTCTTTCCTCCACCAGTAAAGATTTACGCTCTCTGGTGCTACCACGTATTCAAAAAGGAAGTGACAGGGCAAAACTGTATGGGCCAGTGATGTCACTTTTGGGAATAACTATGTGAATATTTGTGATGAAATATTAAAAAGTATAAGATAGCACTTTAGACACAATTAAAATGAGACTAATTGATGATAATTCTTGCCTGGACCCGTTGGTGTTATTTGAAATGTTATCTGAGGTGTTACCTGAGGACCAATCAGCAGACCATTGCTTTTTAGGCAGCTGGTAGTTCACCTGTCCCCTCCAGGGACAATAAAAAGTATTGATTGATTTATGTGTTTTTCGGGACAAATTCGAGTCATTTTTCAGAACTGGCTGTTGCAGACATTCATTCATTCAGAATGCCCACTATATTCAATGAAGGTACTGGGACACAGGAGATTGATCTGGAAAAGAGGATCTGAAAGCAGCCCCAGTTCTTATCAGGGCAGACTACAGCACCCAGAATCAGGAAGAATGGAGAGAACCAGAGGAGAGAGGAGAGAATCAGGTGCTTCAGATCTGGAGCCATTTTCATTTAATATTTTGGGATGTATTTACAAGAAAAGAGATCCACCTGCTTCAGATCTGGGGCCATTTTCATCAAACCTTTTGGAAGAATCTTACCGGAGGAGAGACCTGCCTGCTTCAAATCCAGGGTTGTTTTCATCAAAGATTCGGGAGATGCAGCTTTCCACAGGTACAATGGACAACAGAGCAACACAATACAGCAATACAACACAAAAGACATCACAAGACAAGGTAAGAAAATAGGTGTAAGTAATTTAAAAGGTAATAAAAACACATTATTGGGAGAAACTTACTAGAGGAGAAAGCCACCTGCTTCAAGCCTTTTTCATATAAAATGTTGCAGATATGTGCTTAAAAAACATGGATCTGGGGACTACACACAAATATTCCGACAAGACCAAACCAACAAAATATAAATAAAAAAAAACATTTATTAAAAAAAAGACATACAGACAACACTAATGCTACAGGAAATCTAATGGAGAGAAGGAAAGATGAATTTTGATCAAATGAAATCAAAATGTCCCACTTAAACAGTAAAAGTGTAATTATTATGCCAGTCCTCAAATATATATGGAAAGTGTTTTCCAGATGAAAGAGAGGAATTCATATTTTTTGCACTTTTGCCATGTTGGAAGCGAATGGGCTGGATTAACATATTACGTATCACGCAGAAGGATAACGCATGCGCTCATGCACAGAGGTTTGTGTGGAAGAAGGTTCGTGCATAAGGATACGTAAAGGTGAGCGGTGCTAGTTGCACTTATTATAAAGCTATTTGTGTAGTTATTTCTTTTTTCACTTTTATATTTGAGTGAACAACAGCATCGTCATCCTCTATTGCAGTGTTTTTTTAGACTATGCGTAGGAACCCAAAATGGGTGGCTGGAGTGTTTGAGGTGCATCACAGAATGAGTCAGCATTTTGCTAGGCTATACTAGCATGTGTGTATGATGGGTCCCTAAAACTACCACCTTTTTATAATCTGGGTCCCAATATTAAAGAAGTATTCATAATTTGGGTCCCAATAAAAAGCTTAAGTTGGAATTTCTTGTTTTGTATGTGGAAAGAATCAGAGGCCTGACCGGGAAGCTAATATTCTAATTGCTTTGTCTACTTTGGTTAGGCCTCTATTGTTTGTTTATGCCATTATTAATAAGATTTTTTCCATGGCAATTCATTTTTTAATGTAATTCCTTTTTCACTTTCATATGTGAGTGAACAACATTATCAACATCCTCTATTGCAGTGTATTTTAAACTACGCATCAGAACTCAAATTAGCTGGCATTTGAGGGTGGTGCCGGAAGGAGCCGACAGTCTGCTAGGCTATTGTAGCATATGTGTTTGATGGGTCCCTATAACTACTACGTATTTCTAATTTTGGTTCCTAGATTGTGCGTTCATGTAATTCTTTATGATCATAGCTAAATATTTTATTAGGAACTCCAAATAAAGAACCAAACTTTTTTTGTGTCCAGTTTCAAGTATTTTGATTACACCAGGCTATGTATTCATTGTGTGCGATAAGATAGCTTGAGCTTTTACATGTAATATAAAAACAAGCAGAGACATTTACAGAACTTATACTTAATTGTATGATGAACAAAATAAAAAATTAATGCCACAACATATGACTGTGCTCAAAGACAGCTTTGTACTTTCACAAGATTAATTAAGCGTAAATTTTCTCTTGCAGAAGAGGAAGATGCTGATTTTTTGCCTTCTCTTGCTGATTTTTTTTCAACACATAGGTAAGGTTTGATTTTTTCTTTAAGTGCAATTCAGAGAGACTAGAATTATACTGAAACCATATATTTGATATTTGTCCACTTCAGGCAAATTAAATATTTACTTCAATACTGAGTCCATTCTCTGATTCAGAGTAAAAGAGGCTTGATGTTTGACTACATGAGGCAGGTAGTCCAGCGGTGTGTCTCCTAAAATTGTTGAGAAAACATTTTTTGGAACAATAATTTATTAATAAATAATGTGTGTGTGTGTGTGTGTGTGTGTGTGTGTGTGTGAACTCTATTGCAGGTGCAGAAGCTGTGTACTGTATAAAGGAATTGCCCTGCAATGTCACTGAGTGCTTTAAAATTAGGGACTCAGAAAACGCCGTTTGCAGCTCCATCCAGCAAACAGAACACTGTAGAATCAGTGGAACCCGCATCAAGCTGAAATGTGAGGCACAATTACAATGCTTCTGCAATGAAGAAGGTCTGTTTGAACTGGATGGTAAGATACAAGTCTACAAGTCTGATGCTGGCTGTTCGTAAGAATGGGCTGAGAAGACATTTCATTTCATTTCATTTCATTTCTATACTTGTTACTGGAACTCCTGTGTTAAGGACTGCTGGTAATGAAAACATTTCTTATTGGCAAATGTGTCTTTATTTTTTATTTATTTTTGGTTGGGATTCAATTAACTTCAATAAAATTCAATTAATTGTCCTTAACGGTGTTTTTTTAACAATCAAAAGAAACTTGCCCTTTCTGAGTATAGGTATAAAAGGTATAAATTATTTTTAATTGGCAGTTATTGGTCATTAAGAACAACTGTTCATTAAATCCCAGCCTTTGTTTGTTTTTTCTATCACAATGACCAAAGATATCTGCATGTACAGCCCATATTCCCCTTAGAAATGGCACATATTCCCAATATTCTCAGTATAATGTCCTGTCTTTTTCTCTTTCTCCCAGAGTTTCCTGAAATCCCTGTAAAAGATCAAAGTAGTAAGTGAAAGCAATTTACATTCACTAAAATGATACACACATCCACGCAATAGCATAAGAATAATACATGCAACACATTTCCTATTCTGCAAATTTATGGCAAAATGTTTCAACACTTCATTTCTGTTTTGTGTATAAAACAAGATGCCACAGAGTCATTTTCATAATGTTGCATTTAAAATAAAATCCAACAGCAACATTAAAAAAAAGTTCAATTCATGATGTGGCACTGAAAAAGAAGACACCTAGAACCACCAGGTCTATGTTGACCTACAGCTGAAATGCCAAAGAACTTAACCGATCATATTCTAACTGTTGCAGGCATTTCCATGGAAAATGAGGTCCATCCTGAGGAAACCAAGCGCTATGAAGGTAATACATTCACATCTATACTTTAGGGTGAACAATATAAAAAAGATGTGTGATTTGCTCTCACAACCTTTGTGCTGTATCAAAACTGCGGTGGGTATGCCAGTACGGAGGACTGGTACAAGAACCAGACAGTGCTTGTTAATTTTTCATAAACAGTGCTTAAATAAACAACAATCTTGACATTTTTCTCCTGTTATAACTGTAAACAGATGAATTTAATAGATTTGCTTTTTTTTATTGCAGACTACGGGGGGTAGGGGGCAGTGGGAATTGTGCAGAAATCTGGTGCCAGAGTGATGCACTGGTTGCCTGCTTTGGAATATCAGGTGATGAACATTTAGTCAAGGGGAAGAGTCATGTGCAACAGAGCAAAGCAGTTGCTCTTATGCAGAGCAGCATACAGTAACCAAAAGTGCAGATCTTTTTGCTGGGAAAGGTCAACAGTATGTATGCCCACAATTTCTCTGCCACTGTACTCAACTGAAGTCCCCTGTGATTGAGTGCATAAATGTTTTTTTTGTTTTTTGTCCGAAGTGTGTTTTGTGGTATCTGACTGAAATGCCCTTGGTTCAGATTCCAGCATAACCCCACTGCAGATTGCTTTTGCTGTTGTTGGAGCTGTTCTTGCTGCCCTTCTTGTTTTTGGTGCCATTGCATACTACATCTTGAAGGCTTGTCGAAAGCCGGGGTAAGCAATTTTCCATTCCTGCAGGGCTGGTATCTATACAGGTTGTCAATATCACCAGTTACACTGGCCAAATGTATTCACTTGTGATTTGGGGGGGGGGGGTGTTGAGGGGCATGGATGTGAATGGTGTTTACATCATCTGATCCAGTGGTTCTCAACCTTTGTCCTGGGGACTCCCTGTGTATGCTGGTTTATGTTCCAACCACAAGCGCAATCCCAGAATGTTCTCCTGTTCCATTTTCTTAATTTATTTTCGTTTTTTTATAGGGATTACTGTATTTATCCTCTTAAACCACATTATATCTCAAATAGCGTTGCATGCCATGTACCATGTTCACATTGTGCTTATTGTGCTGTATTGCAATCAGTTACATAAAAATCAATAGTTTTCTTAACTGATCAAATTAAAAACTGTGTTGAGTCAATAGGCTCCTAATTAGGTCCTTAATTCGTTGATCAGGCACAGGGAGCCACAGCTGGGAGGGACAGACCCACAGAGACAGCCCCTGGCACAGGACCAAAACGAAATGGAGCTGGAAGACAGGAATGATGCCTCAGTAGAGTGCTCCTCTCGGTCCATGGAGAGACAGGGCCAGGATGTCAGTGATGGGGCTGCAGGCTGAGGGGCTGAGGATGCGGATGGGGATGAGGAGGGGGATGGGGGTGGAGAGGCGGGTGAGAAACGGGGGGTGAGGATGGGGAAGGGGGTGGGGATGGGGGATGGGGATGGGGATGAGGATGGGGAGGGGGATGGGGGTCGGGAGGGGGGTGAGAAGGGGAATAGGGGTAAGGATGAAGGAAGATGGGGGTGAGGATGGGGGTAAGAATGAGGATGTGGGTGAGAATGAGGATGGGGAGGGGGATGGGGGTGGGGAGGGGCATGGGGATGGGGGTGAGGATGGGGGTAAAGATGAGCATTGGGGTGAGGATGAGGATGGGGAGGAAGAAGGGTAGTGGCAGTGTAGGAACCATTTTGCAGGATTTTTTCTGGTTTGTAATTAGTTTAGTCAGATTTATGATTATAAGTTTTGTTAGGGCTTTTATTTTGAAATTCCTGTCCTATTTTGTGTATAAATGGTATAAAGTGGGGTTTGTTGTTTAATTTTTTGTTTAGTAAATCACTCAAAACCAACAACCTTGGAGACCGTGGATGATTGCTGGAATGTGCGTCAAAGCACCTACTCCCGCAACTGTAGTGTATGGAAGAAAATAAAGTTCAAAAAGGTTTTAAGAACTCATCAAATTTCACAGATTTTAATTATTTAACTGTGAAATCAATATTTTTGACTTTCAACTGTGAACAAAATGTTTTTATTTATTTATTCACATTGAATTTTATAGTTTTGAATTCACATCTCAAAAAGTTAACCTCCCAACATTCCGATCTAAAAAAAACTAATGTTCCATTTTTCCAATGCCACAAATTCTGTTTTTAAGGGACCAATTCAGAAAAATTCAGTTCATAAAAACTCAGCTTGTAGAAATACAGTTTTAAAACATGTACGGAACATCTGGATACCTCGGGAAAAGGGGTAGAACATGCTGTTTTAGTCCCACAGAAACAAAGTGGACAAAAATACTGAGATTACTATCACTGTAATATGAATGAGCGACAGGCCTTGAGCTGTACCTGTAGAAACAAATAAATGAAACAGATCAGCAACATTCATTTTCCAACCCTAAATCAGCATCACTGAACCGACACTCCTGTATAACTGCACATGCAGTATATGAGCGAAGCTGCAGCAGGTCTTTAGTCCTGATTCTTACAGACATTCTCACCTGAGCTCTTTGCTGCTTTGTGGTAGACGTTAGTTTGTTTCTCTCTAGTGCTGGGGTTGGTGTAGCACAGGTGGAGATTGCGTGACTTCCAGCCCGATGCAGGCTCAAGGACAGTGCTGATGCTGTACAGTTCATCCTCTCCCTGGGTGATGTTAGTCTGACTGCGCTCAGTCACAGTCGAATCATTCTCATTGGTCCAGAAGGCGGATGGCTGGGGGAACCATCCAGAGGAGTTGAAGTGCAGACATTTTCCTTTCGGGAAATACTGCCTAATATGGAAGGCTTTGCTGGTGAGGATTAAGAACCAGATATACAAGTCACATCACAGTCACAACACAAAAGACATCACAAGACAAGGTCAGAAAATAGGTGTAAGTAATTTAAAAGGTAATAAAAACACATTATTGGGAGAAACTTACTAAAGGAGAAAGCCACCTGCTTCAAGCCTTTTTCACATAAAACGTTGCAGATATGTGCTTAAAAAACATGGAACTGGGACTACACAAGAATATTCCAACAAGACCAAACCAACAAAATATGAAAAAAAAAAAATATATATATTAAAAATAAGACAGACAACACTAATGCTACACTAATGGAAATCTAATGGAGAGAAGGAAAGATGAATTGTAATCAAATTAAATCAATATTTCCCACTTAAACAGTAATGGGCTGGATTCATAGATGTGTATCACACGAAAGGATAATGCATGTGCACACAGAGGTTTGTGCGGAAGAAGGTCCAGGCATAAGGACACGTGAACGTGAGCGGCGCTAGTTGCACTTATTATAAAGCTATTTGTGTAGTTATTATTTCTTTTTTCACTTTCATATGTGAGTGAACAACAGCATCCACATCATGTATTGCAGTTTTTTTTTTTTAACTACGTATCGGGACCCAGAATGGCTGGCAGGAGTGTTTGAGGTGCGTCCCAGAATGAGTCAGCATTTTGCTTGGCTATGCTAGCATGTGTGTATGATGGGTCCCTAAAACTACCACCTCTTTACAATTTGGGTCCCAATATTAAAGAAGTATTCATAATTTGGGTCCCAATATTAAAAAGCTTAAGTTGGAATTTCTTGTTTTGTATGTGGAAAGAGGAGAACTCGAGGAGAACATGCAGGCTCCACACGAAAAGGCTCTGGCTGGGATTCGGACCTGGGACCTTCATGATGAAGGATTACTGTGCTATCCGCCGCCCCACCACGCCCGAGGTTCCATCTGGTCTGGAGTCAATGACACTCAGACACTTTGATTCATGATGACGGATGGAGTGTAGCACAGTGGGTAAGGAACTGGGCTTGTAACCGAAAGGTCGCAGGTTCGATTCCCGGGTAAGGACACTGCCGTTGTACCCTTGAGCAAGGTACTTAACCGAAATTGCTTCAGTATATATCCAGCTGTATAAATGGATACAATGTAAAAGCTGTGTAAGTCGCTCTGGATAAGAGTGTCTGCTAAATGCCTGTAATGTATTGTAATGACTGGCTGTTGTAGATTAACTTGATTTTATTTTCCTTCATTCAGAATGCCCACTATATTCAGTGAAGGTACTGGGACACAGGAGATTGATCTGGAAAAGAGGATCTGAAAGCAGCCCCAGTTCTTATCAGGGGAGACTGCAGCACCCAGGATCAGGAAGAATGGGGAGAACCAGAGGAGAGAGGAGAGAGCCAGCTGCTTCAGATCTGGAGCCATTTTCATTTAATATTTTGGGATG
The DNA here is from genome assembly GCA_025169545.1 of Anguilla japonica. Taxonomy (NCBI): domain Eukaryota; kingdom Metazoa; phylum Chordata; class Actinopteri; order Anguilliformes; family Anguillidae; genus Anguilla; species Anguilla japonica. The sequence goes on along the minus strand of CM045883.1, from coordinate 85,110,722 downwards.
TATTTACAAGAAAAGAGATCCACATGCTTCAGATCTAGAGCCATTTTCATCAAACCTTTTGTGAGAATCTTACCGGAGGGACCTGCCTGCTTTAAATCCAGGGTTGTTTTCATCAAAGATTGAAGGTTTCTTTATCCGTATCCAGAAATAAATGTATTTTTCCGGCGGGAGATGCAGCTTTCCACAGGTACAATGGACAACAGAGCCAACACAATACAGCAATACAAGACAAAAGACATCACAAGACAAGGTAAGAAAATAGGTGTAAGTAATTTAAAAGCCAATAAAAACACATTACTGGGAGAAACTTACTAGAGGAGAAAGCCACCTGCTTCAAGCCTTTTTCACATAAAACGTTGCAGATATGTGCTTAAAAAACATGGATCTGGGACAAAAAATATATATATATATTAAAAATAAGACAGACAACACTAATGCTACAGGAAATCTAATGGAGAGAAGGAAAGATGAATTGTGATCGAATTAAATCAAAATTTTCTGCTTAAACAGTAATGGGCTGGATTCATAGATGTGTATCACGCGGAAGGATAACGCATGCGCTCATGCAGGGTTGTGTGGAAGAAGGTCCGGGCATAAGGACACGTGGGCGTGAGCGGCGCTAGTTGCACTTATTATAAAGCTATTTGTGTAGTTATTATTTCTTTTTTCACTTTCATATTTGAGTAAACAACAGCATCGTCATCCTCTATTGCAGTGTTTTTTAAACTACACATCGGGACCCAAGTGAGTGGTGAGCCCCGTAACGAGTCGGCAGTCAGCTAGGCTATGTTAGCCTGTGTGTCTGATCGGTCCCTTAAACTACTACATATTTCTAATTCTGGTCCCAATATTAGAGAAGTATTTATAATTTGGGTCCCAGTATTAGAGAAGTATTTATAATTTGGGTCCCAGTATTAGAGAAGTATTTTTAATTTGGTTCCCGATATTTAAAAGCTTAAGTTGGTATTTCATGTTAATGCTAATTGCTTTGTCTCCTACGATTAGGCCGCAACTTTTTGTTTATACAGTTATTGATAAGATTCTGTCCATGGCACTTCATTTTTTAATGTAATTTTCACTTCCATATTTGAGTGAACAACATTATCAACATCCTCTATTGCAGTGTTTTTTACGCATTGGAACTCAAAATGGCCGGAAGGAGCTGACAGTCTGCTAGGCTATTGTAGCATATATGTTTGATGGGTCCCTAAAACTACTACGTATTTTTAATTTGGGTTCCTAGATTGTACGTTCATGTAATTCTTTATGATCATAGCTAAATGTTTTATTAGCAACTCCAAATAATGAACCCAAACTTTTTTTGTGTCCAGTTTCAAGTACTTTGATTACACCAGGCTATGTATACATTGTGTGCGATAAGATAGCTTGAGCTTTTACATGTAATATAAAAACAAGCAGAGACATTTACAGAACTTATATTTAATTGTATGATGAACAAAATAAAAAATTAATGCCACAACATATGACTGTGCTGAAAGACAGCTTTGTACTTTCACAAGATTAATTAAGTGCAAATTTTCTCTTGCAGAAGGGGAAGATGCTGATTTCTTGCCTTCTCTTGCTGATTTCTTCTCATCACATAGGTAAGGTTTGATTTTTTCTTTAAGTGCAATTCAGAGTGACTAGAATTATACTGAAACCATATATTTGATATTTGTCCACTTCAGTCAAATTAAATATTTACTTCAATACTGAGTCCATTCTCTGATTCAGAGTAAAAGAGGCTTGATGTTTGATTACATGAGACAGGTAGTCCAGCGGTGTGTCTCCCCAAAAGTTAAAAAATGAATCTTATGCCTATGGAATTGATTCTGTTATTTCCATTTACACCATCTGACATAATTGTGTCATACAGTCACCTCCAAAACTGCAGGCACCCATGATAAAAGGGAGCAAAAAGGCTGTATAAAATGGCACAAGTTGTATGCAACATGTTATGCTCAAAAACACAGGAAAGAACAAATTTAATTCAAATAAAATTGTTGAGAAAACATTTTTTGGAGCAATGATTTATTAATAAATGTTTGTGTGTGTGTGTGTGTGTGTGTGTGTGTGAACTCTATTTCAGGTGCAGAAGCTGTGTACTGTATAAAGGAATTGCCCTGCAAAATCATTAAGTGCTTTAAAATTAGGGACTCAGAAAACGCCGTTTGCAGCTCCATCCAGCAAACAGAACACTGTAGTATCAGTGGAACCCACATCAAGCTGAAATGTGAGGCACAATTAACATGCTTCTGCAATGAAGAAGGTCCGTTTGAACTGGATGGTAAGATACAAGCCTGTCATGGTTCTGGGGTGCAGTGGCCTTGTGCTGCCACTAGAAGGCACCCGGCGTCTGAGAATTTCTTAATTTGTTCCAGGTGTCTGATTCCCAATTATTTTCACCTGGGGAGGTGCCTTTATAAGCACTGACAGAACAGCAATCAGCGCTTCTGTGTAAAACCCCTTTTTCACTAAGCCGGTAAGGTATAGGTGCTCGGTGGACGGTGTACAGAATACAGAATTGTGTTCGTGGGTGGTTCTGTGTCCTCTTTTAAGGCGTTCAGTCTCTGCGCAGTGAGCGCATTCTGACGCCTTAGAGTATTTGTACTTTTATTTTGAGCTCGTGTGAGCCGTTGGGTATTGGGACGTTGTCCCTGGTTCTGTATTTTGTTTGTATTTTTCTGAGCTGCGTCTCAGGTTTTTCTTTTCGCTGAGTAATTTTGCTACTCAGTTGTCTATTTTCTTTTAAGACCAGTTTTGGGTTTGGTACCAGAGCTTCGCCTCTGTACCACTGGTCCCCTTCTTTTTCGCCCTGGTTTTCACGGGTCGTTTTTGGTTTCGCGAGCCAGTTTTACGGCTGGACAAGGTTGTCCTTCGGAGTTGCTTTTTACTCCGTGTTTTTTGTTTGTTTATGATCCGGTGTGTGCGGGAGTTGCTCTCCCAAGGATCTTATTTTTGTGTTTTAGTTCTGGTTTTCCGTTTCCTTTGTCCTTCGGGACTTTGTGGTTAACGCTTCCTGTAGCATTAGCTTTTCGTTCCCCTATATTAGTCGCTTCTGGTTCTCCAACACCCCCCCCCCCACCATTATACAAGCCTACAAGTCTGATGCTTGCTGTTCGTAAGAATGGGTTGAGAAGACATTTCATTTCATTTCATTTCATTTCATTTCTATACTTGTTACTGGAACTCCTGTGTTAAGGACTGCTGGTAATGAAAACATTTCTTATTGGCAAATGTGTCTTTATTGTTGTTTTTTTTTTAATTTTTGGTTGGGATTCAATTAACTTCAATAAAATTCAATTAATTGTCCTGAACGGTGTTTTTTAACAATCAAAAGAAACTTGCCCTTTCTGAGTTTATGAAGAAAAGGTATAAATTATTTTTAATTGGCATTTATTGGTCATTAAGAACAACTGTTCATTAAATCCCAGCCTTTGTTTGTTTTTTCTCTCACAATGACCAAAATTATCTCCATATACAGCCCCGATTCCCCTAAGAAATGACATATTCCCAATATTCTCAGTATAATGTCCTGTCTTTTTCTCTTTCTCCCAGAGTTTCCTGAAATTCCTGTAAAAGATCAAAGTAGTAAGTGAAAGCAATTTACATTCACTAAAATGATACACACATCCACACAATAGCATAAGAATAATACATGCAACACATTTCCTATTCTACAAATTTATGGCAAAATGTTTCAACACTTCATTTATGTTTTGTATATAAAACACCACCAGGTCTATGTTAACCTTCAGCTGAAATGCCAAAGAACTTAACTGATCATATTCTAACTTTTGTAGGCATTTCCATGGAACATGAGCTATATCCTGAGGAAACCAAGCACTATGAAGGTAATATATTCATATCTATACTTTACAAAGGGTGAACAATATAAAACGTGATTTATTCTCACAACCTTTGTGCTGTATCAAAACTGCGGTGGGTATGCCAGTATTAGAGGCCTTTATATGTATGGCTTAACTTTTCATTTACTCTGTATATTCACTACTCGATGTCCTCCAGTGAATGGTAGATATACACACTTCTCACATGCAATGCACCGCCCCCCAACCCAAACACACACACACACACACACACACACACCGACTCCAGGAAGGAGTTCAGGGCCTCATTGTTCACTTGGGATTCCGGAATCCTCTGATTGGCCAAAGGTCTCCCAGCATCAGCTGCTCCAGTCGCTTAGGCTGTGTCCCACATGACTCACTTGTTCCCCTATGTAGTGGAAAATACGTAGTACACTAGATAGGGAGTGAGCGGCAGGACAGCACTATATAGGGAATAGGGAGTCATCTGGGACGCAGCCTTAGTGTTCCAGCGCAGTATCTCAGTGAGTGGACTGCATGGTGGAAAGGAACATTCAGAGGATGTGCATGCTGTTTTTTGCTTCTGACAGAGGAGCTTGCAGGGGTGAGGCAGGCCACTAAATTTTAATTCATCACACCAAACTTGGGTGAAAAATACAGAAAAAGAAAAATGTGATTTTCCCTTTACAGTAACAGATTGCAATAAATCATAAGACTGTGTTTAGGTGACAGCCCTCTGTCTCCTGTTTAAAAATATGTGGATGTGTCATTGTTTGGTTCAATATTTCACAGGACAACCAACAACACCAGAAGTGCCAAAGGGGAACAACAGCCCCAGGATCAAATCATTTGGTGAACATTTGGATTTTTAATGCATTTGTTGCCTTGCAACAAGAGGTGTCTCTGTACACATCTCATGACTAACTATTGTGTTTTCAGGTCTGCTGGTGCTCCTGGTGCTGCCTTTTGTTACACAGGTAAGTAAACTGAAAACTCAATTCTGTGTGCAGTGGAACCAAATTGGCAAGTGTCAATGACAGAGCTCTTTTTAATTCTTTTTTTAAATTTATTTATTTTTTTTAAACATTTATACAAAACATTGTGTCAAGTACAAGAGTGTATGTAACAAGCAAAGAAAAGGGAAAAGTACAGTAAAAACAAAATAATTTAAAAATTAATTTAAAATGAAACTACAGCATGCATTTTTCTCACATTGCAGACTAAGTTTGGCAGACAGTGTTTGAAAAATAATGGCATTCCATGCAATAGAAATATCGTGATTGTTACATCCTCTTGTTTTCTGGAGTCTCTACATGAATGTGTCTGGGTTCTGCAGGTGAACCTGATTTTGGATCTGATGACCTGGTTGCTGATTACACTCATCTGAGTTAACCTGGTCGCCGGGTGGATAAAGCTGGAAGACTGCAAACCTAAACTGCTTTTGGCTCTCCCTTTTGCTTCTTTAGCTGGCTTGCTTGTAGTTTTAGAATTTTAAGCTGCTTTGTTTTGCATTAGTGTATCTTTTTAGTCAATAAATAAATAGCATCAGCACCTGTTGCAATCCCATGTTTTTTAAAAAGCCTTAAACAGCCATATGTAATCTAAAAAAATTACATCCCATATCAAGAGATAAAGTCTATTTAAAAACACAAATCATTTAAAACTTGAATTTATGGGCATTCAGTCCAGCCGTAGTAGTAGGGTAAACGTCCCTATTAAGCCCACGTACCATATAAGCCCACTTGCAACTTCTGAGTCAAATTTAAAAAAAACTACATCATTTTTTGCTGTGTGATGTTTTTTTCAAATGAAGCTGCTTGTTACATAAATGACACTTTTTATTGTAAGTCAATCACATTTGTCGATATTGAGTTATCGAAGCACATGTGTGGCATGTGCCTGCTGATCCCAGAAGAAGTGGCAAAAAAACTTCAGAAAATAACATTTTTTGTATATTTCTACTCCTGTTTTTGGTAAGTACTCATTTGTTATCAAAATTTAAGTGATTAGTGTTTTGAATGAGACATATGTTGGAATATTACCTGAATTAGAAATATTGTTTCTTTTGAAATCAAAATATGAGTTTTAGCAGGCTAGCAAACAGACCACATGCTGCATCAATACAGTAGCTACATAGTATGGTTCATTGCAATGACATAAAGCAAGATAAGCATGTATAGTTTATATTTTTGTATGCAGTTTATATTAATATAATGTTAAATAGACAATAAATGTGTATCTTTATCTCTATTTTTTAATTAACATTTTTACCTGGTGGACTTAAAGGGGACTCTAGCAAAAAAAAATCACACTGTCTGGGGTGGATGTAAATGAGTATAGCTAATTACTTCTCTGCATGATCAATTTATACTTTTCATATTATGTTACTGCACCATATATAGATTTATTTCATATAGTTGTTTTTTTTTATGTCATGTGAGTAGAATAAAATATTCTGTCTTAACCATAAATTCACTGATGTTCCCTTTAAGCCCACCTGTTCCCATTAAGCCCACTTTACTGTGTTTCAATGGGGATTTTCTCCCTTTTGACCTTTGAACCGTTTTCCTCCCTAATTTTGACCTCACCTGATGAATCAGCTCCATAATTCAGATAATTAATATCGATATTTAAATATCAGTGATATTGCATAGGTCAATTCATTCTGGATAGGCCTGTGTTCTATCTTAACATTAGCAATAATTTTTTAATCTTTACTTTTCAGATGAGTTTTAGTTTAAGATGACTAGAACACGAAAGAACTACAGTTCATGTCCACGCATGATAGAAGCGCAAGTTCATCCTCTGCAAAGCAGGGCTGTAGGGACCTGGACCATTCTATTTGCGCAATCATGAGGTCATTGAATATCTGTACAAAAACAAGATGAAAGCCATGAAAGACTTGTTAGCGTAAGACAAAGACAACCACAACGTGGGCAAAATATTGAAACAAACAAATAAAATAAAGCTTAGACCACCCTATAACCTATGTTATGTTACACTACTAAGATGGAGCATGGAGCAAATGATAGCCTTACTAAAACGATACAATCACCTCAAAGAGCATAGGCCTACATTCAGTCTGGGAGAAAGTAGAAATTGCAGAAATGTTGACATCTTTCTTGTTTATTTTGTTTAAGTTATAGGCTAATAATACATGAGCTTCAAGATGTTATGACTGATGTCTCCTCATAATGAACTGTATGTTTTAATGTTACTCCACAATGAACTGAATGGTTATAAAATGTGTTTTTACAATGCTTTCAAAACTACTATCCTAAATGTGATTAACATTTGAAAATAAATTAAAGTTATTGTTTAATTGTAAATCCTGAAATTGACTCATTTTACTATCCTTAGAACATTAGTATTGAACCTGAAATTGTTCTTTGTTCAGTCAGTTGGTCTTCAGAAATCTTCATAAAAACACCTGCACTTTCAAACAGCTGGCTGGACCAGAAATTTTGGCCAATTTCAAATGCCAACAGCACACCATAGGATAGAGATACAGACAAAATTACAACAGATATTGAAAGATGAAGTATTGAAGAGCAATTTCCACTATAGTTTTGATTTTGTTCGTAAATAGTTTTTTGGCTACATTCCAAAGAAGACATCTTGTAAGTTTAGCTTTTTCTGTGTTGACAACACAGCAAAAAGGCTGGTTATGCCTATTTCAAATGCCATTTACAGGCCATAGGATAGGAGTGGAGACAAAATGAAAATAGCTATTGAGAGCTAAGAGATTACAGATTTGAATAGAACACATTTGTATTAAGATTTTTTAAATATATATTTATTTATCAACAAATCATGAAGTGAGCTTATTTGGTACATTAGGTACCCATTAAGCCCATGCCAGACTTTTGACATATTTTGACAAATTAAACAACAAAAACATTAGAAACTGGTATAAATGAATTATTGACACTTCAAATGAGAGATTAGACTTTCATTTTAACTAAAATGTTCTCACTTAAATTGGGGCAGTATACATTAAAAATGTCTGAGCAGGGGATGTAACAACAATTCAAAAGCGAAAGAATACTGTTTCTGTTTAAATGTTGTTTTTGAATGCTGGATTTTGTAACGCATTGATTTTAGAACTGTTAAAAGGCTGAGGTGTCCCTTTACTGAGAAATAATGCCCACCCTTGGACCAATCAGAATTGAGTATTCAGCCAAGCCGTTGTACAAGATACAAATAAGTGCTTTGTTAAATTCACCTGCGTGAGACGCTTTGTTGTCTATTGTAGTCTCTAAACCAGTAGACCATTAGACCAGTTTGCTGCTGGTGGTGAAGAAAAGGCAGTACCAAGTGCCAGCCATGAGCCCATAACTCCAGAGTGGGCAGGTAGGATTGCTCACTGTTAAAAACGATCAGAACACTTTTGTTTTGTAGGGAGGGGGGACTTGTGCTGAAAATTATAACAATTTAATTTTTTAAATTTGATTTAGTGTCAGAGGCAGTGCCATGACCCAGTAATGTGCCCAGAAAGATCTCTGCCGTGGAAGGCACAGGTAGAGCTGTTGTACCACAGTGTGTGAACAATCTAACATGACCAGATATATTAGTTCCAATATCACCACTATTTATACCCACATATTACTAGTGACCTATTATGCTTTTATCGTTAATAGTAGAATAGTAAACATACAAAGATCACAATTGAAAGGGAATAGGATGAAAATAATATGAAATAAGACTGCATGTTTTGGCATGGAAAAAAAGGCAAAATTGTTTCAGTCAAAACATGTTTCCATGTTAAATTAGCTGAAGCCTTACAGATTGCTTTTTATTGTGATTTAATGCATGAACCACAAGCTAAGAAAAAGACACATGAAGATGAGGTTGTTGATTGTTTTGATTACTTTGCTCACCCTCAGTCACAGGACATAGATATGTTTTTTTTGTTGTCATCGTCAACAAACACCAGAACTTCCTATACCAAAAGTTTTCAACAGCAAAGATGGAACCAACCGCAAGTAGTTGACTTACTGTGAAAAAAACCAATCTCTGTACTGTACTGTCTGTTTGGCATTTGGTTAGTGCTAGCCCTTTCAGAAAGGGAGGCATTGTGGGAAAAACAGGTCCCAGCCTGGGCCAGAAGAGCTGGGTGTTCTCCTCACACTGTTGAATACTTCTTCAAAATATACACTTCACAGAGTCTGATGCAACTGGATTTATTGCAGGTAATTCAAAGATAACATGCAAGAACCCGGGCTGATCTGCACATATCAATACAAACACTCTCAAAGTATTCCACAAGACACTTCATAGAAAACACATAAGATGCACACACACAGACAAGACACACACACAAGGTACACAAGACATACAAGACATACAGGACATACTGGACTCCCCTGGGGCCGAACACTCCCTTTTATCCTATCTTGTTGGCTCCTCCTGTTGTGAAGCTCAAGCTTGGCCTTTCACACATGTTTACATAATTTTACTTGACTCTTTCCCATACACCATTGTTTCTCATTTTTCAGACACCATTATTTCCAAGCCCCCTTCCTTTCTTTAATTAAAAAATAGGAATTCCTTTCTCTTATCTAAGTCTTCCTCCCCTTCATTCCCTTCTCTTATCTAAGTCTTCCTCCCCTTCTTGGCGTAAGACATGTATTCACCTCATTTATCTCCTGCTGGATTTTGTCATTCACAACAGGTTTGTATGAAAGGCCTAGTTTGTATGCCAGAATCTGTGCTTTCATTGTATATGGACTTTTACAGCTTGTGTTTTATATTTAGTGCAAACCTCTACAGATTATTACTGTTTTGACCAAGATCTGGCCATTGCTAGTTCTACATATACTTATTTTGTTAATTATATACTCCATTTTGGTGGTGATGGTTGGTGACCTTAAATGATTTTCCTTCCCACAGCATGAACATTTTTGGAGATATTTTTAGACCTCTCCTCTTCCTGTCCAGAAACAAAAACACGACACTCCCAAGAGGGAACTGAAGACTCTTGAACTCTTGTCGTTGCTGGAATCTTACAGCGTGTGAAGCTGCACGATTCCCAGTCTTTGCAGAATTTTAAGATGTGTGCACCTCTAGGAGTGAAAACCAGTGAATTGGACAGATTGTTGTTAAATGTGAGTGAGTGTGCCAGACTTTAGTCGTCTTAAAGTCACCTAGTGTATGGGAGGCATAACCTACAAGTTTTTGGACTGCGGGTGAAAAGCTGGAACACCCAGAGGAAGCCCACGCGGACCCGAGGAGAACATGCAGGCTCCACACGGAGAGGCTCTGGCTGGGATTCGGACCTGGGACCTTCATGATGACAGGTTACTGTGCTACCCGCTGCCCCACCACGCCCGAGGTTCCATCTGATCTGGAGTCAATGACGCTGTCCTCCTCCCAAAATTATGCACAGCAGACACTCAGACACTTTGATTCATGATGACTGGCTGTTGTAGATTAACTTGATTTTATTTTCCTTCATTCAGAATGCCCACTATATTCAGTGAAGGTACTGGGACACAGGAGATTGATCTGGAAAAGAGGATCTGAAAGCAGCCCCAGTTCTTATCAGGGGAGACTGCAGCACCCACGATCAGGAAGAATGGGGAGAACCAGAGGAGAGAGGAGAGAGCCAGCTGCTTCAGATCTGGAGCCATTTTCATCAAACCTTTTGGGATGTATTTACAAGAAAAGAGATCCACATGCTTCAGATCTGGAGCCATTTTCATCAAACCTTTTGGGAGAATCTTACCAGAGGGGAGACCCGCCTGCTTTAAATCCAGGGTTGTTTTCATCAAAGATTGAAGGTTTCTTTATCCGTATCCAGAAATAAATGTATTTTTCCGGCGGGAGATGCAGCTTTCCACAGATACAATGGACAACAGAGCAACACGAAACAGCAATACAACACAAAAGACATCACAAGACAAGGTAAGAAAATAGGTGTAAGTAATTTAAAAGCTAATAAAAACACATTATTGGGAGAAACTTACTAGAGGAGAAAGCCACCTGCTTCAAGCCTTTTTCATATAAAATGTTGCAGATATGTGCTTAAAAAACATGGATCTGGGAATAAAAAATATATATATATTAAAAATAAGACAGACAACACTAATGCTACAGGAAATCTAATGGAGAGAAGGAAAGATGATTTGTGATCGAATTAAATCAAAATTTCCCGCTTAAACAGTAATGGGCTGGATTCATATGTGTGTATCACATGGAAGGATGACGTATGCGCTCACAGAGGTTTGTGCGGAAGAAGGTCCGGGCATAAGGACACGTAAAGGTGAGCGGCACTAGTTGCACTTATTATAATGCTATTTGTGTAGTTATTATGTCTTTTTTCACTTTCATATTTGAGTGAACAACAGCATCGTCATCCTTTATTGCAGTGTTTTTTTAAACTATGCATCGGGACCCAAGTGAGTGGTGAGTCCCGTAACGAGTCGGCAGTCAGCTAGGCTATGTTAGCCTGTGTGTCTGATGGGTCCCTTAAACTACTACATATTTCTAATTCTGGTCCCAATATTAGAGAAGTATTTATAATTTGGGTCCCGGTATTAGAGAAGTATTTTTAATTTGGGTCCCGATATTTAAAAGCTTAAGTTTGTATTTCATGTTCCGTGTGTGGAAAGAATTGGAGGCCTGACCGGGAAGCTAAGAACCTAATTGCTTTGTCTCCTACGGTTAGGCCGCTACTGTTGGTTTATACGATTATGATAAGATTCTGTCCATGGCAATTCATTTTTTAATGTAATTCCTTTTTAACTTCCATATTTGAGTGAACAACAGCATCGTCATCCTTTATTGCAGTGTTTTTTTAAACTATGCATCGGGACCCAAGTGAGTGATGAGTCCCGTAACGAGTCGGCAGTCAGCTAGGCTATGTTAGCCTGTGTGTCTGATGGGTCCCTTAAACTACTACATATTTCTAATTCTGGTCCCAATATTAGAGAAGTATTTATAATTTGGGTCCCAGTATTAGAGAAGTATTTTTAATTTGGATATTTAAAAGCTTAAGTTTGTATTTCATGTTCCGTATGTGGAAAGAATCAGAGATCTGACTGGGAGTCTAATATGCTAATTGCTTTGTCTCCTACGGTTAGGCCGCAACTTTTTGTTTATACAGTTATTGATAAGATTCTGTCCATAGCACTTCATTTTTTAATGTAATTCCTTTTTCACTTCCATATTTGAGTGGACAACAGCATCGTCATCCTCTATTGCAGTGTTTTTTTTAAACTACGCATCGGGACCCAAAACGGATGGCGGGAGTGTTTGTGGTCAGTCTCCTAACGAGTCGGCAGTCAGCTAGGCTATGTTAGCCTGTGTGTCTGATGGGTCCCTTAAACTACTACATATTTATAATTCTGGTTCCAATATTAGAGAAGTATTTATAATTTGGGTCCCAGTATTAGAGAAGTATTTTTAATTTGGATCCCGATATTTAAAAGCTTAAGTTGGTATTTCATGTTAATGCTAATTGCTTTGTCTCCTACGGTTAGGCCGCAACTTTTTGTTTATACAGTTATTGATAAGATTCTGTCCATAGCACATCATTTTTTAATGTAATTCCTTTTTCACTTCCATATTTGAGTGAACAACAGCATCGTCATCCTCTGTTGCAGTGTTTTTTAAACTACGCATTAGAACTCAAAATGACTGGCTTTTGAGGGTGGTGCCGGAATGAGCTGGCAATCTGCTAGGCTATTGTAGCGTATGTGTTTCATGGGTCCCTAAAACTACTACATATTTCTAATCTTACTTCCTAGATTGTAAGTTCATGTGATTCTTTATGATCATAGCTAAATGTTTTATTAGCAACTCCAAATAAAGAACCCAAACTTTTTGTCCAGTATCAAGTATTTTGATTACACCAGGCTATGTATACATTGTGTGCGATAAGATAGCTTGAGCTTTTACATGTAATATAAAAACACACATTTACAGAACTTATACTTAATTGTAAGATGAACAAAAGAAAATTAATGCCACAACATATGGCTGTGCTGAAAGACAGCTTTGTACTTTCACAAGATTAATTAAGTGCAAATTTTCTCTTGCAGAAGAGGAAGATGCTGATTTTTTACCTTCTCTTGCTGATTTCTTCTCAACACATCGGTAAGGTTAGATTTTTTCTTTAAGTAATATTCAGTGGCTGGAGTTATATTGAAACCATATAAGAACATTTTCTCATTTCAGTCAGATGAAATGTTTTCTTCAATTTTTAATCCGTTCTCTGATTCAGAGTAAAAGAGGCTTGATGTTTCACTACATGAGACCAGGTGGTCCAGCGGTGTGTCTCCCCAAAAGTTAAAAAATGAATCTTACGCCTATGGAATTGATTCTGTTATTTCCATTTACACCATAACATCTGATATAATTGTGCCATACAGTCACCTCCAAAACTGCAGGCACCCATGATAAAAGGGAGCAAAATGGCTGTATAATATAACACAGGTTGTACTCAACATGTTATGCTCAGAAACACAGGAAAGAACATATTTAATTAAAATAAAATTGTTGAGAAAACATTTTTTGGAACAATAATTTATTAATAAATAATGTGTGTGTGTGTGTGTGTGAACTCTATTTCAGGTGCAGAAGCTGTGTACTGTATAAAGGAATTGCCCTGCAATGTCACTGAGTGCTTTAAAATGAGGGACTCAGAAAACGCCGTTTGCAGCTCCATCCAGCAAACAGAACACTGTAGTATCAGTGGAACCCACATCAAACTGGAATGTGAGGCACAATTACAATGCTTCTGCAATGAAGAAGGTCCGTTTGAACTGGATGGTAAGATACAAGCCTAGAAGTCTGATGCTGGCTGTTCGTAAGAATGGGCTGAGAAGACATTTCATTTCATTTCTATGCTTGTTACTGGAACTCCTGTGTTAAGGACTGCTGGTAATGAAAACATTTCTTATTTGCAAATGTGTCTTTATTGTTTTTTTTATTTTTTATTTTTGGTTGGGATTCAATTAACTTCAGTAAAATTCAATTAATTGTCCTTAACGGTTTTTTTTAACAATCAAAAGAAACTTGCCCTTTCTGAGTTTATGAAGAAAAGGTATAAATTATTTTTAATTGGCAGTTATTGGTCATTAAGAACAACTGTTCATTAAATCCCAGCCTTTGTTTGTTTTTTCTCTCACAATGACCAAAATTATCTGCATATACAGCCCAGATTCCCCTTAGAAATGGCACATATTCCCAATATTCTCAGTATAATGTCCTGTCTTTTTTCTCTTTCTCCCAGAGTTTCCTGAAATCCCTGTAAAAGATCAAAGTAGTAAGTGAAAGCAATTTACATTCACTAAAATGATACACACATCCACGCAATAGCATAAGAATAATACATACAACACATTTCCTATTCTGCAAATTTATGGCAACATGTTTCAACACTTCATTTCTGTTTTGTGTATAAAACAAAATGCCACACAGTCATTTTCATAATGTTGCATTTAAAATAAAATCCATTCTACAATCGGCACATTCCAACAGCAGCATAAGAAAAAAAGTTCAATTCATGATGTGGCACTGAAAAAGAAGACACCTAGAACCACCAGGTCTATGTTGACCTACAGCTGAAATGCCAAAGAACTTAACTGATCATATTCTAACTGTTGCAGGCATTTCCATGGAAAATGAGGTCCGTCCTGAGAGGAACAACACCAACAGGACCGAGTCATCTGGTAAACCTTTGGATTTTTTATAAATTTTTTGCATCAAGCCACCTGTTTGTGTATTAATGACACATTATCTTTGTCTGTTAAAGATGAAATTTAGTATAGCACAATTGCATGACCTGGCTTACAGTGTAAAAAAAACAATAAAATAAGCAACTGCAGCTCCCAATGCGGGAAAGATAGAGACCATCAGAGCTACTACCTTCCCTGGTCTCAGTGAGGAGGTAGATTTTCCCCTTTTTTGTAAATGGTAGCTTTTTTGTTAAACAGCGCTATCAATTTGTCCCCTGTGATTGAGTGCATAAATGTTTTTTTTTCTTTTTTTTTTTTGTCCAAAGTGTGTTTTGTGGTATCTGACTGAAATGCCCTTGGTTCAGGTTCCAGCATGACCCCACTGCAGATTGCTGCTGCTGTTGCTGTTCCTGCTGTTGTTGGTGTTGGTGCTGGTGCCATTGCATACTGCGTCTGGAAGGCCTGTCGATAGCAGGGGTAAGCAATTCCATTCCTGCAGGGCTGGTATCTATACAGGTTTTCATTATCACCGGGGGGGGGGTTGGGGGGGATGCGAATGGTGTTTACATCGTCTAATCCCATGGTTCTCAATCTTTACCCTGTATATGCTTGTTTATGTTCCAACCTCAAATGCAATTACAGAATTTTATCCTGTTCATTTATAATTCTTAATTAGGGGCTTTTCAGGTTTAGATGGATTACTGTATTTATCCTCTTAAACCACATCATATCTCAAATAGCTATGCATGCCGTGTCCCATGTTCACATTATGCTTATTGTGCTGTATTGCAAGCAGTTACATGAAAAGAAGTAGCGGTTTTCTTCACTGAACTGTGTTGAATCAATAGGCTCCTAATTAGGTCCTTAATTCGTTGTTCAGGCACAGGGACGCAGAGCAGGAAGAGAGAGACCCACGGAGACAGCCCCTGGCAGAGGACCAAAACGAAATGGAGCTGGAAGACATGAATGGAGATGGGGAGCGGGAAGTGGTGTAGGATGCGGATGGGGATGGGGAGGGGGAGGGGGCAATTTGGCAAAGCTGTATATGAATCAAAACACCTACTCCCACACCTGTAGTGTATGGAAGAAAATAACGTTACAAAAGAACACATCAAATGTAACGGATTTATCAGTATATATATATATATATATATATATATATATATATATATATATATGGTCCAGAACACGGATGGCTTGGGAAACCAGCCAGATGACTTGAAGGACAGAAATTTGCCCTCCGCTGAGATGAACCCCTGTTTTGAGGGCCTTGCTGGAGAGGATTTAATAACAGAGCCAAAACACTAGCCTGGTCTAAGTGTTGTTTAATAGTAGAGCAGGATGATTTAGCATTACGTTAGCATCACGATTCTCCAGAGTGATGTACAATCTTGCATTAGCCGCCAGTCATTAAGCATTTAGATTTTAAATTAGTTCATTTTTATCCATTTTACTGACTAGAACGCACTGCAACTTACAGGCCACAGAGGACTGTGACCTTCACTCCACACCTCACAGACACAGAGCCCTGCGTCTTGCAGGGTGAGATTCTGCAGCCTCAGCATAGCATACCCCAGTGTAAGATTGTAATATAGGTCGGTGCGGTTGCTGTAGTCAGGGTCCTCTTTCTGTTTCTGTCTCTGGCTGTTTTCAAAGGCGTAAATAATTCTGCGATGGCCACTTTCATTTCTCCACCAGTTCAGACAGCTGCTCTCTGGTGCCACCATGTGTTCAAAAAATAAGTTACAGGGAAAGACTGTCTCTTGCTGGTAAGGGCCAGTTACTTGTGGTTTGGGAGTAACAATATGAAGCTCTGCATTAAGAAAGATAAAAATTAAATAAAATAAGTTGTCACAAATCCTACCCAAGCAAGAAGCTAGTTTTCTTGGTTTGGGCCATCTCCCTTAGTTCCAGTGAAGGCAAGCTTAATGCTATAGCATACAGTAACATTCTAGATGATTCTGTGCTTCCTGTTTCAGCAGGACAATGCCCCCGGTCACAAAGCAAGGTCCATGTGGAAATGGTTTTGTCGAGAACGGTGTGGAAAAACTTGACTGGCCTGTACACAGCCCATCCAACACCTTGGGGATCAATTGGAAAGCCAGCTGTGACCCAGGCCTAATCATGCAATCAGTGCCCATCCTCACTAATGCTCTTCTGGGTGAATGGAAGCAAAGCACTGCAGCAATGCTCCAACATTCAGTATAAAGCCTTCCCAGAAGAGTGGAAGTTGTTATAGCCGCAAGGGGTGGACCAACTCCATTTTAATCCCCATAATTTTGGATGAGATGTTGGATGTCAGGTGTTCACATACGTTTGGTCATGTAGTGCATATACACAGGAGTAAATAATAATATTCGCATCTGTCAGGGTTAGCAGGGTTGATAAACTGCCTTCATGGCTGCCTCCTGGCATGCTGACAGAAGCTAGGAAGCTAGTTTTAACTAGCAAGTAACGTTAGCAAATGAACATGTCATTATTTTGATCAAGCAATTAAACATTTGCTTAACTTTTGATTCATTACTTAGCTGGTGATTGCAACATTAGCCACTTAGTACCAGTCCCAGTTCTAGACTGCTCTGATTTGGGGGGAAACTTTTTTTTTTCTTTCAGTGCAAAGTGTGTGCCATACAGTTTACTGTTTTCATCCTTTATGTGTGTGTTATAGTGTGTTATAGTCTATACAATGTAGTCCGTGAGTATTTGGACAGTGACAAAACTTTTGTTGTTTTTACTGTACTTCAGCACGCTGGATTTGAAATGGAGCAATTAAAGTGCAGACTGTCAGCTTTAATCAGGCTGTTTGCACCGGTTTGTTATGGAAATGGCTTACATGAAAATAATAGAATATAATCTTTTTTTTTTAAAACATTGTCCTATTAAGTGCTTAGTTTGCATACTTCAGGTGCCTGAAGTATGGAAACCACAGACCACAAATGCTCTGCAAGGTCTGGACTGCAGCATCTTCAGTTCCTGTTTGCTTTAGGGGCTTTCTGTCTTCATTTGTGTCTTAAGCTAGTGAAAATCAGTTGGATTTATCTTTGTCCGGGAAGTAAATGGGTGGACGCCGTTAAATTTCAAAATGGCTCAGCAGGTTCTGAATTTCCATTCAGTTCAAAAGGTGTGCATCCTGCACATTGTTGCCTTGAGTAGCTAAACAAGTTGGAAACTTAATTTGATCCAAGCTGGCTAGCAAGACAACTAGAAACATTAACATTATTTTCTTTATTATTTTATAGTTATTGAGATCAGAAATTCAGAGATGAGGTCAGAAGAATAGAGGTGGTGTGATGAAGTGTGGTGAGAAGACATTAAAACTTGCTACTTCAGAAAGACCAAGTGCACCACTTGGTAAGTATTTCAGTAAATTTCAGATTTTCAAAGAAAAAAAAAAAATTTTGTGCATATGGATGGTTGTCTCAACAGCTGGTTTGACTTTACAGCACATTGCTTGTGATTGAGTGAAGAACCTATGCAATCATAACAAAGGAAACATTTGGGAAGTGATTGCCTGGTTTCTTTATTTTGCTTATTTAGTTTTGTCATTATTTTGTTTATTGTTTTTTTCTGCTCTTCAATAAAATAATTTTCACTGTTCACCCTATTTCTGTTGTCAGCCTCCTGCTTGACTGCTTGCCATCCTCATACAGACACTTTGATTCATGATGACTGGCTGTTGTAGATTAATTTGATTTTATTTTCCTTCATACAGAATGCCCACTATCTTCAGGGAAGGTACTGGGACAAAGGAGATTGATCTGGAGAAGAGGATCTGAAAGCAGCCTCAGTTCTTATCAGGGGAGACTACAGCACCCAGGATCAGGAAGAATGGAGAGAACCAGAGGAGGAGAGACCCAGCTACTTCAGATCTGGAGCCATTTTCATAAAACATTTTGGGCAATATTTACAAGAGGACAGACCTGCCTGCTTCAAATCTGGAGCCGTTTTCATCAAACCTTTTGGGGGACATGTACAAGAGGAGATACCTGCCTGCTTTAAATCCAGGGTTGTTTTCATCAAAGATTCAAGGTTTCTTTATTCGTATCCAGGGATAAATGTATTTTTCAGCCAGGAGATGCAACACAAAACACAAAAGACATCGCAAGACAAGGTAAGGAAATAGGTGTAAGTCGTTTAAAAAATAATACAAACACATTATTGGGAGAAACTTACCAAAGGAGAAAGCCACCTGCTTCAAGCCTAGTGCAATTTTCACACGAAACTTTGCACATACAATATGTCCTTAAAAAAGAAAGAAAAAAAAAGAGAACATGGATCTGGACAACACAAGGAGAGAGAATAACACCCAACCAACAAAATATGAAAAAAAAAAAAAAAAAAACATTTATCAAAAAAGGACATGTAGACAACACTAATGCTACAGGAAATCTGCCCAAGGAGTGAACTGTGACCAAATGAAATCTGCAGGAATTTCCCACTTAAACAATAAAAGTATAATTATTATGCCAGTCCTCGCACATATATAAAATGTGTTTTCTGAAGAAACAGAAATTAATATTTTTTGCACTTTTGCCATGTTGGAAGCGAATGGGCTGGATTAACAGATTATGTAATCACGCGGAAGGGTAATGCATGCGCTCACAGAGGTTTGTGCGGAAGAAGGTCAGGGCATAAGGACACTCAAGGTGAGCGGCGCTAGTTGCACTTATTATAAAGCTATTTCTGTAGTTATTATTTCTTTTTTCATATGTGAGTGAACGACAGCATCCACATCATGTATTGCAGTTTTTTTTTTAAACTACGTATCGGGACCCAGAATGGCTGGCAGGAGTGTTTGAGGTGCGTCCCAGAATGAGTCAGCATTTTGCTAGGCTATGCTAGCATGTGTGTATGATGGGTCCCTAAAACTACCACCTCTTTATAATTTGGGTCCCAATATTAAAAAGCTTAAGTTGGAATTTCTTGTTTTGTATATGGAAAGAGGAGAACCCGAGGAGAACATGCAGGCTCAACACGGAAAGGCTCCGGCTGGGATTCGGACCTGGGACCTTCATGATGAAGGATTACTGTGCTATCCGCTGCCCCACCACGCCCAAGGTTCCATCTGGTCTGGAGTCAATGACACTCAGACACTTTGATTCATGATGACTGGCTGTTGTAGATTAACTTGATTTTATTTTCCTTCATTCAGAATGCCCACTATATTCAGTGAAGGTACTGGGACACAGGAGATTGATCTGGAAAAGAGGATCTGAACGCAGCCCCAGTTCTTATCAGGGGAGACTGCAGCACCCAGGATCAGGAAGAATGGAGAGAACCAGAGGAGAGAGGAGAGAGTCAGCTGCTTCAGATCTGGAGCCATTTTCATTTAATATTTTGGGATGTATTTACAAGAAAAGAGATCCACATGCTTCAGATCTGGAGCCATTTTCATCAAACCTTTTGGGAGAATCTTACCGGAGGAGAGACCTGCCTGGATCATGGATCAGAGACTACACAAGAATATTCCGGCAAGACCAAACCAACAAAATATAAAAAAACATTTATTAAAAAATAAGACATACAGACAACACTAATGCTACAGGAAATCTAATGGAGAGAAGGAAAGATGAATTTTGATCGAATGAAATCAAAATGTCCCACTTAAACAGTAAAAGTATAATTATTATGCCAGTCCTCGCATATATATGAAAAGTGTTTTCCAGATGAAACAGAGAAATTCATATTTTTTTCACTTTTGCCATGTTGGAAGCGAATGGGCTGGATTAACATATTACGTATCACGCAGATTACGTATCAAGCAGAAGGATAACGCATGCGCTCATGCACAGGTTTGTGCGGAAGAAGGTCTGTGCATAAGGACACGTGAACGTGAGCGGCGTGAGTTGCACTTAGTAAAAAAATATTTGTGTGGTTATTTCTTTTTTCACTTTCATATTTGAGTGAACAACAGCATCGTCATCCTCTATTGCAGTGTTTTTTTAAACTATGCGTAGGAACCCAAAATGGGTGGCTGGAGCGTTTGAGGTCAGTCTCCTAACGAGTCGGCGGTCAGCTAGGCTGTTAGCCTGTGTGTCTGATGGGTCCCTTAAACTACTACATATTTCTAATTCTGGTTCCAATATTAGAGAAGTATTTATAATTTGGGTCCCAGTATTAGAGAAGTATTTATAATTTGGGTCCCAGTATTAGAGAAGTATTTTTAATTTGGATCCCGATATTTAAAATCTTAAGTTGGTATTTCATGTTAATGCTAATTGCTTTGTCTCCTACGGTTAGGCCGCAACTTTTTGTTCATACAGTTATTGATAAGATTCTGTCCATAGCACTTCATTTTTTAATGTAATTCCTTTTTCACTTCCATATTTGAGTGAACAACAGCATCGTCATCCTCTGTTGCAGTGTTTTTTACGCATTGGAACTCAGATTAGCTGGCATTTGAGGGTGGTGCCGGAAGGAGCCGACAGTCTGCTAGGCTATTGTAGCATATGTGTTTGATGGGTCCCTATAACTACTACGTATTTCTAATTTTGGTTCCTAGATTGTGCGTTCATGTAATTCTTTATGATCATAGCTAAATGTTTTATTAGCAACTCCAAATAATGAACCCAAACTTTTTTTGTGTCCAGTTTCAAGTATTTTGATTACACCAGGCTATGTATACATTGTGTGCGATAAGATAGCTTGAGCTTTTACATGTAATATAAAAACAAGCAGAGACGTTTGCAGAACTTATACTTGATTGTATGATGAACAAAATAAAAAAATTAATGCCACAACATATGACTGTGCTGAAAGACAGCTTTGTACTTTCACAAGATTAATTAAGCGCAAACTGTCTCTTGCAGAAGAGGAAGATGCTGATTTCTTGCCTTCTCTTGCTGATTTCTTCTCAACACATCGGTAAGGTTTGATTTTTTTCTTTAAGTGCAATTCAGAGTGACTAGAATTATACTGAAACCATATATTTGATATTTGTCCACTTCAGTCAAATTAAATAGTTACTTCAATACTGAGTCCATTCTCTGATTCAGAGTAAAAGAGGCTTGATGTTTGACTACATGAGACCGGTAGTCCAGCGGTGTGTCTCCCCAAAAGTTAAAAAATGAATCTTATGCCTATGGAATTGATTCTGTCATTTCCATTTACACCATAACATCTGATATAATTGTGTCATACAGTCACCTCCAAAACTGCAGGCACCCATGATAAAAGGGAGCAAAAATGCTGTATAAAATAACACAGGTTGTACTCAACATGTTATGCTCAAATATACAGCAAAGAACATATTTAATTCAAATAAAATTGTTGAGAAAACATTTTTTGGAACAATAATTTATAAATAAATAATGTGTTTGTGTGTGTGTGTGTGAACTCTATTTCAGGTGCAGAAGCTGTGTACTGTATAAAGAAATTGCAGTGCAATGTCACTAAGTGCTTTAAAATGAGGGACTCAGAAAACGTCGTTTGCAGCTCCATCCAGAAAACAGAACACTGTCGTATCAATGGAACCCGCATCAAGCTGGTATGTGAGGCACAATTACACTGCTTCTGCAATGAAGAAGGTCCGTTTGAACTGGATGGTAAGATACAAACCTACAAGTCTGATGCTGGCTGTCCGTAAGAATGGGCTGAGAAGGCATTTCATTTAATTTCATTTTATTTCTATACTTGTTACTGAAACTCCTGTGTTAAGGACTGCTGGTAATGAAAACATTTCTTATTGGCCTTTGTGTCAGGGTGTAGTGGAGGGTTAGGGCCCAAATGCGGAGGGGGGAGGAAAAACTCAAAACTCCAAGGAGTAAGAACAAAAGACTTCACTGGGAAAAAGGAACAAAAGGGAAAAAAGGGCCTCGCAGGGCAACTCTTCAAACAACACAAAGTAAATCTACAAAATTCAAGGGAAACACAGAAAATCCAAAAGTCCAAAAAACACATGGGAAACAGAACCTGAGCAGGAACACACGGGTCAGGACCATGAGCGTAGGCATGAACAGACAATCAAGGATCCAGCACCTGAGTCCAGGGGAAGGGAAACTTATATACAGACACTGACGAGACACAGGAGGGCACAATGAACAATCAGGCCACAGAGAGGGAAGGGAAAACGAGACAGCCAAAACCCAACAATGGAATAATTGAAACCAATAATACAATTAAACTGGGGGGAGCAGGACGCAAAACAGAAGTGCCGCCACCTTGCGGCCCAACAAGGGAAACACAGACAGGAAAACACAGAACCATGACACTTTGTTTGTTTTTTCTCTCACAATGACCAAAAATATCTGCATATACAGCCCAGATTCCCCTTAGAAATGGCACATATTCCCAATATTCTCAGTATAATGTCCTGTCTTTTTTCTCTTTCTCCCAGAGTTTCCTGAAATCCCTGTAAAAGATCAAAGTAGTAAGTGAAAGCAATTTACATTCACTAAAATGATACACACATCCACGCAATAGCATAAGAATAATACATGCAACACATTTCCTATTCTGCAAATTTATGGCAAAATGTTTCAACACTTCATTTCTGTTTTGTGTATAAAACAAGATGCCACCGAGTCATTTTCATAATGTTGCCTTTAAAATAAAATCCATTCTACAATTGGCACATTCCAACAGCAACATAAGAAAAAAAGTTCAATTCATGATGTGGCACTGAAAAAGAAGACACCTAGAACCACCAGGTCTATGTTGACCTACAGCTGAAATGCCAAAGAACCTAACTGATCATATTCTAACTGTTGCAGGCATTTCCATGGAAAATGAGGTCCATCCTGAGAGGAACAACACCAACAGGACCGAGTCATCTGGTAAACCTTTGGATTTTTTATACATTTTTTGCATCAAGCCACCTGTTTGGTTTCTACCAGACAATAAATGCAAAAAAATTCCCTTGTTTTATTTCTGTGTTCAATTTTGGGATAAGTATTAATGACACATTATCTTTGTCTGTTAAAGAAATTTAAGTATAGCACAATCTCATGACCAGGCTTACAGTGTAAACAAAACAATAAAATAAGCAACTGCAGCTCCCAATGCGGGAAAGATAGAGACCATCAGAGCTACTACCTCCCCTGGTCTCAGTGAGGAGGTAGATTTTCCCCTTTTTTGTAAATGGTAGCTTTTTTGTTAAACAGCGCTATTCATTTGTCCCCTGTGATTGAGTGCATAAATGTTTTTTTTCTTTTTTTTTTTGGTCCAAAGTGTGTTTTGTGGTATCTGACTGAAATGCCCTTGGTTCAGGTTCCAGCATGACCCCACTGCAGATTGCTGCTGCTGCTGTTGTTGCTGCTGCTGTTGTTGGTGTTGGTGCCGGTGCCATTGCATACTGCGTCTGGAAGGCCCGTCGAAAGCGAGGGTAAGCAATTCCATTTCTGCAGGGCTGGTATCTATACAGGTTTTCATTATCACCAGTTACACTGGCCAAATATATTGACTTGTTTGGGGGGGGTTGGGGGGGGGGGCGGATGTGTGGATGCGATTGGTGTTTACATCATCTAATCCCGTGGTTCTCAATCTTTACCCTGTATATGCTTGTTTATGTTCCAACCTCAAATGCAATTACAGAATTTTATCCTGTTAATTTAATATTCTTAATTAGGGGCTTTTCATGTTTAGATGGGTTACTGTATTTATCCTCTTAAATCACATTATATCTTAAATAGATATTCATGTCATGTCCCATTTTCACATCCTGCTTATTGTGCTATATTGCAATCAATTATCAATTACATAAAAAAGGAGTAGTTTTCTTCACTGATCAAATTAAAAGCTGTTGAATCAATAGGTTCCTAATTAGGTCATTAATTCGTTGTTCAGGCACGGGGGGTCACAGCTGGGAGGGACAGACCCACAGAGACAGCCCCTGACAGAGGACCAAAATGAAATGGAGCTGGAAGACAGGAATGATGCCTCAGTAGAGTGCTCCTCTTGGTCCATGGAGACACAGGGCCAGGATACCAGTGATGGGGCTGCAGGCCAAGGGGCTGAGGATGGGGATGGGGAGGGGGGTGAGGATGGGGATAAGGATGGGGAGGGGGATAGGAGTTGGGAGGGGGGTGAGGAGGGGAATGGGGGTAATGATGAAGATGGGGTTGAGGATGGGGGTAAGAATGCGGATGTGGATGAGGATGGAGATGGAGATAAAGATGGAGATGGTGATAATGATGGGGATGAGGATGGAGATGGAGATAAGGATGGGGATGAGGATGGAGATAAGGATGAGGATGGAGATCAGTATGGAGATGGAAATAAGGATAGAGATAATGATGGGGATGAGGATGGAGATCAGTGTGGAGATGGAGATAAGGATGGAGATAAGGATGGGGGTGAGGATGGAGATAAGGATGGAGATGGAGATCAGTGTGGAGATGGAGATAAGGATGGGGATGAGGATGGTGATCAGTGTGGAGATGGAGATAAGGATGGGGATGAGGATGGAGATGGAGATCAGGATGGGGATGGAGATAAGAATGGAGATAAGGATGGGGATGAAGATGGAGATCAGTGTGGAGATGGAGATAAGGATGGAGATAAGGATGGGGATGAGGGAGGAGATGGATATAAGGATGGGGATAAGGATGGGGATGAGGGTGGAGATGGAGACAAGGATGGAGATGAGGATGGAGATCAGTGTGGAGATGGAGATAAGGATGCGGATGATGATGGAGATAAGGATGGGGATGGAGATAAGGATGGAGGTGAGGATGGATATGGAGATAAGGCTGGGGATGAGGATGGAGATGGAGGTAAGGATGGGCATGGAGATGAGGATGGAGATAAGGATGGAGGTGAGGATGGAGATGGAGATAAGGCTGGGGATGAGGACAGAGATGGAGATAAGGATGGGCATGGAGATGAGGATGGAGATAAGGATGGGGATGGAGATAAGGATGGGGATGAGAATGGAGATAGAGATAAGGATGGAGATGGAGATAAGGATGGGGATGAGGATGGTGATGGAGATAAGGATGGGGATGAGAATGGAGATAGAGCTAAGGATGGAGATGGAGATTAGGATGGGATGGAGATAAGGATGGGGATGAGAATGGAGATAGAGTTAAGGATGGAGATGGAGATTAGGATGGGGATGGAGATAAGGATGGGGATGAGGATGGAGATAAAGATGGGGGTGGAGATAAGCAGTGCCGCCGGCAGCCGTAATCCTGTACGCACCGTGCATATTTTTTTAAATGATTTTGCTCATTTTTTTTTCTAACATTCTATCTTGAAAATAAAATTGCAGATCCTGCCTTTGGAGTCTTATTTTATTGGATAATGTGTTTGAGATGCATTTTTGGCTGCGTCCACTCACTAACATTACCCTAAGCCAACAAACACTTAAGCCGTTTGACGCAGATACATTTGAAGGCCGATGGTTGGTCTTAACGTCACTGGCTGGCTATAGGTCATTGCATGATCAACATTTCCGGTGCTTGATCGTGACGTTGGCAATGTTGGATTTAGCTTACCGGTATCTTGTGTGTTAGCAAGCAAATAAGTAGCCTATAAATGAGAAAATTGAACATTTTTTCAGGCTTTTGAAAATAGAAAGCAAACTATCCTAAGCAGTGAAGATTCTGCCGAGAGCAGCACAAGCATTGAGTCTGCTAACATTAGTGCTGCTAGCATTAATGGTACGACAGAAGCTAGCAGCCAGCTACATATTCATGATCCACCTGCTTTGCAAAGTGATGAGCCCCAGGAGGAATCTACTGTTGCAGCTACCCCCATCAGTGACTGTTGTCCAAGCCCACAAGACTCGAATGTTTCGTCACAGCAGCAAATATCCACGGTATGTGGTACCTCAGCCTCCCAAGATGACATTGGCAGTGTTAATGCTGATGAACTCCAAAGGGCATCCGACTCTGTCAAACTAAAAGCATTACAGTCTAGATTCAAGCCTCCTAGAGGGTGGATAGCCCCATCTAAGGGCATCTGTGGGAAGAAACGCAAAATTCTGGAGGATTTTTTTGATGAGAGCATCAGCCCGCCTCCAAAGTCGGCCACTGCCCACCCCCTCGTCTCGATGGGGTGAAACAGCTAGTTTCTCTGATACAGTGTATTGCCGGTTGATTTAATTAGCAGTATTAATGTGACAAGAAGCGCTTTGTCATTTGAATGCATAACACGTGCCCACACCCGCCAGCACCGCCCCCCCCCCCCCCCCCCCCCCCCCCCCCCCCGGTCGACCACACTGGGTGACACCAACCCTAGTGACGCCACTTCGCCCAATTTGCCCACCTATTATTTCTACCAGCCTACCCTAATATAGTAGGTTAAAACCGGCTCTGGTTGGGATGGTGTTATTCAGAAAAGCCTCACCCGTTTTCCTCCATACATAGCGCTGATCATTATAGCCAAACAGTTACATTTTTGTTTAATCTGACCAGACAACACTCCTCCAAACGGCTTGGTCTTCCTCCTGGTGATCACTGGCAAACTTAATTCTGGCTTTTTTAATGATTTTATGAATTGTTTGGCCATAATGATCAGCGCTATGTATGGAGGAAAAAGGGAGAGGCTATTATTCTGAACAACACCATTCCAACTGTGAAGCATGGAGGTGGCAGCAACTCTGGAGCCATTTTCATCAAACATCTTTGGAGATACCTTCCAAAGGAGAGTTCCACCTGCTTTAAGCCTGGGGTCATTCTGGGTTCAATCCCCGGCAACAGTACCTCCGGCTTGGTCAGATGCTCCTACAAACACAATTGGCAGGTGGGAAGCCGGTGAGGGTATGAGTCCTGATCGTTGCATTAGCGACTCCTACTGGTTGGTCAGGGTGCCTGTTCAGCAGGGAGGGGATCTGGGGGAGAAACTCCTCGCTGTCAGGTGAAAAGAAGTGGCTGGCGACTCCACATATATCGGAGGAGGCATGTGGTAGTCTACACCCTCCCCAGACCGACCAAGGATAGCGCATCAACCAGGTCCATGATACATACAGGGAATTGGTATAACAACTAAATTGGGGAGAAAACGGCAAAAAAAAAAAAAAAAATCTGGAGCCATTTTCATAACACATGTTGAAAGATATGTGCTTACACACAAGGACAGAGACATGTAAAAAGTATAAAATAGTCATAACAACATGGACACAGGACAACTCCAATGTTACAGGAACAGTAGAAAACGAGTTTCTAACGTGATGACATGCAATGCATATGTTGTCTTCCTGCCTAATTTTTAATGTAATACACATATTACTATTTTATGTCTTAACTGATTATATTCTGTCTGCTGTAAATGTTTCCACAGAGCAAGGAGTTTCGCAAGAAGAGCCAATGAATTATGAAGGTAAAATATTAAAATCAGTCCAAGGGTGAATACCTTAAAAATAAATCAAACAGCAATATAGAGTGAATATAGAGTGTAACTGATTGAACGTTTCTTGCCATGAATGTCTGTTTATTAATGTGAATGTTATGTGCTGCCGGAGAAATATTCCCGTAAGATTAATAAAATATTTTCTCTATTTATTAATCTATCTACAGTATCCGTCCATCTACCCATCTATTACCTATACCCGCTCATCCGGGTCAGGTTCACGGTGGGTGCTGGAACCAATCCCAGCATGCATTAGGCCAGAGGCAGGAATACACCATGGACAGGTCTGCAAACTATTGCAAGTATGTACAGTATTTTTATAGGCCTTAACTGAGGATATATTCTAACTGCTGTTGTTACGTTCTACATCGTGTGTTTTCTGATCATAATTCATAATTTTCCCTCTAATGTCCAGAGGATCATCAGACCCTACACCCCAGCCAGACCTCTCCGTTCTGCCACCTCTGGACGATTGGCACCTCCCCCTCTTTGTGTCCGTACTTCCGGTTCGCATCTGCTGTCTGTCCTGGCCCCTCGCTGGTGGAATGACCTTCCTGTGGCGGTCAGAACAGCAGAGAATCTGACTACCTTCAAGTGCAGGCTAAAGACTCATCTCTTCAGGCTGCACCTCTCCCCACCCCTCCCTAGCCTCTAGTTTAGCTCAATGTACCTAGTTAGGCTAATGCGATCTCGTTAGTTTTGTATTTGGCAGGATTGTTTTGTTTGATTCTGATTAGGCAAATGTGATTTCAGTGCTAGTTTTGTACTTGGCAGGATTGTTTTGTTTATTTGCTGAAAAGGTTACCCTACAGGGTTGGAGTCCTGATTTATGTGGTCACTTCTGGCACTACGATCTTTAC
This sequence comes from Anguilla japonica, assembly GCA_025169545.1. Lineage (NCBI taxonomy): Eukaryota > Metazoa > Chordata > Actinopteri > Anguilliformes > Anguillidae > Anguilla > Anguilla japonica. Next base: position 85,082,063 of record CM045883.1, on the reverse strand, counting down.
TTCACCCTAGTGTGTTTTTCTGCACTTTGAACTGATGCACTTGCTGTACGTCACTCTGGATAACAGCGTCTGCTAAATGCCTGTAATGTAATGTAATGTAATGTTGCAGGAGGGCCATTCTTTCATCATCCCCTTCGCTGTCCCCGCTGTCAATCATCGTTATTCTGGCCCCGCCTCCACCAATCACATCCCTCCTCTGGAAGATAAAAGCTGCGTGGCTGCTGCTGCTCGTAGTCTCTTTGTCATTGATCTCTGTTTGTTTTCGCTGTGTGGTTGTGTACGCCTGTGTAGAGATTTAGAGACCTGTGTGTGTGTAAATGTTTCCCCTGCTTGTGAGTATGTGTGTGTGTTGTTCAGGCCCTGGGGCAGGTAAGACAGAGGCCTCTCTGTCTTACCTGCCAGGGCGCCTAGTAACCCCTCCCACCCGCCCAAAGGGATCACAGAGCTTCTCCACCCTAGCTCCCCAGTGGTGGAACGAACTTCCCGTCCCTCTCCGAACCTCCCCCTCACTACCCATCTTCCGCCGTGGCCTGAAGACTCATCTCTTCAGACTATACCTAGATTAACCACCACCATTCTGTATATTTCACTCTTTAATTTAAAAAAAAAAAAAAAAAAAAAACCCCCCCCCCCCCCCCCCCCCCCCCCCCCCCCCCCCCCCCCCCCCCCCTTTTTCATGTCACTTGTATTTGTCTTTGTCCTAATACTGTAGCTTACTCTTCTGCCTAGTTGGCTTTGCAGAGGTTAGGTTAGAATAGTGTTCACTGTGTGAACTGTGTTCTTAGCTAGAAATAGCTGTACAAAATAAGTATTATACCTTTCTGAACTTGTGTTCAGCAGTTGCCTACGACCATGATATGCACTTTTGTACGTCGCTTTGGATAAAAGCGTCTGCGAAATAAATGTAATGTAATGTAATGCCTCTATACACCGGTGCTACACGCAGGAGGAAACTTGTATAGACACATTAGAAAAGGGGTGGTTGCCAACTGTGTATTTTGTTTGTAAGAGTAGTTATGCAGTCTTTTGTGTTGCTTAGTTAGTTAGTAGTTTATCTTTTGTTCTAGCACTGTTTGGTTTTGTTTATTTCATTTCTTTGGCTATATCCATGTCCCTTGGCCTTGTGACCTAGTTGTGTCTTTGTTTTGTGTAAACTTATACAAATGTAAATAGCACTTCACTTGCTTTCTTATAATATAACAGCTTTAATATCACCTGCAACTTTGTCTGACCTGATTATTTCCACTAAACGTGCTCAACACCTTTTTTGATCCGGTCACTTTATTTCACTAAATATGTTACGTACTCCCTCCTACCCCTAGAAACCTTGAGAGACGTAACAGCTGTTGATATTTCCATAGAGCAAGATCCTCTATGGACCCACCCTCTATGAAAAAGAAACTGACAGGAGCACAACCCTTCTCGCTAGCAGCAGTCATCCCACTACCCTGAAAAAGGGCCTCCCTAAAAGTCAGTTTTACAGACTCAGACGTATTTGCCATTCCACTGATGATTTTATTCACAAGGCCTCAGCTATGAAACAATGCTTCCTAGATCGGGGTTACTCTAGCGAAAACGTTAACAAAGCCTACAATTTGGCACTTTCAAAACCGCGACTCGCGTTTTTACAAAAAACCCAGAAAAAGAGTAAAGACTTCTCTGTCGCGTGTATCACTACTTTTTCTCCCAAATCTATTATGATTAAAAACATAATTATGAAGCATTGGCATCTTCTCACAACAGATCCTGCTCTTGTCTCTCAATTCAAGGATCCCCCCTTTTTGTTCACAAAACGGCGCCCAATTTGCGCAATAAGCTCGTCCGTGCCAGTCTTAGTACCGGCCCCTCGCAGTCACGCCTAGTACCCCTTACGGATGGGAACTACCCATGTGGAAACTGTGCCCAGTGTCACAACACTTCGAAGACCTATAATTTTAGTCATCCCCAGTCTGGGCAACGTTTTCGGATTAAAGGTGCCATTACATGCAACACCAAAAATGTGATCTATACCATGAGATGCCCATGTGATCTAATGTATGTAGGAAAAACATCAAGATGTCTAAAACAAAGAATCAGTGAGCACAAAAGTACTATCAGACGAAAAGACTATTTAAAGCTATTTTTGAGGGTTACAATTGTGAATGATTTTTATTTTATTATTATTTTTTATTTTTGGAGGGTAGCTTAAATTGATAAGAATGTAGGATAGGCATATATAAGCATTATGCTTCTGCCTGTGCCTTTTCAGTCACTACCTAATACATAGATTGTTGACTTGTTTATACTGTCTAGACTGTCCCACAATAAGAGTTCATGGAGCATGAAAGGAATATATTCAAATCAATCAACAGGAGAAGTATACATTTCTAAATAAATTATACTATTTTTACTTATTTGGCTAAACTTTCTGTGGCCCACAAACAGACAGTATATTGATGGGACAAACATATGTTTGGTTATGTTTGCAAGATTCAATAGTTATTTAATAGTCCTAAATATTTGTAATTTTTATCTGTATTCATTTGTTCAATGTATTATACAGGGGGACCCAGAGCTGAGAAGGACAGACCCACAGAGACAGCCCCTGGCACAGGAGCAAAACAAAATGGAGCTGGAAGACATGAATGACGCTCAGTAGAGCGCTCCTCTCGGTCCGTGGAGACACAGGGCCAGGATGCCAGTGATGGGGCTGCAGGCCGAGGGGCTGAGGCGTAAGGAGGGTGTCTGCCACTTCCTCTACTGGTCGCCAGAGGGCGACATAATTGTTGGCTGCAGCTTCCTCTACTGGTCAGAAGAGGGCGACATTATCATTGTATTTTGTGTTCTGTTGACTTATTGATTTCACCTGTTTTGATTAGTGATTCTTTGCACCTGGGGGATAGGGATGGGGAAATTTTTTGGGATTTATTTTTTTTCTTAGTTTGTAATTAGTTTAATCAGATTTATGATTTATAAGTTTTTTAGGGCATTTATGTTTACTGTTATTTAGAAATTCCTGTCTTATTTTGAAAGTGTTTTCACTGGGATCCTGCAATTGGGCACAGCTGTGTATGAATGGTAAAAGGTGTGGTTTGTTTCATTCTGTTTAATAAATCACACAAAACTGACAGCCTTGGAGTCCGTGGATGATTGCTGGAATGTGCTCAAATCACCTACTCCCACACCTGCAGTGTATGGAAGAAAATGCATTTTTAAAAGATTAAGAACTCATCAAATTTAAGAGATATACATTTTTTAACTGTGAAATCAATATATTTGACTTTCAACTGTGAGCAATATGTAATTAATTCACATTGCATTTTATAGTTCTGAATTCACATCTCAAACAGTACTTCCCAAAATTCCAATCTTAAAATACCAGAAATTCATGTTCCATTTTTTCCAGTGCCACAATTTCTGTTTTTAAGAGTCCAGTTTATAGAAACTCAGCTTGTAGGAATTCAGTTTCAAAACCTCGCACGGAACATCTGGGTACCTCGAGAAAAGGGGTAGAACGTGCTGTTCTAGTCCCACAGCAACAAGGTGAGCAAAAATACTGAGATTACTATCGCTGTAATGTGAATGAGCGACAGGCCTTCAACCTGTAGAAACAAATAAATGAAACAGATCAACAACATTGATTTTCCAACCCTAAATCAGCATCACTGAACCAGCACTCCTGTATAACTGCACATGCAGTATATGAGCGAAGCTGCAGCAGGTCTTTAGTCCTGATTCTTACAGACATTCTCACCTGAGCTCTTTGCTGCTATGTGGTAGATGTCAGTTTGTTTCTCTCCAGTGTCGGGGTTGGTGTAGCACAGGATGAGACTGCGTGACTTCCAGCCCGATGCTGGCTCAAGGACAGTGCTGATGCTGTACAGTTCATCCTCTCCCTGGGTGATGTTAGTCTGACTGCGCTCAGTCACAGTCGAATCGTTCTCATTGGTCCAGAAGGCGGATGGCTGGGGGAACCATCCAGAGGAGTTGAAGTGCAGACATTTTCCTTTCAGGGAAATACTGCCTAATATGGAAGGCTTTGCTGGTGAGGATTAAGAACCAGATATACAAGTCACATCCAAGCTATATAAAGCAACAACGTCAGATGACGTCAGACGTCAACGTCAGACAATACAGTCCATTAATTTCTTGCATTAGTTCATTTAGTATTTGTCGATTAATAAATTCGTTTTTTATATTTGGGGAGCTGCATCACTGCTCTTGAACAGTGTTTAAGGTAATCATACTGTGCAATATACTGTCCTAAACGGGGTACTATACATAATTTTAGTTGACAACTGAAATGATGAAACACCAGTGAATGGATCATGACCGTAAACAACAAATAAATTTATACATTCATGTTTTAAGGAAATTTATAAAAGTTATTGAAGTTTTTTTTTTTGGTCTTTTTAAAAAAAAATAATACATTTCAAAACATAGGCTGACACCAGTAGATGTCCACCAAATTTGCATTTTTAAAAAAAAGTAACTGTTGGATATTCTAATTCTTCCAAAGTACTTTCTGATTCTTCTACCAGAATCCATTGGAGGTGAGACCATTAATATTGTTGGGATATGTTTTATATTTACGAGTAGGAATTTGGCAGATGCTCATATCCAGAATGACTAGCGTATAATGTATTTGGTGTAAATACGAATGGGCTGGTCTTCAGACTCATGACTCACTGGGTGCAAAGCACTGCTCAAGTGATTCTCATAAAGGACTCAAGACTCATATATTTAACATCAATTACGGTGTCATCGCTGAAGTGCTATGCTTCCAAGTTCAAGTAAGTGCAGCTCAGAGAAAAAAACAAAGAAGGAAACGATTATTTGTCAGGTGGTTTGCAAAACCTGGCATGGATATTAAAGCCTTACCAGCCACAGAAAGATTGACACTGGCATGAAGTCGATGACTATAGCCTTCACACCACACACCACAAATGTCTTTTCCTGAATCATGTAGCCTGAGATTCGATATCTTCAGAAATGTGTCCTCCAGTGTAATATTATAATTCAGTTCAATGCGGTCGCTGTAGTCTGGATCCTCATCCTGCTTCGGCCTCTGATTGTTTTCAACACAGACATGCATATTTAACTAGACAAGAAAGCACGCCCTCAGCCAACCTAAGCCGTGCAGCCCCGGAAGTAAGCTTGCACTGTGCATGTCCTCGTTGTTGAATGCAAAACATTGAGCTCCCCATTAAAGTGAATGGGGAATATCAGACTTTTGAAGGCAAAATAATCTTCCCTGATGGTATTTTGAAACCCGATTGAGGACTGTTACGTTTCATATTAAAAGCAGATTGAAAAATATGCATTATGTAATAAAATATGCTCATTCAAAAAAATATTTTCCTAAGACGTCTGGACCAATGAGGTTTTTTTTTTTGGTTGTTAAATCACATGATTTCTGCATTGAATTCAATGGGCAGCAAGCTCTTTTGCCCTCAACAGCTGTGAACATGCGCAGTATGTTTCCCGATACTTCCTAGGCTTCACTGACTGGCCACTCCTACCCTCTCCAGTTCCTGTGTACGCTCTATGATTTTCAAAGGCATAAATGGCAGTGCTCCGCCTGATTTATTTCCTCCACGCCCTCCTTACGCTCTCTGGTGCAAGAAGGAAGTGACAGGGCAAAACTGTGTGGGCCAGTGATGTCACTTTTGGGAAAACTATGTGAATATCCGTGATGAAATATTAAAAAGTATAAGATAGCACTTTAGACACAATTAAAATGAGACTTTAAAAAAGCAACGAAAAAATGAGAAATATGAGTTTCTCTTTCTGGGCAATGTAGTATATGAAAAACACGTTTTCAACGAACAAAAATGCTAAGTTACTCACATATACGAAGCACTGTCTGTAAGTCATTACTTCAAATAATTCATTCATTACTACAAATCTAGGCCTGCCATTAAATGTATTGATATCAAAATTGTGCCAAGTTACATGAAACAATATTGGCTATCTTAGCTCAGACAAATTAAACAAGCTGTATTCCAAAGCAATGCTACCCAATGTTTCCTAAATTATTAAGTTATGAAACATTATGTGCTTCTGTCCCTCCCAGGGGTCACCTGGCATATGACACACAATTCCTCGTATTTCTTGTTTGAATTGATTTTTTTTTGTCATCAAAAAAAAGAAAGAAAAAAAAACGCTCTCATGCCATAGTCTGTGGGTTAAAGAACTATTGTCTGTCGGTAGTGGAACAGCTGACCAGGATAATATGGAAAATAATAAACATATTTACCCAGCAATGAACTGACTGGACCGGTTGGTGTTGTTTGAAATGCTGAGAGTAGACAAGGCGGATCAATCAGCTGGGTGTGTTTTTTCTGGTAATACTGGACTCATTAGCATTTTATTTTATTTTTTTATTTTAACCTCTTAGTGCATAGCCCCTAGTGATTACACTCAAACATATAAGCTTTCTAACGATGTATAACATGTCTAATTCTGCTTTTGGAATAGCGTTTTATAGGTCAGCATAACAGAAAATATTCTTAGCATTCTTAGCATTCACTTATGCATTCACTCTGTTAGCAGACAAATACGCTGCACCTAACGAAACGTGGTCAGGGATATTTCGTAATTTCTTGAAAAATACTATCTCATAAAAAACACGTTTTCAACGTACAAAAATGCCAGGTTACTCACACATACAAGACATACACCGTCTATAACTCATTCATTCAGACTTCCAAAATCCAGACCTGCCATTAAAAGTTTTGATATCAAAATGACGCCAAGTTACGGTACTACAAACAATATAGGCTATCTTGCCTGACCGAAATTAAATACGATGTATTCCAAAGCAATGCTACCCAATGTTTCCTAAATTATTAAGTTATGAAACATTATGTGCTTCTGTCCCTCCCAGGGGTCACCTGGCATTATTATTTCCTCAATTCTTTCAAGTCACTTGGCCCTGTGTGTATAAGCATGCAGTACATGGACAAGCCAAACATGTGTGGATGGCTTTCTCACAGTGAAGATTGATTGAATAGGCGTCTATATGTCCAAGTTGTTGGTATGTATGTATTTCGCTGCCCAGCCTTTCTGTTGCGTGAATGATTGTATGTTTCTTGGTATAAACGTCTGTTCGTAAATGTGAATGTAACATGCTGCGAGGAAAATGTCTCCATGGGGATAAAGAAGTTCTCTATGTATGTATGTACAATACGTATTTGACATGCGGCATTTATTGTACGTAGCAAATATACAATAACTTGTACATTTACTCAAATTCAGTTCAGAAGCAAGTACAAACATATGTTTCCTGGAGAAATATGCTTCCTGTAGTTACTCACCAGCAGTTGTCTACATGAATTTTAGTGTGTTCCATGAGGCAATTTGAAATATTTGACACTTTGATCTGACACAAAGTTTGCATGACATTGTAAAATGCTAAGATTACAAAACACAGGGCCAAGTGACTTGAAAGAATTGAGGAAATGTTGGGTAGCATTGCTTTGGAATACATCGTATTTAATTTCGGTCAGGCAAGATAGCCTATATTGTTTGTAGTACCGTAACTTGGCGTCATTTTGATATCAAAACTTGTAATGGCAGGTCTGGATTTTGGAAGTCTGAATGAATGAGTTATAGACGGTGTATGCCTTGTATGTGTGAGTAAATTGGCATTTTTGTACGTTGAAAACGTGTTTTTTATGAGATATCATTTCATTTTGCAAAGCGTTTTATTATGAGAGTGAGAAATGCGAAGTGACCCTGTAAGAAACGGTTGTGGATTATGGCTATCCTTGTGTGAAATTGTACAGTGATGAGCGTGTACCGTTTAGCAGTTTCGGTTTGCTATATATGTAAAACAGTGGCTGTGAGAAAGGGTGCGGTGGCGTATAAGTGTAAACGCATCAGAAACGCAGGTGAAATATGGTCAGTGGTATGTACTCACGGATTTGACGGCCATCCAACGAGCCTTGATTGACAAAAGAATCAGCAAGCCCGTAGAATTAGAGCTGCCTAGGTCGCAACTTGCGTACCCTTCTGTCCTGCTCCGTTGTCTGTTATTTCGTGGAGATGCACTTTTAGTGTTTGTAAGGTTTATAAGGCATTTTGATAGGCTTATCTGCAGGTGGGAATCCTCTTCGTCGTTTTGCTAAGCTAGAACCGGAAAACTTGATAATGGAGAATAGGAGCAGACGCATATGTCCCAGCAGGCTTTGCATATGATAAAATAACAACAGTGTGAGAGAAATTAGGATGAAATTATGAAATAGCATAGTTGAAACAATATGTTTTTAGCAGAATGGGCATGTAGGTGAAGGTTGACATGATCACAGACTATAGTGCGAAGTAAATGGAATGGCCATGAGCGAGCTTAGTTTCCTTATCAAATGGTATATATAACAGTCGCTATAAAGCAATAGCCGTTAAAGTGGAGGGTTAAGTAACGTGTGAAGTCTATTGCACTGATGTGCTTTTCTTATGTTTAGTACTTGTAGTTATAATTATGAGTGAGTCATGATTTTAAATGTAATGTTTTAATGGGGAGTTGCAGAATGTACATACGTAGTAATTGTTTGTATGTGGCTAGATAGAGAACAGGGTGAGGTAACATGAATGTAGAAATGTGGCGTTTGCCCACTAGGCAACAGGCGGATTAGCTGTTTATACTGGAAATGTTTCAGAGTTAAAAGGTATGGGTATTTTGCGTTTGTATGCGAGTTTTTGATTGGGTCGTGTAGGTGAAGATTTGGCTGGTGTCGGTAAAATGTCCAATGGGGAGACATGTTGTTAGTGGGATAGGCGGCAGGAAAAATAAGAATGAGAAGAAGAAGAAGAAGAAGAAGAAGAAGAAGAAGAAGAAGGAGAAAACGCAAAATCCCCTTAGTTTGGGGCTTTATTGTGTGGACATGTGAAGTTGTTTATGAAATCTGTTTGTTGAAATGGGGTCAGAATGTACAGAATTTAATGTTTTTAAGGGCTGAGTGTCTGTGGCTGTTGTGGTTATTTCTGTGGGGAACCCTGAAAAGTGCCAAACTCTCGGTACTGTATAGGTATGGGGCATGCCCCCGCCAAGGCGTAACTTGGCGGGATGGCATACCTGCCATCCCTATTATTATTGAGGACTTCTGAACATAGGTAAGCCATATGTTTTTTGATAGACCTAGCTGACATCGTTTTCTGGAGCAAAACAGAAGCGAATAGAACAGTAGCATTGATACTGTCTGTCTCCATCTACTGAACATAGAGGAGATTTCATCATTGCTATGTAAGTATTACTGCTCAAAATATTTCGGTTATATACGTTATTTTTGAAATTGAGTATCTTTAAATAGGTTAGTGGTGTTATATAACGTGAGTATTTCACACTGTAATGTAAGCGTTAGATGGAAGTGTAATAGGCCTAGTTTTTGTGAAGCATGCAACAGTGATGACGTGAGAGTTGGAACATTGCCAAAACGTGGTGGACGGTTGAAAATTGTTTTCATGTTGTCCCATCCCCATACAAGAAAACATACGAGAGTACAGAGTATAGAAATACACACGAGTTAATTATTACATTTTTCATGTCACTTGTATTTGTCTTTGTCCTAATACTGTAGCTTACTCTTCTGCCTCGTTGGCTTTGCAGAGGTTAGGTTAGAATAGTGTTCACTGTGTGAACTGTGTTCTTAGCTAGAAATAGCTGTACAAAATAAGTATTATACCTTTCTGAACTTGTGTTCAGCAGTTGCCTACGACCATGATATGCACTTTTTGTACGTCGCTTTGGATAAAAGCGTCTGCGAAATAAATGTAATGTAATGTAATTACACATTTAGGTACTGCACCGCATTGTGTGACAATATTTTTGCATTATTTCTTTAATCTGATAGCAATGTTTCAGCCTTCATAAGGGGCTCATTTATATGCTTTATAATGGACAAAAAGCATTTTATTCAATTTTGGAGAGATTTTGGATATGTTTCTGGACACCTAGCTATTTTAGACCACTGTACTGGCTGAAAGCTTGTAATTCCCACTCGAAAATTATGCAACAGTGATTTTCTTGAGTCAAAACAGTTGACTTGTAGTGAAATATGTGAATATGTTGTGATTTACAGCAATGCATAATTTAGACATTTTGGATAGATTTGGAGATGCTGGGTACACTGCTTAGTTTTTGCTTCATACATCTATAGTAGCTCTACATATCCACCCTTATATTTTATGAACTTGTGGTCAAGAAGTTTTTGATCTAGCACATGTATAGTTTAACCTGTATATATGCAATCTTTCAGTATTTCATTGCAAACTTAAAAAGTGCAAATTTATTTTTGATTTTTTGTCAAAACAATTGGATTTGTGGCACTTTATTTCTTCCAAAAGTATGCATATAAACTAATCTGTGTTAGTATTGTAAATTGTACAAATGCCTTGCTTCATTTAAGCCATTTTTCAAGTCTCTGTGGTGTTCACATCTGGAGTTATAAGGCTTTAAATAGGGTACCCCCTAAATGGGCAAGGATTGGCAAGATTTGGCTTGTGCGCTAAGAGGTTAACCTTGATTTACCCAGGGTATGTTCACTGAGCACGGATGCTCTTTTGCAGGAACGCCCTGCTTCACACTCATACACATTCACACCTGGGATCTGCCCAGTACAACCACAATCCTCTATTGTTGGCCGCTGAGCAGCTCCACTAAATTATTCCACATAACAATTTTGATGCTTGGTGGTGCAGTCAGACTCATGATGACTGGCTGTTGTAGATTAACTTGATTTTATTTTCTTTCATACAGAATGCTCACTATCTTCAGTGAAGGTACTGGGACACAGGAGTTTGGTCTGGAAAAGAGGATCTGAAAGAAACCCCTGTTCTTATCAGGGGAGACCACAGCACCCAGGATCAGGAAGAATGGAGAGAGCCATTTTCATTTAATATTTTGGGACGTATTTACAAGAAAAAAGATCCACCTGCTTTAGATCTGGAGCCATTTTCATTTAATCTTTTGGGACGTATTTACAAGAAAAAAGATCCACCTGCTTCAGATCTGGGGCCATTTTCATCAAACCTTTTGGGAGAATCTTACCAGAGGAGAGACCTGCCTGCTTTAAATCCAGGGTTGTTTTCATCAAAGATTCGGGAGATGCAGCTTTCCACAGGTAAAATGGACAACAGAGCAACACAATATAGCACAATACAACACAAAAGACATCACAAGACAAGATAAGAAAATAGGTGTAAGTAATTTAAAAGCTAATAAAAACACATTGGGAGAAACTTACTAGAGGAGAAAGCCACCTGCTTCAAGCCTTTTTCACATAAAACGTTGCAGATATGTGCTTAAAAAACATGGAACTGGGACTGCACAAGAATATTCGAACAAGACCAAACCAAATAAAATATGAAAAAAAAAAATATATATATATATTAAAAATAAGACAGACAACACTAATGCTACAGGAAACCTAATGGAGAGAAGGAAAGATGAATTGTAATCAAATTAAATCAATATTTCCCACTTAAACAGTAATGGGCTGGATTCATAAATGTGTATCACACAGAAGGATAATGCATGTGCACACAGAGGTTTGTGCAGAAGAAGGTCCGGGCATAAGGACACGTGAATGTGAGCGGTGCTAGTTGCACTTATTATAAAGCTATTTGTGTAGTTATTATTTCTTTTTTCACTTCCGTATGTGAGTGAACAACAGCATCCACATCATGTATTGCAGTTTTTTTTTTAAACTACGTATCGGGACCCAGAATGGCTGGCAGGAGTGTTTGAGGTGCGTCCCAGAATGAGTCAGCATTTTGCTTGGCTATGCTAGCATCTGTGTATTATGGGTCCCTAAAACTACCACCTCTTTATAATTTGGGTCCCAATATTAAAGAAGTATTCATAATTTGGGTCCCAATATTAAAAAGCTTAAGTTGGAATTTCTTGTTTTGTATGTGGAAAGAATCAGAGGCCTGACCGGGAAGCTAATATGCTAATTGCTTTTTTCTCCTTCAGTTAGGCTGCTATTGTTTGTTTATGACGTTATTGGTAAGATTCTTTTTGTGTCGAAATTCATTTTTTTTATGCAATTCATTTTTCACTTTCATATGTGAGTGACCAACAGCATCGACATCACAGTGTATTACAGTGTATTTTAAACCATGCATAGGAACCCAAAATTGGTGGCAGGAGTATTTGAGGTGGGTCTTGGAATGAGTCGGCAGTCAGCCAGGCTATGCTAGCATGTGTGTTTGATGGGTCTGAAAAAACTACTCCGCATTTCTAATTTTGGTTTCTGTGATTCTTTATGATCATAGCACCATATTTTATTTGCAACCCCCATAGCACCATATTTTATTTTGTGTCCAGTTTCAAGTACTTTGATTACACCAGGCTATGTATACATTCTGTGTGATTAGATAGCTTGAGCTTTTACATGTAATATAAATACAAGCAGACACATTTACGGAAGATATGCTTAATTGTAAAAAGAATAAAACAAAATTAATGCCACAGCATATGACTGTGCTGAGAGACATCTTTGTGCTTTCACAAGACTAATTAAGTGCAAATTGTTTCTTGCAGAACAGAAAAATGCTGGTTGGGTGCTGGTTTCTCTTGCCATTTTTTTTCATCTCATCGGTAATGTTTGATTTTTATCTTTAAGCACAATTCAGAGTGACTAGAATTATATGGAAACCACATATGCATATTTGTCTATTTTATAAAGAAAATCTTTCTTTCATTCAAATACAATGAGAACTTTTTTTCAATAATTTGTGTGTGTGTGTCTGTCTGCCTGTGCTTGTGTGTGTGTGCGCGTATGTGTCTGTCTGCCTGTGTGTGTGTGTGTGTGTGTGTGTGTGTGTGTGTATGTGTCTGTCTGCCTGTGCTTGTGTGTGTGTGTGTGTGTGTGTGTGTGCGTGTCTGTCTGCCTGCGCTTTCTGTGTGTGTGTGTGTGTGTCTGTATGTCTGTTTGTCTGTGTCCTCTATTTTAGGTGCAGAAGCTGACTACTGCATTCAGAAATTGTCATGCAATGCCACTACATGCTTTGAAATTAGGGGAAGAACAGACCCAGTTTGCTACTCCACCCAGCAAACAGAAACCTGCAGTATTAACGGAAACCACGTCAAGCTGAAGTCTGATATACAATTGCGATGTTCATGCATGAAAAATGGTTCATGCAAACTGGATTGTAAAGGTTAATACCAGCCATATTTTTCCATTCTGTTCGGTCTTGAGGCCATTTCATTTTATTTTATTTCCTTCATTCTTTTTTTTTTTTTTTTTTTTTTTTTTTTGGCGAGTTCAGCAATCACTAAAACATGCAAATTTGAGTTCATGAAGGCATAATTCTTGCATTTAATTCATTGGCAGCTAACAAATGGTGGTTGCATCCCAGCCTTTGTTATTTCTCTAACAATGACTAAAATTAGCTTGAAATATAGTCCAGATTCCCCTTTTGAAATGGCACATATTACCAATATTCCAAATATGATGTCCTGGTTTTTTTCTTTTTCCCAGATATTCCTGAATGCTCTGAAATAGATCAAAACGGTAAGTGCAGACATTTTTCATTTTGTAAAGTCAGCATAAAACGAATTGGAGATGATGTTTCACCAGTGCATAATATTCTCATGCAGTTGCATTTAACAATATATTCCACAATAGGCACATTCCGCCACCATTATACACACAAAACAAAAGTTCATTACAATTCATAACATGGCATTGAAAAAGACTAAACACCTGCAAACACCAGGTCCATGTGGACCTACAGTTGGAATAAATGTCTTAACTGATCATATTACAAATGTTGTACACACATTGTCATGGAATGGGAGCTCCATCCAGATGAAACAAAGCACAGTGAAGGTAATATATTTCTATCTATGCTCATGAAACACGTGAGCATTGCTCTCAGCTATTGTGCTGTATCAAAACTGTGGTGGGTATACCAGTATGGGGGACTGGTATAAGAACTTGACAGTGCTTGATAAGTTTTCATAAACAGTGCTTAAGAAATGCTAGATATTTTTTCTCCTATTCTACCAGTGAACAGATGAATTGAATAGATTTGCTTTTTTTTTAGCAGACTATGGTGGGTGGAGGGCAGTGGGAATTGTGCAGAAATCTGGATGCACTGGTTGCCTGCTTTGGAATATCAGGTGATGAATATTTAGTCCAGGGGAAAAGTCATGTGCAACAGGGCAAAGCAGATGCTCTTATGCAGAGCAGCATACAGTAATCAAAAATGTGTATCTTTTTGCTAGAAAAAGCCAACAGTATGTATGCCTACAATGTCTCTGCCACTGTACTCAACTGAAGTGAGACATTATCAAATTATCAGTGCATTCAATGTTTCACAGGTGAAGGGTCAGAGGGGATTAACACCAACAGGACCGAGTCATCTGGTAAAACTTTGGATTTTTTATAAATTTTTTGCATCAAGCCACCTATTTGGTTTCTACCAGACAATAAATGCAAAAAAAAAATTTAATTTCTGTGTTCAATTTTGGGATAAGAATTAATGACACATTATCTTTGTCTTTTAAAGATGAAATTTAAGTATAGCACAATCACATGACGAGGCTTACAGTGTAAAAAAAACAATAAAATAAAATAAAGCAATATTTAATTACATAGACTAAAGCAACTGCAGCTCCCAATGCGGGGAACTTAAAGGATAGAGACCATCAGAGCTACTACCTTCCCTGGTCTCAGTGAGGAGGTAGATTTTCCCCTTTTTTGTAAATGGTAGTTTTTTTGTGAAACAGCGCAATCAATTTGTCCCTTGTGATTGAGTGCATAAATGTTTTTTTTGTTTTTTGTTTTTTTTTAGCGTGTTTTGTGGTATCTGACTGAAATGCCCTTGGTTCAGGTTCCAGCATGACCCCACTGCAGATTGCTGCTGCTGCTGCTGTTGTTGCTGCTGCTGCTGTTGTTGGTGCCGGTGCCATTGCATACTGCGTCTGGAAGACCCGTCGAAAGCATTGCCATTCCTGCAAGGCTGGCTGGCTGGCTGGAAGACAGGAATGCTGACTCAGTAGAGTGCTCCTCTCGGTCCGTGGAGACACAGGGGCAGGATGACAGTGATGGGGCTGCAGGCCGAGGGGCTGAGGCGTAAGGAGGGTGTCTGCCACTTCCTCTACTGGTCAGAGGGCGACATGATTGTTGGCTGCAGCTTCCTCTACTGGTCACCAGTAGAGGAAGGACATTATCATTGTATTTTGTGTTCTGTTGACTTATTGCTTTCACCTGTTTTGATTAGTGATTCTTTGCACCTGGGGGATAGGGATGGAACGATTTTGTGGGATTTTTTTTTCTTATTTTGTAATTAGTTTAATCAGATTTATGATTTATAAGTTTGTTAGGGTCTTTATGTTTACTTTTATTTAGAAATTCCTGTCCTATTTTGAAAGTGTTTTCACTGGGATCCTGCAATTTGGCACAGCTGTGTATAAATGGTAAAAGGTGTGGTTTGTTTCATTCTGTTTAATAAATCACACAAAACTGACAGCCTTGGAGTCCGTGGATGATTGCTGGAATGTGCTCATCACCTACTCCCGCACCTGCAGTGTATGGAAGAAAATACATTTTTAAAAGATTAAGAACGCATAAAATTTAAGAGATATACATTTTTTAACTGTGAAATCAATATATTTGACTTTCAACTGTGAACAATGTTTAATTTATTCACATTGAATTTTATAGTTTTGAATTCACATCTCAAACAGCACTTCCCAAAATTCCAATCTTAAAATACCAGAAATTCATGTTCCATTTTTCCAGTGCCACAAATTCTGTTTTTAAGAGTCCAGTTTATAAAAACTCAGCTTGTAGAAATTCAGTTTTAAAACACGTACGGAACATCTGGGTACCTCGGGAAACGGGGTAGAACGTGCTGTTCTATTCCCACAGCAACAAGGTGAGCAAAAATACTGAGATTACTATCGCTGTAATGTGAATGAGCGACAGGCCTTGAACCTGTAGAACCAAATAAATGAAACAGATCAACAACATTCATTTTCCAACCCTAAATCAGCATCACTGAACCGACACTCCTGTATAACTGCACATGCAGTATATGAGCGAAGCTGCAGCAGGTCTTTAGTCCTGATTCTTACAGACATTCTCATCTGAGCTCTTTGCTGCTTTGTGGTAGATGTCAGTTTGTTTCTCTCCAGTGTCGGGGTTGGTATAGCACAGGTGGAGATTGCGTGACTTCCAGTCCGATGCTGGCTCAAGGACAGTGCTGATGCTGTATAGTTCATCCTCTCCCTGGGTGATGTTAGTCTGACTGCGCTCAGTCACAGTCGAATCATTCTCTTTGGTCCAGAAGGCGGATGGCTGGGGGAACCATCCAGAGGAGTTGAAGTGCAGACATTTTCCTTTCAGGGAAATACTGCCTAATATGGAAGGCTTTGCTGGTGAGGATTAAGAACCAGATATACAAGTCACATCCAAGCTGTATGAAGCAACAATGTCAGATGACTGACAATACAGTCCATTAATTTCTTGCATTAGTTCATTTAGTATTTGTCGATTAATAAATTCGTTTTTTTATATCTGGGCAGCTGCATCACTGCTCTTGAACAGTGTTTGAGGTAATCATACTGTGCAATATACTGTCCTAACGGGGGGGTACTATACATAATTTTAGTTGACAACTGAAATGATGAAACACAAGTGAATGGATTATGACTGTAAACAACAGATAAAATTATACATTCATGTTTTAGGGAGATTTATAAAAGTTATTGAATTTTTGTTTTTGTGTCTTTTTAAAAAAAAAAAATACATTTCAAAACATAGGCTGACACCAGTAGATGACCACCAAATTTGCATTTAAAAAAAAAAGTAACTGTTGGATATTCTAATTCTTACAAAGTACTTTCTGATTCTTCTACCAGAATCCATTGGAGGTGAAACCATTAATATTGTTGGGATATGTTTTATATTTACGAGTAGGAATTTGGCAGATGCTCATATCCAGAATGACTAGCGTATAATGTATTTGGTGTAAATACGAACGGGCTGGTCTTCAGACTCATGACTCACTGGGTGCAAAGCACTGCTCAAGTGATTCTCATAAAGGACTCAAGACTCATATATTTAACATCAATTACGTGTCATCGCTGAAGTGCTATGCTTCCAAGTTCAAGTAAGTACAGCTCAGAGAAAAAAACAAAGAAGGAAACGATTATTTGTCAGGTAGTTTGCAAAACCTGGCATGGATATTAAAGGTTTACCAGCCACAGAAAGATTGACACTGGCATGAAGTCGATGACTATAGCCTTCACACCACACACCACAAACGTGTTTTCCTGAATCATGTAGCCTGAGATTCGATATCTTCAGAAATGTGTCCTCCAGTGTAATATTGTAATAAAGTTCAATGTGGTCACTGTAGTCTGGATCCTCATCCTGCTTCTGCCTCTGATTGTTTTCAACACAGACATGCATATTTAACTAGACAAGAAAGCACGCTCTCAGCCAACCTAAGCCGTGCAGCCCCGGAAGTAAGCTTGCACTGTGCATGTCCTCATTGTTGAGTGCAAAACATTGAGCTCTCCATTAAAGTGAATGGGGACTATCAGACTTTTGAAGGCTAAATAATCTTCCCTGACAGTATTTTGATACCCGATTGAGGACTGTTACGTTTCATTTTAAAAGCAGATTGAAAAGTATGCATTATGTAATAAAATGTGCACATTCAAAAAAAATATTTTCCTAAGACGTCTGGACCAATGAGTTTTTTTTTTTTTGGTTGTTAAATCACATGATTTCTGCATTGAATTCAATGGGCAGCAAGCTCTTTTGCAGTCAACAGCTGTGAACATGTGCAGTATGTTTCCCGATACTTCCTAGGCTTCACTGATGGCCACTCCTACCCTCTCCAGTTCCTGTGTATGTTCTATGATTTTCAAAGGCATAAATGGCAGTGCTCCACCTGATTTCTTTCCTCCACCGGTAAAGACTTACGCTCTCTGGTGCCACCATGTGTTCAAAAAAAGAAGTGACGGAGATAGCCCGTCTTTTGCTGGTAAGGACCGGTGACTTTTGGCTTGGGAATAACAATAGGAAGCTCTGTGTCAAAAAAAGGTCAAAAAGTGTGTTCTCATAAATACTAATCTTGCAAGTGGCTAGTCAATGATGCTTATTATTTTTACTCACACACAAAATAATTACCAATGTTAGGAACAGCATAAGCTATTTCAAATTATGTGAATTATCACAGATCAACTGTGTTCTAATTTATATTTCTGTTTCTGAGTTTCTGCTCACATGAAACTTCGTCCTACCAAATGACAAGGTTTAAAAGTGTCCATAATCGCCAAGTTGTATGCATTGCTACATTTTCCAAAATGCAAATTTACTATTTCAATTTAATTAATTATAATTGTATTATGCTTATTCAAAATTCATATTAAAACAAATCAAGAAAAAATATGTCTTATCCCAGACAACTTCATTATCTCTCAAAAATATTTCTTGGCCCCACACTCCTGCCAGACTTCCCTGTTCAGCGGCATCTGGGGACCTGGCACACCCCCACCCCCCGAAGGGACATTGCCCATATTCTGATGTAGACTGGCTTCTTCAGATTGCACCATGGTTCCCCTGACTGACTATATTACCTTTCTTTTTCTCTTTCTTTCTTTAGATTTCCCTTTGTATCGCGGTATAGATAGTGTGGTGCCAGGAAGGTAATTGGGGAGCTGTCCACTAGAGGGCAGCACTGTGGCGCATTAGCTAACGACTGGGCCTAATTAAAAGACCTGATTGTATGGTCTGGGGAGGAGGGATTTTGGATTTTGTGTATGGTCTTGCAGTGGGTGTTTGCTTTCTCTTTGGGATTTTGTATTTTTGCTGGCTTCTTGAGGACGTTTTGGATGCCTGGGTGGTTAGTCTGTGGAATAAAGAACTACTTTCTGTAGGTAGTGAAACAACTGAAACATATTTACCTCAGCAATGGACTGCCTGGACTGGTTGGAGTGGTTTCACAGTCAACAAAGAGAATGTAAAACATTTCCTAGAATTGAATAATCAGCTTTGTGTTGGGTGTGTTGTGTTTTTCTGGTTAAACTGTCATTTGGATTTTGATGCTTGGTGGAGCAGTCAGATACTTTGATTCATGATGACTGGCTGTTGTAGATTAACTTGATTTTACTTTCCTTCATTCAGAATGCCCACTATATTCAGTGAAGGTATTGGGACACAGGAGATTGATCTGGAAAAGAGGATCTGAAAGCAGCCTCAGTTCTTATCAGGGGAGACTGCAGCACCCATTATCAGGAAGAATGGAGAGAACCAGGGGAGAGAGGAGAGAGCCAGCTGCTTCAAATCTGGAGCCATTTTCATTAAATATTAAATATTTTGGGAGATACCAGAGGAGAGACCCGCCTGCGTTAAATCCAAGGTTGTTTCCATCAAAGTTTCAAGGTTTCTTTATTCGTATCCAGGGAAAAATGTCTTTTTCAGACAGGAGATGCAGCATTCCACCGGTACAATGCACATCAGAGCAACACAAAACAGCAATACAACACAAAATTCAGCACAAGAAAATCGGTGAAAGTCATTTAAAAAGTCATGAAAACACATCATTGGGAGAAACCTACCAGAGGAGAGAAAGCCACCCACTTCAAATATGGAGCCATTTTCTTGAAGATTTTGGAAGATCATCAAACAAGGTTTCTTTACTCGTGCACAAGGATAAAAAAAAAAAATATTCAGCGCTCAAAGAGTTTAAAATACAAACAGGAAAGTGTCTTTTCTGCTGTTTTTAGCACAGATTTGCATTGCACACACAGGTGCGGCAGTGGCCGAAAGCCGTTGCAGCTGTTGCTGCTCCATTGACTATATAGTTTACACAGTACCGTCTTCCTATTTTTCTTCTCTATCTGAGTTTCCGACAGAAAGAGGAGAGCTAACATGAAAAATATCTCCAAAAGAATCCTGTTGGAGTTTTACAATGTGTGAAGCTGCATGATTCCCAGTCTTTGCAGAATCTTAAGGTGTGTGCACCTCTAGGAGTAAAACCCTTGACTTGGACAGAATGTTGTTAAATGTGAGTGAGTGTATCAGACTTTAGTCATCTTAAAGTCACCTAGTGTATGGGAGGCATAACCTACAAGTCTTTGGACTGCGGGTGAAAGCTGGAACACCCAGAGGAAGCCCACATGGACCCGAGGAGAACATGCAGGCTCCACACGGAGAGGCTCCGGCTGGGATTCGGACCTGGGACCTTCATGATGAAGGGTTACTGTGCTACCCGCTGCCCCGCCACGTCTGACGTTCCATTTGGTCTGGAGTCAATGACGCTGTCCTCCTCCCAAAATTACACACCGCACAGGATGAAGCCTGAACACATGCTGGAGTACAGGTCTGAAAATAAAACTTAACACTTTCACTTTTTGGCTCGCTCCAGATTTCTGAATCCCTGAAATTTGGTGTTCGTTTGAAACAAAGATCTAAGATTCACCGGAATGTGTGCTTCCGTTACGATGTACAACGCATGCGCTCACAAGAGAAGCTTCGAGAACAGGGGAAGCTTCGAGAAACAGGGGGAGGTTCGAGAAATGTGTATGTCAACGCATGCGCTAACCCACAATAAGTAGCACACGTGAAGTGAAGCACGGCCTTTTTGTTCCCGGACACCTGCCACACATTAGCAATGGTGAACAGGTGAGTCTCGCAAATTTTTATTATTGTAAACATTTTACACTGTTTGACTTTTATTTGTGTCCAGTTTTAGGCATAGCATATTGGTGTAATGGGTGTGTTGTTATTCTGGATTTACCAGAAAGGCAATGTACATACTTAATGTAAAAAAAAAAATGCTGTGTCATTTCTATGCTACGGAGCCATGCTAGCTAGCTTGAATGCCCGTTCCGATTTATGACTTTGTAGCTAGGAGTTACTGCAGCGTGTGGATGTGGAAGCGATGATGGCGTCATCAAAGTAGTATATTTGCCATATAGCCACATATCATCTCCTTTTGTTTCCACAGTTATCTCAGGACATCGATAAATATTTGTTATTGCTATCTCATTAGCCATATATCTCTCAAAATCTCTCGCACTATTTAGCCACCTAGCTAGCGACCTCTCTATCCCTCTCACAAGCTGGCTAGTGATATCACCATATGTCTATCTCTAGTTAGCTGCCTAGCAAGCGATTTCGCTATCTCCCTCACTAGCTAGCTAGTTGAAACTGTCGTCCAAGTGTCATTTTCAGGTGCTTAACCCTGTACTATTCCAAAAACTATGTTCCTAAGAAGCAGATATTCAGATGCAGAAATATCTGTACGTTTACATGTAATATGAATGGGAACAAACACACTTGAGTCATTCCACAAAACCAGTACGATTTGGACATTGACATTTTTAGACTTTTTACTAAAATATATTACTTTTCTGAACACCCCACAATATTAAGGACACATTTAACCTCCAGAAAAACATATTTTCCCTGTTTGAGTTTTGGTAAGTAGAGTCTTTGTTTGAATCCAACCTTCTGAGCCTCCTGTGTTTTTCACTCTGTGCCTGGGTCCTAACCTTCCGAACTCTGAAGGAAGGGTCCAGCCTACATTGCACCCAGCAGAGTTTTTTTTTTTTCTCATGTTGTTTTTTCACCCTTTTTCTTTTTCTTTTTTTTTTCCCCAGCTTCAGCATGCCACCGGTGTGGTTCAGCGAACCGGAGCCCGAGCCAGCACCCACCCTCGGGCTTCCCAGAGGCCAGGGTGGGCGGTCCCGGAGGCGTGGT
The DNA here is from genome assembly GCA_025169545.1 of Anguilla japonica. Taxonomy (NCBI): domain Eukaryota; kingdom Metazoa; phylum Chordata; class Actinopteri; order Anguilliformes; family Anguillidae; genus Anguilla; species Anguilla japonica. The sequence goes on along the minus strand of CM045883.1, from coordinate 85,060,356 downwards.
GGTTGGGCTGCCTCTTGGTCGGCCAGACCTCCAGCCAGTCAGCCAGTTTTCCCCTGGCCTGCTTCTTTCGAGGGGTCTAGGTTGGCTATTTTTCGGGGGCCCAGCAGGGTCCACCGCCGCCTGCCCATCCCTGGGTCCAGGAGGGGCCACCACCGCCGCCAGCCCCGGGTCCAGCAGCGCCCACCTCCACCTGCCCAGCCCCGGGTCCATCAGCCACCACCTCCACCTGCCAAGCCCCGGGTCCATCAGCCACCACCTCCACCTGCTAAGCCCCGGGTCCATCAGCCACCACCTCCACCTGCCAAGCCCTGGGTCCATCGGCCACCACCTCCACCTGCCCAGCCCCGGGTCCAGCAGCTGCCACCTCCACCTGCCCAGCCCCGGGTCCATCAGCCACCACCTCCACCTGCCCAGCCCCGGGTCCATCAGCCACCACCTCCACCTGCCCAGCCCCGGGTCCAGCAGCGCCCACTTCCGCCCGCCCAGCCCTGGGTCCAGCAGCGCCCACCGCCACCCGCCCAGCCCTGGGTCCAGCAGCGCCCACTTCCGCCTGCCCAGCCCTGGGTCCAGCAGCGCCCCTGCCCGCCCAGCCCTGGGTCCAGCAGCAGCCACCCCCGCCTGCCCAGCCCTGGGTCCGCAGCGCCCACTCCCGCCTCCCTGCCCAGCCCTGGGTCCAGCAGCAGCCCCCCCGCCCACCCAGCCCTGGGTCCAGCAGCGCCCACCTCCGCCTGCCCAGCCCTGGGTCCAGCAGCGCCCCCACTGCCCGCCCAGCCCTGGGTCCAGCAGCAGCCACCCCCGCCTGCCCAGCCCTGGGTCCAGCAGCGCCCCACCTCCGCCTGCCCAGCCCTGGGTCCCAGCAGCAAGCCACCCCCGCCTGCCCAGCTCTGGGTCCAGCAGCAGCCACCCCCGCCTGCCCAGCCCTGGGTCCAGCAGCAGCCACCCCCGCCTGCCCAGCCCTGGGTCCAGCAGCGCCCACTGCCCGCCCAGCCCTGGGTCCAGCAGCGCCCACCTCCGCCTGCCCAGCCCTGGGTCCAGCAGCGCCCACTGCCCGCCCAGCTCTGGGTCCAGCAGCGCCCACTCCCGCCTGCCCAGCCCTGGGTCCAGCAGCAGCCACCCCCGCCCGCCCAGCCCTGGGTCCAGCAGGGCCCACCTCCGCCTGCCCAGCCCTGGGTCCAGCAGCGCCCACTGCCCGCCCAGCTCTGGGTCCAGCAGCGCCCACTTCCGCCTGCCCAGCCCTGGGTCCAGCAGCGCCCACTGCCCGCCCAGCCCTGGGTCCAGCAGCGCCCACCTCCGCCTGCCCAGCCCTGGGTCCAGCAGCGCCCACTGCCCGCCCAGCCCTGGGTCCAGCAGCGCCCACCTCCGCCTGCCCAGCCCTGGGTCCAGCAGCGCCCACTGCCCGCCCAGCCCCGGGTCCATCAGCGTCCACCTCCACCTGCCCAGCCCCGGGTCCAGCAGTTTTGGTAAGTAAAGTCTTTGTTTGAATCTAACCTTCTGAGCCTCCTGTGTTTTTCACTCTGTGCCTGGGTCCTAACCTTCCGAACTCTGAAGGAAGGATCCAACCTACATTGCACCCAGCAGAGTTTTTTTTTTTTTTCTCATGTTGTTTTTCACCCTTATTCTTTTTCTTTTTTTTCCCCGGGTTCAGCATGCCACCGGTGTGGTTCAGTGAACCGGAGCCCGAGCCAGCACCCACCCTCAGGCTTCCCAGAGCCCAGGGCGGGCGGTCCCAGAGTCGTGGTGGTTGGGCTGCCTCCTGGTCGGCCAGACCTCCAGCCAGTCAGCCAGTTTTCCCCCGGCCTGCTTCTTTCAAGGGGTCTAGGTTGGCCATTTTTCGGGGGCCTAGCAGGGTCCACCGCCGCCTGCCCAGCCCTGAGTCCAGCAGGGGCCGCTGCCCGCCCAGCCCTGGGTCCAGGAGGGGCCACCACCGCCGCCAGCCCCGGGTCCAGCAGGGGCCACCGCCGCCTGACCAGCCCCGGGTCCAGCAGCGCCCACCTCCACCTGCCCAGCCCCGGGTCCATCAGCCACCACCTCCACCTGCCCAGCCCCGGGTCCATCAGCCACCACCTCCACCTGCCCAGCCCCGGGTCCATCAGCCGCCACCTCCACCTGCCCAGCCCCGGGTCCATCAGCCACCACCTCCACCTGCCCAGCCCCGGGTCCATCAGCCACCACCTCCACCTGCCCAGCCCCGGGTCCATCAGCCACCACCTCCACCTGCCCAGCCCCGGGTCCAGCAGCTGCCACCTCCACCTGCCCAGCCCCGGGTCCATCAGCCACCACCTCCACCTGCCCAGCCCCGGGTCCAGCAGCTGCCACCTCCACCTGCCCAGCCCCGGGTCCAGCAGCTGCCACCTCCACCTGCCCAGCCCCGGGTCCATCAGCCGCCACCTCCACCTGCCCAGCTCCAGGTCCAGCAGCGCCCACCTCCACCTGCCCAGCCCCGGGTCCATCAGCCACCACCTCCACCAGCCCACCCCCGGGTCCAGCAGCTGCCACCTCCACCTGCCCAGGCCCGGGTCCATCAGCCACCACCTCCACCTGCCCAGCCCCAGGTCCAGCAGGGCCCACCTCCACCTGCCCAGCCCCGGGTCCATCAGCCACCACCTCCACCAGCCCAGCCCCGGGTCCATCAGCCACCACCTCCACCTGTCCAGCCCCAGGTCCAGCAGCTGCCACCTCCACCTGCCAAGCCCCGGGTCCATCAGCGACCACCTCCACCTGCCCTGCCCCGGGTCCAGCAGCTGCCACCTCCACCTGCCCAGCCCCTGGTCCAGCAGCTGCCACCTCCACCTGCCCAGCCCCGGGTCCAGCAGTTTTGGTAAGTAAAGTCTTTGTTTGAATCCAACCTTCTGAGCCTCCTGTGTTTTTCACTCTGTGCCTGGGTCCTAACCTTCCGAACTCTGAAGGAAGGGTCCAGCCTACATTGCACCCAGCAGAGTTTTTTTTTTTCTCATGTTGTTTTTCACCCTTTTTCTTTTTCTTTTTTTTTCCGGGTTCAGCATGCCACCGGTGTGGTTCAGCGAACTGGAGCCCGAGCCAGCACCCACCCTTGGGCTTCCCAGAGCCCGGGGCGGGCGGTCCCGGAGGCGTGGTGGTTGGGCTGCCTCCTGGTCGGCCAGACCTCCAGCCAGTCAGCCAGTTTTCCCCTGGCCTGCTTCTTTCGAGGGGTCTAGGTTGGCTATTTTTCGGGGGCCCAGCAGGGTCCACCGCCGCCTGCCCATCCCTGGGTCCAGGAGGGGCCACCACCGCCGCCAGCCCCGGGTCCAGCAGCGCCCACCTCCACCTGCAAAGCCCCGGGTCCATCAGCCACCACCTCCACCTGCCAAGCCCCGGGTCCATCAGCCACCACCTCCACCTGCCCAGCCCCGGGTCCAGCAGCTGCCACCTCCACCTGCCCAGCCCCGGGTCCATCAGCCACCACCTCCACCTGCCCAGCCCCGGGTCCAGCTGCTGCCACCTCCACCTGCCCAGCCCCGGGTCCAGCAGTTTTGGTAAGTAAAGTCTTTGTTTGAATCTAACCTTCTGAGCCTCCTGTGTTTTTCACTCTGTGCCTGGGTCCTAACCTTCCGAACTCTGAAGGAAGGGTCCAGCCTACATTGCACCCAGCAGAGTTTTTTTTTTCTCATGTTGTTTTTCACCCTTTTTCTTTTTCTTTTTTTTTCCCGGGTTCAGCATGCCACCGGTGTGGTTCAGCGAACCGGAGCCCGAGCCAGCACCCACCCTCGGGCTTCCCAGAGCCCGGGGCGGGCGCTCCCGGAGGCGTGGTGGTTGGGCTGCCTCCTGGTCGGCCAGACCTCCAACCAGTCAGCCAGTTGTCCCCTGGACTGCTTCTTTCGAGGGGTCTAGGTTGGCCACTTTTCGGGGGCCCAGCAGGGTCCACCGCCGCCTGCCCAGCCCTGGGTCCAGGAGGGGCCACCACCGCCGCCAGCCCTGGGACCAGCAGGGGCCACCGGCGCCTGCCCAGCCCCGGGTCCAGCAGCGCCCACCTCCACCTGCCCAGCCCCGGGTCCAGCAGCGCCCACCTCCACCTTCCCAGCCCCGGGTCCATCAGCCACCACCTCCACCTGCCCAGCCCCAGGTCCATCAGCCACCACCTCCACCTGCCCAGCCCCGGGTCCATCAGCCACCACCTCCACCTGCCCAGCCCCGGGTCCAGCAGCTGCCACCTCCACCTGACCAGCCCTGGGTCCATCAGCCACCACCTCCACCTGCCCAGCCCCGGGTCCAGCAGCTGCCACCTCCACCTGCCCAGCCCCGGGTCCATCAGCCACCACCTCCACCTGCCCAGCCCCGGGTCCAGCAGCTGCCACCTCCACCTGCCCAGCCCCGGGTCCATCAGCCACCACCTCCACCTGCCCAGCCCCGGGTCCAGCAGCTGCCACCTCCACCTGCCCAGCCCCGGGTCCATCAGCCACCACCTCCACCTGCCCAGCCCCGGGTCCAGCAGCGCCCACCTCCACCTGCCCAGCCGCGGGTCCATCAGCCACCACCTCCACCTGCCCAGCCCCGGGTCCAGCAGCTGCCACCTCCACCTGCCCAGCCCCGGGTCCATCAGCCACCACCTCCACCTGCCCAGCCCCGGGTCCATCAGCCACCACCTCCACCTGCCCAGCCCCGGGTCCAGCAGCCACCACCTCCACCTGCCCAGCCCCAGATCCAGCAGCAGCCAGCACCAACCGGCCAACCCTTGGTCCAGCAGGGGCCACCGCCCCCCTTGTTCTTACCCTCCCTGGTTCACTTTATGGACTTTTATTTTTTATTTGTACAACTTTTTTTTATACATTTTTTTAAATGTTTTTATTCATTTTAAACTATGTCTGCTGTTTTTATGGTTGTGCCACTTTCTGCCGTTTGCCCTAATTTTTATCTTGATTTTAGTTTTGTCTTTAGGTCTTAAATGTTTTTTTTTTTTTTTTTTTTTTTTTTTTAAATGTATATCCTTCAATCACTCTGTTTGTTTCTGTCTTTTTATGTACAACACATTGAGTTGCACCCACTGTCGGAAATGTGCTTCATAAATAACGTTTGATTGATTGATTGATTGGTATAGCACAGGTGCAGATTGCGTGACTTCCAGCGCAATGCTGGGTCAAGGACAATGTCATGGTTCTGTATTTTCTGTTTCTGTTTTTCCCTTTTTGACCGCCAGATGGCGGAATTTCAGTTTTGTGTTTGACTTTGTTCTCCCTCCCAATGTTAATTGTATTATTGGTATCTACCATTGTTCCCACCTGCGTCTTGTTATCCCCTCCTTTTCTGGTTTGATTGTTCTTTGAGTTCACCTGTGTCTTGTTACCCTTGTCTATTTAAGTTATTTGTTTATTGACTCGGGTGCTGGTTCCTTGCGTTTCATGTGTTTTTCTGACTCTGTGTTTCCGCCCGTGTGCATCTCCGCTCGTGTGTTCTTGTGATTCTGCCTGCCATTATTCTGTCCTGCCTGTGTTCCGCCCTGCCTGTGTTCTATTCTGTGTTTGTTTGGTTTTTGAGTAGTTCTGGTGTTTTTTTAGTCAAGAATTTTTTGAGAATTTTTTTTTGTTTGTTTGTTCCTGAGTTTTTTTTGTTATTAAATTCATTGTCACTATTTACCCTTTGGAGTTTCTTGCATTTTTCCCACTCTGCATTTGGGTCCATTTCCCCGAAAACCCTGACAGACAGTGCTGATGCTGTACAGTTCATCCTCTCCCTGGGTGATGTTATTCTGACTGCGCTCAGTCACAGTCGAATCATTCTCATTGGTCCAGAAGGCGGACGGCTGGGGGAACCATCCAGAGGAGTTGAAGTGCAGACATTTTCCTTTCAGGGAAATACTGCCTAATTTGGAAGGCTTTGCTGGAGAGGATTAAGGACCAGAGAAAAATACAAGTTACATCCAAACTATATAAAGCAACAATGTCAGATGACTGGCAATACAGTCCATTAATTTCTGGCATTAGTTCATTTAGTATTTGTCGATTAATAAATTAGTTTTTCATATCTGGGCAGTTGCACCACTGCTCTTGAACAGTGTCTGCGCAATATACTGTCCTAAACGGGGTACTATACATAATTTTAGTTGACAACTAAACTTATGAAACACCAGTGAATGGATCATGACCGTAAACAACAATTTATACATTCATGTTTTAGGGAGATTTGCAAAAGTTATTGAAGTTTTTTTTTGTTGGTATTTTTTTTTAAAAATAATACATTTCAAAACATAGGCTGAAACCAATAGATGACCACCAAATTTGCATTTTAAAAAAAAGTAACTGTTGGATATTCTAATTCTTCCAAAGTACTGTCTGACTCTTCTTCCAGAATCCATTGGAGGTAAAACCATGAATATTGTTGGGATATGTTTTATATTTACTAGTAGGAATTTGGCAGATGCTCATATCCAGAATGACTAGCGTATAATGTATTTGGTGTAAATACGAACGGGCTGGTCTTCAGACTCATGACTCACTGGGTGCAAAGCACTGCTCAAGTGATTCTCATAAAGGACTCAAGACTCATATATTTAACATCAATTACGGTGTCATCGCTGAAGTGCTATGCTTCCAAATTCAAGTAAGTACAGCTCAGAGAAAAAAACAAAGAAGGAAATGATTATTTGTCAGGTGGTTTGCAAAACCTGGCATGGATATTAAAGCCTTACCAGCCACAGAAAGATTGACACTGGCATGAAGTCGATGACTATAGCCTTCACACCACACACCACAAATGTCTTTTCCTGAATCATGTAGCCTGAGATTTGATATCTTCAGAAATGTGTCCTCCTGTGTAATATTATAATTCAGTTCAATGCGGTCGCTGTAGTCTGGATCCTCATCCTGCTTCTGCCTCTGATTGTTTTCAACACGGACATGCATATTTAACTAGACAAGAAAGCACGCCCTCAGCCAACCTAAGCCGTGCAGCCCCGGAAGTAAGCTTGCACTGTGCATGTCCTCGTTGTTGAGTGCAAAACATTGAGCTCCCCATTAAACTGAATGGGGAATATCAGACTTTTGAAGGCAAAATAATTTTCTCTGAAGGTATTTTGAAACCCGATTGAGGACTGTTACGTTTCATATTAAAAGCAGATTGAAAAATATGCATTATGTAATAAAATATGCTCATTCAAAAAAATATTTTCCTAAGACGTCTGGACCAATGAGGTTTATTTTTGGTTGTTAAATCACATGATTTCTGCATTTAATTCAATGGGCAGCAAGCTCTTTTGCCCTCAGCAGCTGTGAACATGTGGAGTATGTTTCCCGATACTTCCTAGGCTTCACTGACTGGCCACTCCTACCCTCTCCAGTTCCTGTGTATGCTCTATGATTTTCAAAGGCATAAATGGCAGTGCTCCACCTGATTTCTTTCCTCCACCGGTAAAGACTTACGCTCTCTGGTGCCACCATGTATTCAAAAAGGAAGTGACAGGGCAAAACTGTGTGGGCCAGTGATGTCACTTTTGGGAATAACTATGTGAATATCCGTGATGAAATATTAAAAAGTATAAGATAGCACTTTAGACACAATTAAAATGAGACTTTAAAAAAGCAACGAAAAAATAAGAAATATGAGTTTCTCTTTCTGGGCAATGTAGTATGCAAAAATGCCAAGTTACTCACATATACAAAGCACTGTCTGTAAGTCATTACTTCAAATCTAGGCCTGCCATTAAAAGTATTGATATCAAAATTGTGCCAAGTTACATATTGGCTATCTTAGCTCAGACAAATTAAACAAGCTGTATTCCAAAGCAATGCTACCCAATGTTTCCTAAATTATTAAGTTATGAAACATTATGCGCTTCTGTCCCTCCCAGGGATCACCTGGCATGTGACACACAATTCCTTGTATTTCTTTGTTTGCATTGATGATAATTCTTTTTTGTCATCAAAAAAAAAAAAAAAAGCCCTCTCATGCCATAGTCTGTAGGATAAAGAACTATTGTCTGTTGGTAGTGAAACAGCTGACCAGGATCATATGGAAAAGAATAAACATATTTACCCAGCAATGAATTGCCTGGACCGGTTAGTGTTGTTTGAAATAGAGTAAAAAAGGGGATTCATCAGCTGGGTGTGTCATGTTTTTTCTGGTTAAACTAGGTAGTGAAACAACTGAAATGTATTTTCCTCAGCAATGTATTGTCAGTTGGAATGGTTCACATGCTCAATTCTTTGAATTGAATAATCAGTTCTCTGTTGGGTATGTCATGTGTTTTTCTGGTGAAAATCTCATTAGCATTTTGATGCTTGGTGGTGCAGTCAGACACTTTGATTCATGATGACTGGCTGTTGTAGATTAACTTGATTTTATTTTCCTTCATACAAAATGCTCACTATCTTCAGTGAAGGTACTGGGACACAGAAGATTGATCTGGAAAAGAGGATCTGAAAGCAGCCCCTGTTCTTATCAGGGGAGACTGCAGCACCCAGGATCAGGAAGAATAGAGAGAACCAGGGGAGAGAGGAGAGAGCCAGCTGCTTCAGATCTGGAGCCATTTTCATTAAATATTAAATATTTTCTCGAAAAGTTTGGAAGATCATCAAACAAGGTTTCTTTACTAGTGCACAAGAATAAAAATTTTTTAAAAAATATTCAGCGCTCAAGAGTTTAAAATACAAACAGGAAAGTGTCTTTTCTGCTGTTTTAGCAGTTTTAACAGGTGCGGCAGTGGCCGAAAGCCGTTGCTGCTGCTGCTGCTCCATTGACTATATAGTTTACACAGTACCGTCTTCCTATTTTTCTTCTCTATCTGAGATTCCGACAGAAAGAGGAGGGTTAACATGAAAAATATCTCCAAAAGAATCCTGTTGGAGTTTTACAATGTGTGAAGCTGCATGATTCCCAGTCTTTGCAGAATCTTAAGATGTGTGCACCTCTAGGAGTAAAACCCTTGACTTGGACAGAATGTTGTTAAATGTGAGTGAGTGTATCAGACTTTAGTTGTCTTAAAGTCACCTAGTGTATGGGAGGCATAACGCTGGAACACCCAGAGGAAGCCCACGCGGACCCGAGGAGAACATGCTGGCTCCACACGGAGAGGCTCCGGCTGGGATTCGGACCTGGGACCTTCATGATGAAGGGTTACTGTGCTATTTATTTATTCATATATTTATTATTATCCAGAAATAAATGTATTTTTCCGGCGGGAGATGCAGCTTTCCACAGGTATAATGGACAACAGAGCAACAAGAAACAGCAATACAACAAAAAAGACATCACAAGACAAGGTCAGAAAATAGGTGTAAGTAATTTAAATGGTAATAAAAACAAATTATTGGGAGAAACTTACTAGAGGTGAAAGCCACCTGCTTCAAGCCTTTTTCACACACAACGTTGCAGATATGTGCTTAAAAAACATGGAACTGGGACTACACAAGAATATTCCAACAAGACCAAACCAACAAAATATGAAATATATATATATATATATATATATATATATATATATATATATATATATATATATATATAAAAAATAAGACAGACAACACTAATGCTACACTAATGGAAATCTAATGGAGAGAAGGAAAGATGAAATGTAATAAAATTAAATCAATATTTCCCACTTAAACGGTAATGGGCTGGATTCATAGATGTGTATCACACGAAAGGATAATGCATGTGCACACAGAGGTTTGTGCGGAAGAGGGTCCGGGCATAAGGACACGTGAATGTGAGCGGCGCTAGTTGCACTTATTGTAAAGCTATTTGTGTAGTTATTATTTCTTTTTCACTTTCATATGTGAGTGAACAACAGCATCCACATCATGTATTGCAGTTTTTTTTTTTTTAAACTACGTATCGGGACCCAGAATGGCTGGCAGGAGTGTTTGAGGTGCGTCCCAGAATGAGTCAAAAAAAATTTTTTTGATGTCAGCATTTTGCTTGGCTATGCTAGCATGTGTGTATGATGGGTCCCTAAAACTACCACCTCTTTACAATTTGGGTCCCAATATTAAAGAAGTATTCATAATTTGGGTCCCAATATTAAAAAGCTTAAGTTGGAATTTCTTGTTTTGTATGTGGAAAGAGGAGAACTCGAGGAGAACATGCAGGCTCCACACGGAAAGGCTCCGGCTGGGATTCGGACCTGGGACCTTCATGATGAAGAATTACTGTGCTATCCGCTGCCCCACCACGCCCGAGGTTCCATCTGGTCTGGAGTCAATGACACTCAGACACTTTGATTCATAATGACGGACGGAGTGTAGCACAGTGGGTAAGGAACTGGGCTTGTAACCGAAAGGTCGCAGGTTCGATTCCCGGGTAAGGACACTGCCGTTGTACCCTTGAGCAAGGTACTTAACCGAAATTGCTTCAGTATATATCCAGCTGTATAAATGGATACTATGTAAAAGCAGTGTAAGTCGCTCTGGATAAGAGTGGCTAAATGCCTGTAATGTATTGTAATGACTGGCTGTTGTAGATTAACTTGATTTTATTTTCCTTCATTCAGAATGCCCACTATATTCAGTGAAGGTACTGGGACACAGGAGATTGATCTGGAAAAGAGGATCTTATCAGGGGAGACTACAGCACCCAGGATCAGGAAGAATGGGGAGAACCAGAGGAGAGAGGAGAGAGCCAGCTACTTCAGATCTGGAGCCATTTTCATTTAATATTTCGGGATGTATTTACAAGAAAAGAGATCCACCTGCTTCAGATCTGGAGCCATTTTCATCAAACCTTTTGGGAGAATCTTGGCGTAGGAGAGACCGGCCTGCTTCAAATCCAGGGTTGTTTTCATCAAAGATTCGGGAGATGCAGCTTTCAACAGGTACAATGGACAACAGAGCAACACAATATAGCACAATACAACACAAAAGACATCACAAGACAAGGTAAGAAAATAGGTGTAAGTAATTTAAAAGCTAATAAAAACACATTATTGGGAGAAACTTACTAGAGGAGAAAGCCACCTGCTTCAAGCCTTTTTCATATAAAATGTTGCAGATATGTGCTTAAAAAACATGGATCTGGGACTAAAAAAATATATATATTAAAAATAAGACAGACAACACTAATGCTACAGGAAATCTAATGGAGAGAAGGAAAGATGAATTGTGATCGAATTAAATCAAAATTTCCCACTTAAACAGTAATTTTACATCATTTAATAAAACTGCATGAAACCATAAGTCAATAAAATTCATCTCCCTAAGACTGTCTTGCTTTTTCAATGGTGTGGTCGCGCAGTGTAGACATAACGTCTTCCTAAAACCCCCGTGAAACGGGTTTTGAATGCCAGATAGCTTTAAAATAGCTTTTATATTTAGTGCAAACCTCTACAGATTATTACTGTTTTGACTGGCCATTGCTAGTTCTACATATACTTTTTTTGTTAATAATATACTCCATCTTGGTGGTGATGGTTGGTGATCTTAAATGCATTCCTTCCCACAGCATGAACATTTCCTGGAATTGAATAATCAGGTCCCTGTTGGGTGTGTCGTGTTTTTCATCCTGTTTCTGTTCTGACAGGAAGAGGAGAGGTCTAACATGAAAACATCTCCAAAAGACTCTTGTTGGACTCTTTCTAAAACCCCCGTGAAACGGGTTTTGAATGCCAGCTAGCTTTAAGATTAAATATTAAAATTCTTGGTTTTAGGTCAGAATGGTCTCACGGCATGCTTGTTATCCCAGCTGGCTAGCTAGCTAACTATTGAATTGTATTCAATACAGCGGTTAGGCTACTATAAACGCAATCGTTCACAAACATATGGATGAAAATGCGTCTCGTAGCCATGAGTTAAATGCGGAACGCCTACTCTACTGTCCAAATAAGGGACGATTCCGATTTGCGGGGTGGTTGGAAACGCAAATAAAGCTAGCAACAGTAACTATAAATGTGATTCAACGTTGCCATCAATTGTGAAATTGGACATTGAAAAGGGGAGGGGATGTAACAACAATTCAAAAGAGAAAGAATAATGTTGCTGTTTATATGTTGTTTTTGAATGCTGGATTTTGTAACGCATTGATTTTAGAACTGTTAGAAGGCCGAGGTGTCCCTTTACTGAGAAATAATGCCCACCCTTGGACCAATCAGAATCGAGTATTCAGCCAAGCCGTTGTACAAGATACAAATAAGTGCTTTGTTAAATTCACCTGTGTGAGACGCTTTGTTGTCTATTGTAGTCTCTAAACCAGTAGACCAGTAGACCAGTTTGCTGCTGGCGGTGAAGAAGAGGCAGCACCAAGTGCCAGCCATGAGCCCTTAACTCCAGATTGGGCAGGTAGGATTGCTCACTGTTAAAGACGTTCAGAACACTTTTGTTTTGTAGGGAGGGGGGACTTGTGCTGAAAATTATAACAATTTAATTTTTAAAATTTGATTTAGTGTCAGAGGCAGTGCCAGGACCCAGTAATGTGCCCAGAAAGATCCCTGCTGTTGTATCACAGTGTGTGAACAATCTAACATGACCAGGTATATTAGTTCCAATATCACCACTATTTATACCCACATATTACTAGTGACCTATTATGCTTTTATCATTAATAGTAGAATAGTAAACATACTAAGATCACAACTGAAAGGGAATAGGATGAAAAGAATATGAAATAAGACTGCATGTTTTGGCATGGAAAAAAGTCTACATTGTTTCAGTCAAAACATGTTTCCATGTTAAATTAGCTGAAGCCTTACCGATTGCTTTTTATTGTGATTTAATGCAGGTACAGATGAGCCTCATAGGCCTACTGAAGGAAGTGTAAAAGAGAGAGCAGAGTCTGCTCAGGGACTGATCACAGAGGCAACAACAGCTCAGCAGCAGACCCCTGAACCACAAGCTAAGAAAAAGACACATGAAGATGAGGCTGTTGATTGTTTTGATTACTTTGCTCACCCTCAGTCACAGGACATAGATATGTTTTTTTTTTTGTTATCATCCTCAACAAACACCAGAACTTCCTATACCAAAAGTTTTCAACAGCAAAGATGGAACCAACCGCAAGTGGTTGACTTACTGTGAAAAAAAACCAATCTCTGTACTGTACTGTCTGTTTGGCATTTGCACCTTTGGTTAGTGCTAGCCCTTTCATAAAGGGAGGCATGAACAAATCCTGGAATTGAATAATCAGGTACCTGTTGGGTGCACCATGTTTTTCATCCTGTTTCTGTTCTGACGGGAAGAGGAGAGGTCTAACATGAAAAATATCTCCAAAAGACTATTGTTGGACTCTTGTAGTTGTTGGTAAATGGTAAATGGACTGCATTTATACAGCGTTTTTATCCAAAGCACTTTACAATTGATGCCTCTCATTCACCAGAGCAGTTAGGTGTTAGCTGTTTTGCTCAAGGACACTTCGACATGTCCAGGGCGGGGTTTGAACCGGCAACCCTCCGACTGCCAGACAATCGGTCTTACCTCCTGAGCTATGTCGCTATGTTGGAATCTCGCAACGTGTGAAGCTGTACGATTCCCAGTCTTGTTAAATGTGAGTGAGTGTGTCAGACTTTAGTCGTCTTAAAGTCAGCTAGTGTATGGGAGGCATGATCTACAAGTTTTTGGACTGCGGGTGAAAGGCTGGAACACCCAGAGGAAGCCCACATGGACCCGAGGAGAACATGCAGGCTCCACACGGAGAGGCTCCGGCTGGGATTCGGACCTGGGACCTTAATGATGAAGGGTTACTGTGCTATTTATTTATTCATTTATTTATTTATTTATCCAGAAATAAATGTATTTTTCCGGCGGGAGATGCAGCTTTCCACAGGTACAATGGACAACAGAGCAACACGAAACAGCAATACAACACAAAAGACATCACAAGACAAGGTAAGAAAATAGGTGTAAGTAATTTAAAAGGTAATAAAAACACATTATTGGGAGAAACTTACTAGAGGAGAAAGCCACCTGCTTCAAGCCTTTTTCACATAAAACGTTGCAGATATGTGCTTAAAAAACATGGATCTGGGACTACACAAGAATATTCCGACAAGACCAAACCAACAAAATATAAAAATAAAAAAACATTTATTAAAAAATAAGACATACAGACAACACTAATGCTACAGGAAATCTAATGGAGAGAAGGAAAGATGAATTTTGATCGAATTGAATCGAATTTTTTGCACTTTTGCCATGTTGGAAGCGAATGGGCTGGATTAACATATTACATATCACGCAGATGACGTATCACGCAGAAGGATAATGCATGTGCACATAGAGGTTAGTGCGGAAGAAGGTCCGTGCATAAGGACACGTGAACGTGAGCGGCGCTAGTTGCACTTATTATAAAGCTATTTGTGTAGTTATTATTTCTTTTTTCACTTTCATATTTGAGTGAACAACAGCATCGTCATCCTCTATTGCAGTGTTTTTTAAACTACGCATCGGGACCCAAGTGAGTGGCGAGTCCCGTAACGAGTCGGCAGTCAGCTAGGCTATGTTAGCCTGTGTGTCTGATGGGTCCCTTAAACTACTACATATTTCTAATTCTGGTCCCAATATTAGAGAAGTATTTATAATTTGGGTCCCAGTATTAGAGAAGTATTTATAATTTGGGTCCCAGTATTAGAGAAGTATTTTTAACTTGGATCCCGATATTTAAAAGCTTAAGTTGGTATTTCATGTTCCGATGTGGAAAGAATCAGAGATCTAACCGGGAGGCTAATATGCTAATTGCTTTGTCTCCTACGGTTAGGCCGCAACTTTTTGTTTATACAGTTATTGATAAGATTCTGTCCATGGCACTTCATTTTTTAATGTAATTCCTTTTTCACTTCCATATTTGAGTGAACAACAGCATCGTCATCCTCTATTGCAGTGTTTTTTAAACTACGCATCAGACCCAAAATGGCCGGCAGGAGTGTTTGAGGTGGATGCTGGAATGAGTCAGCAGTCTGCTAGGCTGTTGTAGCGTAGGGGTTTGATGGGTCCCTAAACCTACTACATATTTCTAATTTTGGTTCCTAGATTGTACGTTTATGTAATTCTTTATGATCATAGCTAAATGTTTTATTAGCAACTCCAAATAAAGAACCAAAATTTTTTTGGGGCCAGTTTCAAGTATTTTGATTACACCAGGCTATGTATTCATTGTGTGCGATAAGATAGCTTGAGCTTTTACATGTAATATAAAACCACACATTTACAGAACTTATACTTAATTGTAAGATGAACAAAAGAAAATTAATGCCACAACATATGACTATGCTGAAAGACAGCTTTGTACATTCACAAGATTAATTAAGCACTAATTTTCTCTTGCAGAAGAGGAAGATGCTGATTTTTTGCCTTCTCTTGCTGATTTCTTCTCAACACATGGGTAAGGTTTGATTTTTTCTTTAAGTAATATTCAGTGGCTGGAGTTATATTGAAACCATATAAGAACATTTTCTCATTTCAGTCAGATGAAATGTTTTCTTCAATGTTTAATCCGTTCTCTGATTCAGAGTAAAAGAGGCTTGATGTTTCACTACATGAGACCAGGTGGTCCTGCGGTGTGTCTCCCCAAAAGTTAAAAAATGAATCTTACGCCTATGGAATTGATTCTGTTATTTCCATTTACACCATAACATCTGATATAATTGTGTCATACACCTCCAAAACTGCAGGCACCCATGATAAAAGGGAGCAAAAAGGCTGTATAAAATAACACAGGTTGTACTCAACATGTTATGCTCAAAAACACAGGAAAGAACATATTTAATTCAAATAAAATTGTTGAGAAAACATTTTTTGGAACAATAATTTATTAATAAATAATGTGTGTGTGTGTGTGTGTGTGTGTGTGTGTGTGTGAACTCTATTTCAGGTGCAGAAGCTGTGTACTGTATAAAGAAATTGCAGTGCAATGTCACTAAGTGCTTTAAAATTAGGGACTCAGAAAACGCCGTTTGCAGCTCCATCCAGCAATCAGAACACTGTAGTATCAGTGGAACCCGCATCAAGCTGGAATGTGAGGCACAATTACACTGCTTCTGCAATGAAGAAGGTCCGTTTGAACTGGATGGTAAGATACAAGCCTACAAGTCTGATCCTGGCTGTTCGTAACAATGGGCTGAGAAGCCATTTCATTTCATTTCATTTCATTTCTATACATGTTACTGGAACTCCTGTGTTAAGGACTGCTGGTAATGAAAACATTTCTTATTGGCAAATGTGTTTTTATTGTTTTTTTTATTTTTTATTTTTGGTTGGATTTCAGTTAACTTCAATACAATTCAAGTAATTCAATTAATTGTCCTTAAAGGTTTTTTTTTTTTTATCAAAGGAAACTTGCCATTTCTAAGTTTATGAAGAAAAGGTATAAATTATTTTTAATTGGTAGTTATTGGTCATTAAGAACAACTGTTCATTAAATCCCAGTCTTTGTTTGTTTTTTCTCTCACAATGACCAATGATCTGCATATACAGCCCAGATTCCCCTTAGAAATGGCACATATTCCCAATATTCTCAGTATAATGTCCTGTCTTTTTTCTCTTTCTCCCAGATTTTCCTGAAATCCCTGTAAAAGATCAAAGTAGTAAGTGAAAGCAATTTACATTCACTAAAATGATACACACATCCACGCAATAGCATAAGAATAATACATGCAACACATTTCCTATTCTGCAAATTTATGGCAAAATGTTTCAACACTTCATTTCTGTTTTGTGTATAAAACAAGATGCCACAGAGTCATTTTCATAATGTTGCATTTAAAATAAAATCCATTCTACAATTGGCAAATTCCATCAGCAACATAAGAAAAAAAGTTCAATTCATGATGTGGCACTGAAAAAGAAGACACCTAGAACCACCAGGTCTATGTTGACCTACAGCTGAAATGCCAAAGAACTTAACTGATCATATTCTAACTGTTGCAGGCATTTCCATGGAAAATGAGGTCTATCCTGAGAGGAACAACACCAACAGGACCGAGTCATCTGGTAAACCTTTGGATTTTTTATAAATTTTTTGCATCAAGCCACCTGTTTGGTTTCTACCAGACAATAAATGCAAAAAAATTCCCTTGTTTTATTTCTGTGTTCAATTTTGGGATAAGTATTAATGACCCATTATCTTTGTCTGTTAAAGATGAAATTTAAGTATAGCACAATCGCATGACCAGGCTTACAGTGTAAAAAAAAACAATAAAATAAGCAACTGCAGCTCCCAATGCGGGAAAGATAGAGACCATCAGAGCTACTACCTTCCCTGGTCTCAGTGAGGAGGTAGATTTTCCCCTTTTTTGTAAATGGTAGTTTTTTGTTAAACAGCGCTATTAATTTGTCCCCTGTGATTGAGTGCATAAATGTTTTTTTTTCTTTTTTCTTTTTTTTTTTGGTCCAAAGTGTGTTTTGTGGTATCTGACTGAAATGCCCTTGGTTCAGGTTCCAGCATGACCCCACTGCAGATTGCTGCTGCTGTTGCTGTTCCTGCTGTTGTTGGTGTTGGTGCCATTGCATACTGCGTCTGGAAGGCCTGTCGAAAGCAGGGGTAAGCAATTCCATTCCTGCAGGGCTGGTATCTATACAGGTTTTCATTATCACCAGTTACACTGGCCAAATATATTGACTTGTGATTGGGGGGGGGGGGGGGGGGTTGGGGGGGTTGGAGGGGGGAGCGGATGTGTGGATGCGAATGGTGTTTACATCATCTAATCCCGTGGTTCTCAATCTTTACCCTGTATATGCTTGTTTATGTTCCAACCTCAAATGCAATTACAGAATTTTATTCTGTTCATTTATAATTCTTAATTAGGGGCTTTTCAGGTTTAGATGGATTACTGTATTTATCCTCTTAAACCACATCATATCTCAAATAGCTATGCATGCCGTGTCCCATGTTCACATTGTGCTTATTGTGCTGTATTGCAAGCAGTTACATGAAAAGAAGCGGTTTTCTTCACTGAACTGTGTTGAATCAATAGGCTCCTAATTAGGTCCTTAATTTGTTGTTCAGGCACAGGGACGCAGAGCAGGAAGAGAGAGACCCACGGAGACAGCCCCTGGCAGAGGACCAAAACGAAAAGGAGCTGGAAGACATGAATGGAGATGGGGAGGGGGTAGTGGTGTAGGATGCAGATGGGGATGGGGAGGGGGAGGGGGCAATTTGGCAAAGCTGTATATGAATAAAAATCAAAACACCTACTCCCACACCTGTAGTGTATGGAAGAAAATAACGTTACAAAAGAACACATCAAATTTAACGGATTTATCAGTATATATATATATATATATATATATGGTCCAGAACACGGATGGCTTGGGAAACCAGCCAGATGACTTGAAGGACAGAAATTTGGCCTCCGCTGAGATGAACCCCTGTTTTGAGGGCCTTGCTGGAGAGGATTTAATAACAGAGCCAAAACACTAGCCTGGTCTAAGTGTTGTTTAATAGCAGAGCAAGATGATTTAGCATTACGTTAGCATCACGATTCTCCAGAGTGATGTACAATCTTGCATTAGCCGCCAGTCATTAAGCATTTAGATTTTAAATTAGTTCATTTTTATCCATTTTACTGACTAGGAAGCACTGCAACTTACAGGCCACAGATAGGCTGACTGAGCCTTCAGCATGAGGACTGTGACCTTCACTCCACACCTCACAGACAGAGTCCTGCGTCTTGCAGGGTGAGATTCTGCAGCCTCAGCGTAGCATACCCCAGTGTAAGATTGTAATATAGGTCAGTGCGGTTGCTGTAGTCAGGGTCCTCTTTCTGTTTCTGTCTCTGGCTGTTTTCTAATTCTGCGATGGCCACTTTAATTTCTCTACCAGTTCAGACAGATGCTCTCTGGTGCCAAAAAAGAATTTTATTGTGTTCAAAAAGAAGTTACAGGGAAAGACTGCCTCTTGCTGGTAAGGGCCAGTCACTTGTGGTTTGGGAGTAACAATATGAGGCTCTGCATTAAGAAAGATAAAAATAAAATGTCCCTTAGTTCCAGTGAAGGCAAGCTAAATGATATAGCATACAGTAACATTCTAGATGAATCTGTGCTTCCTGTTTCAGCAGGACAATGCCCCCGGTCACAAAGCAAGGTCCATGTGGAAATGGTTTTGTCGAGAACAGTGTGGAAAAACGTGGCTGGCCTGTACACAGCCCATCCAACACCTTGGGGATCAATTGGAAAGCCAGCTGTGACCCAGGCCTAATCATGCAATCAGTGCCCATCCTCACTCATGCTCTTCTGGGTGAATGGAAGCAAAGCACTGCAGCAATGCTCCAACATTCAGTATAAAGCCTTCCCAGAAGAGTGGAAGTTGTTATAGCCACAAGGGGTGGACCAACTCCATTTTAATCCCCATCATTTTGGATGAGATGTTGGATATCAGGTGTTCACATACGTTGGGCCGTGTAGTGTATATACACAGGAGTAAATAATATTAGTTGCATCTGTCAGGGTTAGCAGGGTTGATGAACCACCTTCATGGCTGCCTCCTGGCATGCTGACAGAAGCTAGGAAGCTAGTTTTAACTATCAAGTAACGTTAGCAAATGAAAATGTCATTATTTTGATCCAGCAATTAAACATTTGCTTAACTTCTGATTCATTACTCAGCTGGTGATTGCAACATTAGCCACTTAGTACCAGTCCCAGTTCTAGACTGCTCTGATTTGAGGGGAAACTTTTTTTTTTTTCTTTCAGTGCAAAGTGTGTGCCATACAGTTTACTGTTTTCATCCTTTATGTGTGTGTTATAGTGTGTTATAGTCTATACAATGTAGTCCATGAGTATTTGGACAGTGACAAAACTTTTGTTGTTTTTACTGTACGTCAGCACGCTGGATTTGAAGTGGAGCAATTAAAGTGCAGACTGTCAGCTTTAATCAGGCTGTGTAGAAATTACAGCCTTTTTGATATGTAACCCCCACCCCCCCACCCATTTTAAGGGACCATAAATAACTGGACTATGAGGGGGGGCAGTGTGGTTTGGTGCCGCCTGGCAGTCACAGCTGTAGGCAGTTATGTGAGCAGTGCTAACCTTTACATGTGCTGCCTGCAGTGAGACTGGGGGACCTGACATGCACACAGGAAGTTCAGGAGCCACAACAGCAGCGACAGCAACAACGGCAACGAACGGCAACAGTGACAGTGTTGTGGCTTGCTGATACGCAATAAACGTGTGCGTCGTACCCGTCCGTGCCTGTGTGGTTCTGTGGCCTTGTTACATGGACACATTTAAATAATCTTCAATATCAATCAATCAATCAATCAATCAATTTTATTTGTATAGCGCTTTTAACAAAGGAGCTTTGCACAAAGCAGCTTTACAGAGAACCGACCCCCAAAGAGTAAGCCTAGGGCAACAGTGGCAAGGAAAAACTTCCTGACTGATAGCAGGAAGAAACCTTGAGCAGAATCGGACTCAGAGGGGGAACCCATCTGCCGTGGGCTGGCACCGGTTTGTTATGGAAAATGGCTTACATGAAAACAATAGAATATAATCTTTTTAAAAAAAAACATTGTCGTGAAGTATGCAAACCACAGACCACAGATGCTCTGCAAAGTCTGTACTGCAGCATCTTCAGTTCCTGTTTGTTTCATTGGCTTTCTGTCTTCATTCATGTTTAAGCTAGTGAAAATCAGTTGGATTTATGTCAGCTAATTGACTTGGCCAGCTAAGATTCAGCTTTGTCCGGGAAGTAAATGGGTGGACGCCATTAAATTTCAAAATGGCTCAGCAGGTTCTGAATTTCCATTCAGTTCAAAAAGTGTGCATCCTGCACAATGTTGCCTTGAGTAGCTAAACAAGTTGGAAACTTTATTTGATCCAAGCTGGCTAGCTAGCCAACTAGAAACATTAACATTATTTTATCGATTATTTTATTGTTATTGAGATCAGAAATTCAGAGATGAGGTCAGAAGAATAGAGTTGGTGTGATGACGTGTGGTGAGAAGACATTAAAACTTGCTACTTCAGAAAGACCAAGTGCACCACTTGGTAAGTATTTCAGTAAATTTCAGCTTTTCAAAGAAAAAAAAATCTTTTGTGCATATGGATGGTTGGCTCAACAGCTGGTTTGACTTTACAGCACATTGTGTGTCTTGGGGTAGTTGGAACTATAGTAGAAAAGGGAATACCCCGCATCCCTCCCAACATTTGCCAATTCTATTTGAAATGAGGCTTTCCCAGATTGAGTTTTATAAATCGTGACCAACGCATCTCAATCTGTTTTCTATACACTTCCAGCGAAATAGCGACAGAGTACATTTTAAATATGTTTTGCATGTCTTTTTATTTAAATTAAAAAAGGAAACCCTTACATTTTACAATTAATAATTGTGAACTGTTTATATGCATTTTAACGGGTAAACACGTTATTTTGTACCTCCAGTACACTATATTAAATCCCGGTCATAACTCATACTCACGGCGAGTAGTTTCTGGAGCATTTGGGCAAAGGAGGGTGTTGCACTGCTCATGGTGGTTTTATGCCTTGTGTAGTAGTGTAGTTCACAGCACTTTATTGCAGAGGGGGAATAGGTTTTAATGTTATATGTAATTGTGATGTATTGGTAATGGGGTAAGCAAATTTTTTGTTGAAAGTGTGTTTGTGTATATTACACTTTTTATGATTTCTGTTTTGTTAATTGATTTTAATGATAAGAATGGTACGGACTGAGGAGGGTTAACTTAATTCAGTCCTCCATTTGGATTAGTTCAAGTTGGGAAAGCTTGTGATTGAGTGAAGAGCCTATGCAATCATACCAAAGGAAACATTTGGGAAGTGATTGCCTGGTTTCTTTATTTTGCTTATTTAGTTTTGTCATTATTTTGTTTATTGTTTTTTTTCTGCTCTTCAATAAAATAATTTTCACTGTTCACCCTATTTCTGTTGTCAGCCTCCTGCTTGACTGCTTGCCATCCTCATACAGACACTTTGATTCATGATGACTGGCTGTTGTAGATTAATTTGATTTTCTTTTCTTTCATACAGAATGCCCACTATCTTCAGGGAAGGTACTGGGACACAGGAGATTGATCTGGAAAAAAGGATCTGAAAGCAGCCTCAGTTCTTATCAGGGAAGACTGCAGCACCCAGGATCAGGAAGAATGGGGAGAACCAGGGGAGAGAGGAGAGAGTCAGCTGTTTCAGATCTGGAGCCATTTTCATTTAATATTTTGAGATGTATTTACAAGAAAAGAGATCCACATGCTTCAGATCTGGAGCCATTTTCATCAAACCTTTTGGGAGAATCTTACCGGAGGAGCGACCTGCCTGCTTTAAATCCAGGGTTGTTTTCATCAAAGATTCAAGGTTTCTTTATCTGTATCCAGAAATAAATGTATTTTTCCGGCGGGAGATGCAGCTTTCCACAGGTACAATGGACAACAGAGCAACACAATACAGCAATACAACACAAAAGACATCACAAGACAAGGTAAGAAAATAGGTGTAAGTAATTTAAAAGCTAATAAAAACACATTATTGAGAGAAGCCACCGGCTTCAAGCCTTTTTCACATAAAACGCTGCAGATATGTGCTTAAAAAATATGGATCTGGGACTACACAAGAATATTCCAACAAGACCAAACCAACAAAATATAAAAATAAAAAAACCATTTATTAAAAAATAAGACATACAGACAACACTAATGGTACAAGAAATCTAATGGAGAGAAGGAAAGATAAATTTTGATCAAATGAAATCAAAATGTCCCACTTAAACAGTAAAAGTGTAATTATTATGCCAGTCCTCAAATATATATGAAAAGTGTTTTCCAGATGAAAGAAATTCATATTTTTTTCACTTTTGCCATGTTGGAAGCGAATGGGCTGGATTAACATATTACGTATCACGCAGATTACGTATCACACTGAAGGATAACGCATGCGCTCATGCACAGAGGAATTTTTGCGGAAGGGGTTCGTGCATAAGGACAAGTGAACGTGAGCGGCGCTAGTAGCACTTATGATAAAGCTATTTGTGTAGTTATTATTTCTTTTTTCACTTTCATATTTGAGTGAACAACAGCATCGTCATCCTCTATTGCAGTGTTTTTTAAACTACGCATCGGGACCCAAAACGGATGGCGGGAGTGTTTGAGGTCAGTCTCCTAACGAGTCGGCAGTCAGCTAGGCTATGTTAGCCTGTGTGTCTGATGGGTCCCTTAAACTACTACATATTTCTAATTCTGGTTCCAATATTCCAATATTAGAGAAGTATTTATAATTTGGGTCCCAGTATTAGAGAAGTATTTTTAACTTGGATCCCGATATTTAAAAGCTTAAGTTGGTATTTCATGTTCCGTATGTGGGAAGAATCAGAGATCTAACCGGGAGGCTAATATGCTAATTGCTTTGTCTCCTACGGTTAGGCCGCAACTTGTTGTTTATACAGTTATTGATAAGATTCTGTCCATGGCACTTCATTTTTTAATGTAATTCCTCTTTCACTTTCATATGTGAGTGAACAACATTATCAACATCCTCTATTGCAGTGTATTTTAAACTACGCATCAGAACTCAAATTAGCTGGCATTTGAGGGTGGTGCCGGAAGGAGCCGACAGTCTGCTAGGTTATTGTAGCATATGTGTTTGATGGGTCCCTAAAACTACTACGTATTTCTGATTTTGGTTCCTAGATTGTACGTTCATGTAATTCTTTATGATCATAGCTAAATATTTTATTAGCAACTCCAAATAATGAACCCAAACTTTTTTGTGTCCAGTTTCAAGTACTTTGATTACACCAGGCTATGTATACATTGTGTGCGATAAGATAGCTTGAGCTTTTACATGTAATATAAAAACAAGCAGAGACATTTACAGAACTTATACTTAATTGTATGATGAACAAAATAAAAAATTAATGCCACAACATATGACTGTGCTGAAAGACAGCTTTGTACTTCCACAAGATTAATTAAGCGCAAATTTTCTCTTGCAGAACAGGAAGATGCTGATTTTTTGCCTTCTCTTGCTGATTTCTTCTCATCACATCGGTAAGGTTTGATTTTTTCCTTAAACTTTCACTTCAATACTGAGTCCGTTCTCTGATTCAGAGTAAAAGAGGCTTGATGTTTCACTACATGAGACCAGGTGGTCCAGCGGTGTGTCTCCCCAAAAGTTAAAAAATGAATCTTATGACTATGGAATTGATTGTGTTATTTCCATTTACACCGTAACATCTGACATAATTGTGTCATACAGTCACCACCAAAACTGCAGGCACCCATGATAAAAGGGAGCAAAAAGGCTGTATAAAATAACACAGGTTGTACTCAAAATGTTATGCTCAAAAACACAGGAAAGAACATATTTAATTCAAATAAAATTGTTGAGAAAACATTTTTTGGAACAATAATTTATTAATAAACAATGTGTGTGTGTGTGTGTGTGTGTGTGTGTGAACTCTATTTCAGGTGCAGAAGCTGTGTACTGTATAAAGGAATTGCCCTGCAATGTCATTAAGTGCTTTAAACTGAGGGACTCAGAAAACGCCGTTTGCAGCTCCATCCAGAAAACAGAACACTGTAGTATCAGTGGAACCCGCATCAAACTGGTATGTGAGGCACAATTGCAGTGCTTCTGCAATGAAGAAGGTCCGTTTGAACTGGATGGTAAGATACAAGCCTACAAGTCTGATGCTGGCTGTCCGTAAGAATGGGCTGAGAAGCCATTTAATTTAATTTCATTTCATTTCATTTCTATACTTGTTACTGGAACTCCTGTGTTAAGGACTGCTGGTAATGAAAACATTTCTTATTGGCAAATGTGTCTTTATTGTTTTTTTTATTTTTTTATTTTTGGTTGGGATTCAATTAACTTCAATACAATTCAATTAATTGTCCTTAATGGTTTTTTTTAACAATCAAAGGAAACTTGCCATTTCTGAGTTTATGAAGAAAAGGTATAAATTATTTTTAATTGGCAGTTATTGGTCATTAAGAACAACTGTTCATTAAATCCCAGCCTTTGTTTGTTTTTTCTCTCACAGTGACCAAAATTATCTGCATATACAGCCCAGATTCCCCTTAGAAATGGCACATATTCCCTATATTCTCAGTATAATGCCCTGTCTTTTTTCTCTTTCTCCCAGATTTTCCTGAAATCCCTGTAAAAGATCAAAGTAGTAAGTGAAAGCAATTTACATTCACTAAAATGATACACACATCCACGCAATAGCATAAGAATAATACATGCAACGCATTTCCTATTCTGCAAATGTATGGCAAAATGTTTCAACACTTCATTTCTGTTTTGTGTATAAAACAAAATGCCCCACAGTCATTTTCATAATGTTGCATTTAAAATAAAATCCATTCTACAATTGGCACATTCCAACAGCAACATAAGAAAAAAAGTTCAATTCATGATGTGGCACTGAAAAAGAAGACACCTAGAACGACCAGGTCTATGTTGACCTACAGCTGAAATGCCAAAGAACTTAACTGATCATATTCTCCTGTATATATATATAAATGTTGCAGGCATTTCCATGGAAAATGAGGTCCATCCTGAGAGGAACAACACCAACAGGACCGAGTCATCTGGTAAACCTTTGGATTTTTAATACATTTTTTGCATCAAGCCACCTGTTTGGTTTCTACCAGACAATAAATGCAAAATTCCCTTGCTTTATTTCTGTGTTCAATTTTGGGATAAGTATTAATGACACATTATCTTAGTCTGTTAAAGATGAAATTTAAGTATAGCACAATCGCATGACCAGGCTTACAGTGTAAAAAAAACAATAAAATAAGCAACTGCAGCTCCCAATGCGGGAAAGATAGAGACCATCAGAGCTACTACCTTCCCTGGTCTCAGTGAGGAGGTAGATTTTCCCCTTTTTTGTAAATGGTAGCTTTTTTGTTAAACAGTGCTATTAATTTGTCCCCTGTGATTGAGTGCATAAATGTTTTTTTTTCTTTCTTTTTTTGTCCAAAGTGTGTTTTGTGGTATCTGACTGAAATGACCTTGGTTCAGGTTCCAGCATGACCCCACTGCAGATTGCTGCTGCTGTTGCTGTTCCTGCTGTTGTTGGTGTTGGTGCCATTGCATACTGCATCTGGAAGGCCTGTCGAAAGCAGGGGTAAGCAATTCCATTTCTGCAGGGCTGGTATCTATACAGGTTTTCATTATCACCAGTTACACTGGCCAAATATATTGACTTGTGATTTGGGGGGGCTGGGGGGTTGGGGGGGGGAGCGGATGTGTGGATGTGAATGGTGTTTACATCATCTAATCCCATGGTTCTTTATCTTTACCCTGTATATGCTTGTTTATGTTCCAACCTCAAAAGCAATTACAGAATTTTATCCTGTTCATTTATAATTCTTAATTAGGGGCTTTTCAGGTTTAGATGGATTACTGTATTTATCCTCTTAAACCACATCATATCTCAAATAGCTATGCATGCTGTGTCCCATGTTCACATTGTGCTTATTGTGCTGTATTGCAAGCAGTTACATGAAAAGAAGTAACGGTTTTCTTCACTGATCAAATTAAAAACTGTGTTGAATTTAATAGGCTCCTAATTAGGTCCTTAATTCGTTGTTCAGGCACAGGGACGCAGAGCAGGAAGAGAGAGACCCACAGGGACAGCCCCTGGCACAGGACCAAAATATAATGGAGGTGTAAGACATGAATGGAGATGGGGAGGGGGAAGGGGAGAGGATTGGGCAGGGGGAGGGGGAGGGGGAGGGGGCAATTTGGCACAACTGTATATAAATAGTAGAAGGTGGTGTTTGTTTTATTTTTTTGTTTAATGAATCATGTAAAATTGACAGCCTTGGACTCCGTGGATGATTTCTGTAATGTACATCAAAACACCTACTCCCACACCTGTAGTGTATGGAAGAAAATAATGTTACAAAAGAACACATCAAATGTAACGGATTTATCAGTATATATATATATATATATATATATATATATATATATATATATATATATATATACAATTTAAAAAAAACTGGGACAAAGGAGATTGATCTGAAAAAGAGGATCTGAAAGCAGTCGCAATTCTTATCAGGGGAGACTGCAGCACCCAGGATCAGGAAGAATGGAGAGAACCAGAGGAGAGAGGAGAGAGCCAGCTGCTTTAGATCTGGAGCCATTTTCATTAAATATTAAATGTTTTGGGAGATACCAGAGGAGAGACCCGCCTGCTTTAAATCTGAGGTTGTTTCCATCAAAGGTTCAAGGTTTCTTTGTTAGTATCCAGGGAAAAATTACTTTTTCAGACAGGAGATGCAGCATTCCACAATGGACATCAGAGCAACACAAGACAGAAATACAACACAAAATTCAGCACATCTGAGTTTCCGACAGAAAGAGGAGGGCTAACATGAAAAATATCTCCAAAAGAATCCTGTTGCAATTTTACAATGTGTGAAGCTCCACGATTCCCAGTCTTTCCAGAATCTTAAGATGTGTGCACCTCTAGGAGTAAAACCCTTGACTTGGATAGATTGTTGTTAAATGTGAGTAGGTGTATCAGACTTTAGTCGTCTTAAAGTCATCTAGTGTATGGGAGGCATAACCTACAAGTCTTTGGGCTGTGGGAGGACAGTAGAGCACCCAAAGGAAGCCCACGCAGACCTGAGGATGCAGGCTCCACACGGAAAGGCTCCGGCTGGGATTCGAACCTGGGACCTTTGTGACGCCCCACTGCCCCGCCACATCTGACGTTCCATTTGGTCTGGAGTCAATGACGCTGTCCTCCACCCAAAATTACACACCGCAAAGGATGAAGCCTGAACACATGCTGGAGTACAGGTCTGAAAATAAAACTTAACACTTTCACTTTTTGGCTAGCTCCAGATTTCTGAATCCCTGAAATTTGTTGTTCATTCGAAACAAAGATCTAAGATTCACAGGAAAGTGTGCTTCCGTTGCGATGTACAATGCATGCGCTCACAAGGGAATCTTCGAGAACAGGGGAAGGTTGAGAAACGTGCATGGGAGTGTCAACGCATGCGCTCACCCACAATAAGTAGCACACACGTGAAGCACGGCCATTTTGTACCCGAATGCGTGCCACACATTTGCAATGGTGAACAGGTGAGTCTGCAAATTTTTATTATTGTAAACATTTTACACTGTTTGACTTTCATGTGCGGCTAAGCAAATGTATCACCATCCTATATCAGTGATTCTTAAATTTTGGGCTGGTAGTGGGGCCCAAATTAGCCTGTAGTCCACTAGGATATGCTTGTATGTGATGGGGATGATTCCCTGAAAGGTATTAAAATAACTTTGGTCCTGATATTAAAGAGTATTTCTAACTTTTTGTACCAATATTTTAAAAGTTTAAGAATCAGTTGCCTATATTATTGTAAATGTGTTGAGGAATGTAGCTGTGAGGAGAATTAATGCAGAGACGTAGAGCGGAGCACTTTTACAGATCGCAAAGGCCTACAAGCTGTTACTTTCGTGTCCAGTTTTAGGCATAGCATATTGGTGTAATGGGTGTGTCGTTATTCTGGATTTAACAGGAAGCTCATGTACATACTTAATGTGCCGAGTAGTTTGAGCCCAAAAAAAAAAAAAAAATGGATGCATTGTTCTATGCTACGGAGCCATGTTAGCTAGCTTGAATGCCTGCCCGATTTATGACTGTGTAGCTAGGAGTTACTGCAGTGTGTGGATGTGGATGTGGAAGTGAAGACACTCCAGAAACTATGTTCCTAAGAAGCAGGTCTTCAGATTTATTTATGAATGGGAACAAACACATTTACACAACTGGTACGGACATGTAAGCTAAACGAAAACAAAATGGATGCCAGCACATATCCAGGTTGTTGCCACAACCTTGTGCTTTCACTCGACTAATTATGTGCTGATTTTCTCTTGTATAACAGAAACATGCTCGTTTGGCGATTTCTTCTGGTGATTCATTTTCCATGCATCGGTAATGTTTTATTGTATCTTTAAGTAATATTCAGTGGCTGTAATTATAGTGAAACAATATAGGAACATTTTCTCATTTCAGTCAGATGAAATGTTTTCTTCAATTTTTAAATTAAAAGTAAAAATTAATCTTAAGCCTACGCTGTTGATTCTGTTATTTCCATTTACACCATAACATCTGATATAATTGTGTTATACAGTCATCTCTAAAATGAGCAAGAAAGGCTATATAAAATAATACAGGCTGCATGTGAGCTACATTTTATGCTCAAAAACATGAGAAAGAAAATCTTTCATTCAAATAAAATGACTTAGAAAACATCTTTGTAACAATAATGTGTGTATGTGTGTACACATATTTTTCCTCTATTTCAGGAGCAACACTTGAAATCTGTAAAAAGGAATGGTCGTGCGATGCTCCTGAATGTTTTGAAATGAGGGGGTCACCAGAACCAGCTTGCAACTCCACCAGTCACACACATCTCTGCAGATTTAACGGAAGTTGCATTGAATATAAATGTGATGCAGATTTAAGCTGCAAATGTAACGGACGTCTAATTGAACTGGCAGGTGAGATATCAATTTGACTCCAGCCATGCTTTACCATTCTGTTGGGCTTAGAGGCTGTATCATTTCTGTACTTTTTACTGGAACTACTCTGTTAAGGGATGCTGGTAATGAAAACATTTCTTACTGGTCTTTATTGTTCTTTTGTTTTGGTTTGGATTCTATTAACATTTGTCCTTGACTTTGTGGAACAATTTAAAGCAAGTTTATTTTTATTTATTTATTGTTTGGCTAGTCATTTACTTGGCAGTCATTGGCCATTAAGAACAACTGCTGATTGAATCCCAGCCTTTGTTTGTTTTTTCTCTCACAATGACCAAAATTAGCTTCATACACAGCCCAGATTCCCCCAGAAATGGCACATATTTCCAATATTTCAAATATGATATCCCGTTTTTTTCTCTTTTTTCCCAGACTTACCAAAATGCCTTGTAAAAGAAGCGAGTAAGTGAAGATATTATACAATCACCAAAATGATACACAGATCCACTGCACACATCCACACAATAGCATAAAATAATATGCAACACTTTTGCTATTATACTAATTTAAAGCAAAATGTTTCAACACTTCATTTCTGTTTTATGTATAAAATAAATTAC
The DNA here is from genome assembly GCA_025169545.1 of Anguilla japonica. Classification (NCBI taxonomy): domain Eukaryota; kingdom Metazoa; phylum Chordata; class Actinopteri; order Anguilliformes; family Anguillidae; genus Anguilla; species Anguilla japonica. The sequence continues at coordinate 85,030,418 of CM045883.1, read as the reverse complement.
CATAGAGTCATTTTCCTAATGCTGCATTTAAAACAAAAACCATTCTACAACTGGTACATTCCTTAGGCAACATATGAACGAAAGTTTAATTCATAACGTGGAACTGAAAAGATGAAACACCTAGAACCACCAGGTCTATGTTGCCCTACAGTTGAAATGCCAGGCGCTATGAAGGTAGTAATACATTCACATCTATACTTTACAAAGGGTGAACAATATTAAAAAGATGTGTGATTTGTTCTCACAACCTTTGTGCTGTATCAAAACTGCGGTGGGTATGCCAGTACGAAGGACTGGTACAAGAACCAGACAGTGCTTGTTCATTTTTCATAAACAGTGCTTAAATAAACAAAATCTGGACATTTTTCTCCTGTTATAACTGTAAACAGATGAATTTAATAGATTTGCTTTTTATTGCAGACTACGGGGGGTAGGGGGCAGTGAGAATTGTGCAGAAATCTGGTGCCAGAGTGATGCACTGGTTGCCTGCTTTAGAATATCAGGTGATGAACATTTAGTCAAGGGGAAGTGTCATGTGCAACAGAGCAAAGCAGTTGCTCTTATGCAGAGCAGCATACAGTAACCAAAAGTGCAGATCTTTTTGCTGGAAAAGGTCAACAGTATGTATGCCCACAATGTCTCTGCCACTGTACTCAACTGAAGTGAGACATTATCAATGGATTGCAGCAGATTCAATGTTTCACAGGCGACCTATCCACATCTGAAGTGCCAGAGAGGAACAATACCAACAGGACCGAGTCATCTGGTAAACCTTTGGATTTTTAAAAATTTGTTTGCATCAAACCACCTGTTCGGTTTCTACCAGACACTAAATGCAAAAAAATTCCCTTGTTTCATTTCTGTGTTCAATTTTGGGATAAGTATTAATGACACATTATCTTTGTCTGTTAAAGATGAAATTTAAGTATAGCACAATCACATGACCAGGCTTACAGTGTTAAGAAAACAATAAAATAAAATAAAGCAATATTTAATTACATAGACTAAAGCAACTGCAGCTCCCAATGCGGGAAAGATAGAGACCATCAGAGCTGCTACTACCTTCCCTGGTCTCAGTGAGGAGGTAGATTTTCCCCTTTTTTGTAAATGGTAGTTCTTCTGTTAAACAGCGCTATTAATTTGTCCCCTGTGATTGAGTGCATAAATGTTTTTTTTTTTTTTTTTGTTTGTTTTTTGTCCAAAGTGTGTTTTGCGATATCTAACTGAAATGCCCTTGGTTCAGGTTCCAGCATGACCCCACTGCAGATTGCTGCTGCTGCTGTTGCTGTTTCTGCTCTTGTTGCTCTTCTTGTTTTTGGTGCCATTGCATGCTACGTCTGGAAGGCCATTCGAAAGCAGGGGTAAGCAATTACATTCCTGCACGGCTGGTATCTATACAGGTTTTCACTATCACCAGTTACACTGGCCAAATGTATTCACTTCTGATTTGGAAGCTCAGAGAAACCTCAATAGAATGTCCATTGTTTACTTAGAAATTCCTCCATTTTTTTATAGGATCTCTAAAACAAAAGGAGCCCACCTATATATATCTCTGACCAGTACTGGCCAAGCTGTCCCTCAAGATAGCCAAAGGGACCCACAACAACTCAATATATAAACAGTATAAGTTCTGCTCAGCACACTGCCAGTGGCAAGCTATTGTGACGACCGAGAAGCATTTTAGATAATGAAATTACATTTTTAACAGTGTTGTGGCTGTTAGGCTTGCAAAAAGTACATGCATTGTTTCTCCTGCGTAAGGAAACTATAACTTTTACAACGTGTGCATGCTCTCTCAACATTCTTGCGACTTTATGCCTACAAAGTTTGTTTTACAACAAAAACGTATTTTTCAATGTCTAAGTCTGATTAGCTGATTCGTCATTTAGAGGACTTGAAAGAAATCACCTGTCTGAGTGAATATTTTTGAGGAGGACAGTGAAAACATGTTCAATGAAGGATTTGATCCTGTTTTATATTGGTGAGCAACTAAATACATTCCCAAAATATATTTTTTAAATTATTCAGTACGCTCATAAATGAGGAATAGGCATGCTGAATAGTAATAAAAATATTTAGAGTATATTTTGACATGTTGATGAAAGTGGCGTATTTGACATAAACTTTAATCGATCGAACTCAATCAATGGATGAATAAACTAGATAGCTAATGAGTTTATTTTCTACAATTTTTCAGACCTGCCGGAGGTAGCAGGGGGAAAGCAAGCTACTACTTCTTCCACAAGCATATAGTATAAATTATATGGATTTTTACACCTCTAATAACTCATCATATCCTTTGGTTACCAAGTGTCCTTTTGAAGTCTCCATATGTTTTTTTTTTATTTTTTTTTATTTTTTTTTTAAACCTGCTGACACATAGCTCATGGTTGTATTGTCTTCAAATTAAAAAAAAAAAAAAAAACTTTCGCTTCCAGTGTGTTTGAGCTTCTGTTACTTTATTTCAGTGATATTTCAAGAAACTCTGACTTTTGGAAAACAAACTCCAATGGGTTACCTTTCAGAAGAGACCAGGATTATGCATGTAGTCAAAAGGGTTCAAGAATAGTTACCATTTTATTTTGGGTATGCCATTTTCAGGCTTGTGTTAAAGAAAGGTGAAACAGAAGAGGTTAAAAAATATTTAACTTCCTTTTTTAGACTATATCAAGTATTTCAGGTTATATGTATTCACACGTCTTCAAAACCACTTGAAAAAAATTAAGAACTCAGCACTGCGGCTTTAGGTGAGAATAAGAAAATGAGATATATTTTAATAGATTGTGTTGTAGTTTCTGTGAAAAAGAAAAGAACTATTGGATATACGTATTACAACTTTCTGTTTGTTTGTGATAACCCTGTTGGACTGCGCTTTCTGTCAGCTTTTCTCAAATAAATAAAATATTAAAAAAGACTTTAAAGTTTGCTTATTTATATACATATATATATATATATATATATATATGTAGATTAATTTCCTGTTGAACTCAATGGAAAAAATATTCAGGAGAAACAATGCGTGTAGAATCTGGCAGCAGCACGGTGGTTTGAGGCTCATTTGATACCTTGGACCCTCGATGACTTAAAGCCATTTAGCCAACAAATGTGTTCCATACTGTATCAGCATAATTACCAGCTGAATCTAAACCCCAATTCCCATAGAGATCCATTTAATGCAAAGAGTTTTTGTATCGCTTGTAGGACAACCTGAAAATAAAATATCCAGACTCTGATGATGTTGATAGGTCACAGACATCAGGAAGTCAGGCATGCAAATGATATGCAACCAAATACAAAACATGACTCTTTTATTTGACATTATGTTAATTTGTCTACTGTATAAGTGAATTTCCTTGTTTCTAGCTTTTCCCCAAACAGTTCACTGCAGCAAAAATAAACGAGCAAATGGTGGCACAGGAGGTCTCAGGAGTGCAATGGTTTAAATCTTGCTAATTTTCTGACCAATGATTTGTCGTTAAGATCATTAAAATCTAAATATTTTCCCATTTTTTTTGGCCAGGAGTGTATATATACACTTTTTTTTTTCAAATATGGTGCCAAAAACATGGCTGCGTATCTCCAATTCCAACTCCAATTTGGAATGTCCAAATATTACAGTCGTGTTCTTGCGCGAGCCCCACTGCTTATTCGGGACGTAAGGAAACAAACTTGTTATCGCTGGTGGGTGCGACAGGGTGCACAGCTTTGAGTGGGTGCATTGTTCACCCGACTTACATTGTGTACCCAGCGTTTGCATAGTACACACAGCTTGGTGCTGAGTCGTATGCTTGCACCACGGAGCCCCAGACCCTGCCTACTTTCTCTTGGGCCCCGGTGCCCGAGGCCTGGGATTTGTTTATAACTTGTGAGAAACGCAGAGTTCTGAAACAGGTCAGTGTGCCTGCATGTCGATGATGTCACAACATCTCCTGCATTTCAGTTCATGTCATTCACAGTCCGCCATGTTTACCATATCGCGCCCGGTTATTTGCATGCACATACATACAATGCCTTCTTGGTCAGCCCAGTTCCAAGGGGAGCGTGTGGGAGATTTTTATGACACGAAACCAGCCCATTTCCTGTCCATTTGTTCTTCCAGACCACGAGTGTTGGCAGGATTAAAAGGTTGCGAGACAGTCCCACAATTTATTTTGTCTACTTGTCTTTGTCTTGACTTTTACGCCCCCCCCCCACCCTAATCTTCTGAAAATCTGCCTTCCCAACTGCTGTGTACAACCTGTGTAAATTTACATCCTGTACTGTAATGGAATTTTGCAAGAACAGCTGAAATTGTAGACATCAACAGCTTTTGCAGAACATGGACAAGCTCGCACAGAATGAAGTTGGCGGAGGGACCTTCCTTTCATACGGGGCTTTAGCTTGTAGCCCACAGGAGCCCAACTCACCATGGGGGGGGGGGTGGGGGTGTTGCTAGAAAGTTATGAAACGCAGTAGCTGACGGAACCCTCTCATACCCTGGCCAATGCAATCAGCTGTGCTGGCAATGGCGTGCTCTGGATTCAGTCCAAGGCTGTGAGGCACATGCATGCACCACAAAATGGTGTCTCAAACAAATGAGCCATCCAGCAGCCCGTGGGCTTGTTTTGCATGTACTGGCCCTAGTGCTCTTGTTAAGGTCGGTAGAATCATAAATGTCAGCAAGGACCAAGCCTTTCTGGCCAGAATCCTAGTGTCTCCCCACCAGTGAGCTCAAACTTGGTCGCGAATTTAGCTTTTTGCAGGACAATGACCCCAAGCATACCTCAAAATCAACCAAAAAATGACATCAAAATTGCTTTTTGCAGTGGCCATGTCAGACGCCACACTGAACACAACAGAAAATGCATGGTTTAAATTGAAGAGAGCAGTCTACAGATGGGAGGATCTCAACAATCGTGAAATATTTTGTGTGTAGGAATAGTCAAGGATGCCACCCAGTATGTTCACTGATCTTATTAGTGAAGACTTTACAAAGTTTACAAAGGGTTTACAAAGTAATGAAGACAGGGCTGCCAATAATTTTGATACCTATCTTTTTGTAAATTTGTAAATTGTAAATTGTAAAAAATAATAAAAAAATCTCAGAGCAATTTTATTTGTATAAAAAATACGTAATTTTCCAATTTATTTGATCATAAAATATAGTTTATTACCAATGCTGTATTTTTTGCCAGCCTTCTTGGCTCATCCTAGCTCATACCAAGTGGTGGCAATAACACTGGACCTGACTGCATCACATTCAAACAAATCAGAACGAGGGTATTTATGAATAGAACTTCTCACACATTGACAGGGCTACTCCTCACATGTCCTGCTATAGGGCCATTACATATGGTGTACGTGACCCTCCTGGATCCCCATTAGCCAAAATGGCACTGCTACTGCTGTATGCATTATCGAATTCTGGAACTTTGTGGTGCTTTAAGTCAATGGGCGGAGGTTCTTTTGTCAAGATACTGTGCCTTGACTACAAAGTGCTCTGGGAAACCCTGTAATGAATATGAGTTTATATTAATAGATTTCATATTTAAACTTACATCAGAATCAGAATCAGAATCAGAATCAGGTTTATTGCCAAGTAGGTTTTCACATACAAGGAATTTGTTTTGGTCTGGTGATGCATAACAGTGAACATAAAATAAAATAAATACAATGAAATAAAATAAAATAAAATAAACATAGTGCAATAAAGAAGCAAGATCAGCTTCATTTCCTCTGTTGGATGTGTCGTGTGAGTTTGTCTCTTTTTGATTCCACGATGTAAAATGGCATCTGAAATAAACTGTTTGTTTTGTAGAACGAGTGTCTGCAATAATGAGAATGGGCCATTCAGCCCATAAAGCCTCGTCAATCATTAATCTACATTCTCGAGCAGTGGTCCCCAAGTTTGGTACTCAAGACACATTATATGCTGGTTTTGGTTCAAACCACAGTAGTTAGTAGTTAATTCTTAACTAAACATTTTTAAATGTCACTTGGAGGAGGATTTACGCTCATAAGGCAACATTATGTCAGAAACAGCCATGCATGCCATGAAGAAGCAATCATATGCACCTCCAAGAGCTTAACATCGCCAATGCTTTAGAAGTGAGTTACTGTACATTTTTAAATTATTAATTTATCGAATGACAGGAGGCATCACTGGGGTCTCGAAAAACATGAAAACGTATTTTTGCTGTCACCAACTCTAGGATGTTATGTATCCTCTCAATAATTTCTGCTTTACTTGCTTTTTTTTAATATAATCACCACATAAGCTCACTCTCACACACATAAAACGAGCCTCAACAGGGTGGCCTCTTCAATGCTGAAAATACAGTAAAGTTGCAAGATGAAATGGATAAATACAGTAAAACTACATTTGGAAAATTACAAATCAACTTCTCTTTTCCATTTACAGCAATAAGAATATTAATTATCATCGACAGCCATTTTCATTTGGAAACAGAAAAATAATAATAATAATAATAATAATAATAATAATAATAATAGCTGCAAGAAGCAATTACAGGTTCCAATCACACCGCTAGTCAAACATGCCCATGTAACAAGATCATAAATTGTCATGGCCCATGTCAAGCCTAGCAAGCCATAACTCCGAATGCCGAACACCAGCAACCAATACTGACTGTGCAACTCAACATATTATTAAGCAAAACGATGCTATTATTGAGCATTGTGTGTTAATGTTAATTTACTGGGATGTGATTGTGTTTTTGTTTTTCTACATTCTGTGCGTACGGCACATGTTCTTAAAATTCTTAAATTGTATTATATAAGTTTCAGCTTTTCGTTCCCTAAATAACAGAGGTTAACTACAACTACTACTACATAAGCAAAATAGCTTCAGATAGAATTGTTCACGGGAAATCACATCTGCTAGACGGTTTTCCTAATTTCAAATATACATTACTGGCAGAGGTTTGCTGAAGTTGTACCGTTACTGGCAGATAAACTTTTGGGAAACAATTTGCATTGTTGCCAAAGGTTTTTGGTGATTGGCCAGTATTGGCAAACTTTCAGCAATATTTATGTGGCAAAAATATTCCGTTTAATAGCAGTAAGCCACATGTTCGCGGCAAACAATTCATTTTTTTGAGGGCTGAGAGTGCAGAGTAACTTCATCCGTGTGCAAAACTGGCACATTGAGGTATTTAAGCATATGTTGTAGGGTTTTACTTTATGTGTTAAGTGCCATTGTCCAGTGCTTCCATAGCAACAGTAGATTTCCAATTGATTGAGAGTATTATTTGTGTCTGTGTGGAGGTGCTCATATTTTCTGTCACCTTATTTGAATATTTGTAGGCTGACTGTGTTTTGCCGTGCATAGTTCCTTATTATACTTCGAGTGTAAACACAAATTATGTGACGGTGTTGTGACGTCAAGGTAGCTTGATAACAAAGGAGCGTTTGTAATACAGACTCTGTATTTCAGCGTGGACATTTCACTGTATCATGACAGAGAAAATGAGGTTAATTTTCAGAGAACGGTGGGCATATTGTGTGTGGCCACTCATTTCCTGTCGCAGTTAATTAAAAACATTCACGGCCTGATGTGCCGAGCACGCTTCTGGAAAGGCCGCACATGAGCACTTCCTCTTTTGTGTGGGTTTGTACTTCTGTTCTGCACCTTTGGGGTCAGTGTGCAGTGGAGACGGACAGACTGGATATTCTTCTGTTCTACAGTGAGTATATTTCCACCTGTGTAGCGCTTGGCTCAAGTCAAACTACGGATTGTCATCAGGTTGTCGCATTTATTGAAGTTTAATTAAAAAAGAACAGGAATGAAGTTGATTTTTTTTCTGTCTATAATGGATGCATTTTAAGATAATTTTTTGCAGGATACATTGCGGTTCTCAATGATTTTCTTTCTCTTTTTCTGCCTAAAGATAGAGAAATCACAGTTTGAATATAAATGCTCTACATTTCAGATAGCATATATAAAATATATTGTGAGAAATTTCAGCTCATACCGGGAATATAACGCACGTGTCAGAATATACATTATATTCACTGAAAGAAGACAACAATATTAACAAGCCTTTTTGCCATGTGAAATGGAAGCACTGTATGCTTGAGTGCACTTGAGTCAACAATTGCATAACAAAACCATTTATTAACAAATGATAAACGTGTCAGTATAGGCACACACTGTATAATTTATTGATAAATTCAATGCCTTTTAAAGCTATGGACAATATAAGAACAAAAAAATACCATTCCAAACAGTTACTGTTGTAGGGTAGGGTCACAATTTTTGTATTTTACCAGGAAGTTACATTTGCAAACAGCCTCCAGATTAGAACCACATGGAAAGTGAATTTTTTTTAGTTTGAAGAGGTCTGATGCTTTAGCCAGAGGAGAGGTGCTGTAAAAGACATTTCTTGGGACTGATTGGTAAGATGTTCATGAATTTATCTTTTATACAAGTTACTTAAAAAAGATCAAATATCATCACGACCAGTGAATCAATTGAACTATACAAAATTGTAACCACTCTAGCCAAACTAGCATCTAGGATTCATACTAAAATATTAATTTCTTTATTTAGAAATGAAATGCTTAGCAGCAAATGTTTAGTCTCCTATATCGCTTCATTTATATGTGTTAGTACTGAATGCATGAATTAAGTGTTTGCAAAGCTTTAAAGTTTAAAAAGATTTTCCAGTTCATTGTGTTGTACATGTGTCGATTTATCTTTATTAAAGATTATTGTTTCTAAGAATTAAAAAAAGAAACATTAAAAATTAAATTATAATTCTTATAATGTGCTGGTTTCAGAGTTTCATAGTCAACAAAACATTATTTCAAAACTGCTTGAATCTTCTATACTGCCTGTACAATCTGTTTATCGTAATAACAGTGACCTTTGCCTGAAATTACAATTTAACAAATGGATTCTTAGTTTTACACACAATTTATTCCTTTCCCTGACTGCCCAGATAGCACAACTACACTGGCCCAGCGTAGGCGCTCTGTCAGTCTCTGTCTGTTGGAGATAGTCGCTACGTAGCATGGAGATAGTTTGCCTTTTGGGAAGATGTTGGAGTGTTGAGTGAAACACTCAATGTACTGAAGTTAATAAAACTGGGCATTACACTTACACTTTTTTTATTACAAAAGTAATAAAAGTTGCTGCAAGATGTGGCACTTATAACTCCCAGTTTTTGTTGTTCCCAAAGTATCTCTCTGTTCCGATACAGGCCAACATGCTCAACCATTTATCATTGTTTCAATGAAATCCTTAGCTCAAGCCCCCTAGTGGAGATTGTTCAGCTCAGACATCCAGTGCTCCTGCAACCAAACAATGACAGGAAATGGAAAAATTCTGTGTTCTAGCTTTATTAGTAGACAATACACAACAAATATTTTAGTGCCACCATTGTTGTGTAGTTCACCCCCCCCCCCCCCCCCCCCCCCCCCAAACATGATATACTGGACAATAGCGTTTATTTGGGAGTGAATTATAAAAAAATTTCACCACAATACATTCGTATTCCACCATAGCAACAAGATGAAGCTGGTAATAGCCCAAATGTATGTCAATACAGTCATGCTGTTCACTGAATAAAAAAGAGGAATTCTTGTGTAATTATGCCATATAATTCTACTATCAATATCTGCAACTAAATATGGAATACATATACAATCTTACCAATGGTTTTGCATGTAAAGATTGTAGTTGTAAAGATTGTAATTGTAATTATTTATTTATTTATTTATTTTTTTTGATTTTTGGAATATTTTACTAATTCTGCCAACTTCTAAGCATGGCTAAAGCAAATAGGTTTGGAGGGGTGGTCAGACGATTCGGAAAAATCATGAACTCGAGCCAGAATACATACGAAGATGTGCATAATACTGCTTATAACATTCTGACTATTTAAATAGTGTCATATTTTTGATATTGCAATATTCACATTGCTCGTAAGAGACAACTCTTGCATTGGGGGTTAACTGACAGGACTAGTTGTTAGTACAGGAACATTGTTAGCATAACAATGAATGATTGCATATTTACGTGTGTACCACAGCATGTCTCAATGTTTTTGCATTATTTTTCTATGTGATGTCAATGTTTTATCTTAAATCATCATAAGGGGCAAATTTATATGCTTTATACTAGACAGAAGACATTTAATTCATTTTTGGAGAGGTTTTGGATAGGTCTTTGGATCCCTAGATATCTTAGACCCCTTTACTGATGAAACGATTCCCACTCAAAAATGATGCGAAAGTGAGTTTCAGGAATCAACAAGTTGATTTGAAGTGAAATACATGATTATGTTATGATTTACACCAATGCACAATTTAGATATTTTGGATAGATTTGGAGACACTGAAGGACACCAGGGTACACTACTCACTTTCTGTATCATAGATCTTTAATAGCTCCGCATACCACCCTCAGGTTTTGCACACTTGTGGTCACGGAGCTTATGATCTTGGACATCTTGTGTAGTTTTACCTGTTAGAATTTACCTGTTGAAGAACTGTATTCACGGCAAGATGTGTGGTTTATGGCAATCTGTCTACAATACATACAAACTATTAATAAAAATCAATTTTATAAACACGACTCTATTTCACATGCAATTGTAATGTTCTCTAGAGAGTTTCAGTGCTGTTTTCTAACTTCGGTTCCCCTGCTCCTCAGAGTCATGACTGAAGCAGAGAGGTTCATCCTCATTGGCTGCCTGCTGCAAGGTGGGTCCTGGAAAGGGCGGAGTCTAACTCTGTCCTGTAGTTCAGTATGGAGGAATACTGTTTTATAATTCAATGTAAAACACATGAATTCAGGAATTTTTTTATGTATCAATACTTCAGTGTAGATAATGGACGTGATTATATTAATTGCTACTGCAGCTTTCAGTCAGTAAACCTTTTGTTTTATTGATATGAATAATATCCACACGGCACGTTTTCTAGATTTAGTTTGGCAAGGTTTGTAAAGGAGCTGTGGTGTGGAAAAACCTGATCCAATCCCCATATAGCTGCTGCATTTACAGAGCTGTGTTGTGTGTGTTGTAGGAGCCCTGGGCAGAGAGTGGGCAACTTGGATGCCTCAAAGTATAGAAGCTCTGAGTGGATCCTGTGTGCTGATTCCCTGCAGATTTGATATACACCCTCAATATGACAATTATCTGAGAGCTGATGCTAAAGGACTATGGACAAAAAGTAGATATTTGGGTACAACCGTGTTTGATTCCAGCAGAACTGAGAACAGAATTGAAGGAAGATTAATTGGGCAACTGCAGATGAAGAACTGCACCACAATTCTGGATCGCTTCCCTTCGTCTTACAGTGATGATTATTTCTTCAGATTGGAAGGCTCAAAAGAACTCAAGTTTACTTTTCATAATGGTGTCAAAATTAATGCACAAGGTACTGCATTTGATGACATGCCTTTTTCACTGTGTTCCATTGTGTTTATGCCGAGACCTTTGATGCTTTTAAAATTAGGTACCGGAGTTAGAAATACTGTCCTCTATGAGAAATACACCTTGGATGTAAAAGATTAAAGAATGAAAATGACTTGTCTCAAGATTTTACGTTGTAAATACTGCATGTTAGTCAGACACTGTGAATGTGGTGATTAGTGCGTGCTCTGAGTGCTGTGAGTCTCCAATCCTGAGACAGAGTGACCTATCCTCATGTCTCCATGTCTCCTAGACTCTCCACCCAAACCCAAGATAACCACAGAGAGGGTGGAGGTGATGGAGGGGACCTCTGTGAGTTTGAGCTGCTCTGCTGCAGCCCCCTGTCCCAAACTCCCCCCAAATCTGACATGGATCCCCAGGCTGAGTGACAGTGTGGATCAACTGCAAGAGAATGAGGATCGAACCAAATCTGTGTCTTCTGTTCTGACCTTCACTGCTTCCCACCTCCACCAATGGCAGAACATCACCTGCAGGGCACTTTATACACTGCAACAAGAAAACATTCAGAAGATGTCTGAGGCCAGTCTGACTCTCAGAGTTCTATGTAAGTGAGCTGAATTTGAGTTTGTCTTATGAGTAAGTCCATGAGACAACTGATTTTACATCTTTCTATTCAATCAGCTGTGGTTTTCAGTGTTAAAGTACACTATAAATGGAAAATATTCCCTCATTTCATTGGTGTTCAATTTTATTTTATTTTTTTTGGCAAGTCTCAATGACATCTTATCTTTGCATTTTAAAGATGGAACCAAAAAATAGCACAATCGGTACAGATGCTTTAAAATATACAGAAACTCAGTTCAAAGTAAATTTTACAAGTAATATATTTTCATATCTCCTAGATCCCCCCTGAGACCACCCCAAAAAAAATCTGTGTAAAATGATTTTTCCATCTTTAATGCTAGTTTTGATTGCGAGCTAGGAAAGAAATGTGAAAATGCATGAGCAGTCGATTCTGTGCTCTGTTTTACAAATACAGGTTCGTTTCAGAGTGAGGTCTCAAATTGTTTATTAACTGTTTATTTTATAATGACACAAAGAAAGATTTCTGTATTGCCTTTTAAAAAAGAAATATTTTTCTTCCAGATTCTCCTAAGAACACCTCAGTGTCAGTCAGTCCCTCTGGATCAGTGTTAGTGGGCAGCTCTGTGAATCTGACCTGCAGCAGTAATGCCAACCCAGCAGTGAAAAAATACACCTGGTATAAAGTGAATGGGACAGAGATGAAAACTGTAGGAACTGGACAAAATCTCACCTTCACTGTGACTGAGTCCAGTCGTGGTGAACAGTACTACTGTGATGCACAGAATGAACATGGCAAGGAGAACTCTACAACTGTACAACTGAATGTGAAATGTATGTTCAGCATTTGCATTTATCAGACAATTGCATTAATCATACTATTGTTATATGTGTGCAACTTTGATATTAGTAACTGTGGATGTGGATCCCGTGTTCAGACATGCCTCAGATCTCTGGCTCTGGGAGCTGCAGCAGAACTGCAGCAGAGATCAGCTGCTCCTGTGAGAGCCGTGGGAATCCCTCTCCCAGCATGGAGTGGCATGTGTCTGGACTGCGGGTCACTAACTCTACTGACAGAGTCATCAGGGAGAAGCAGCTGGGGAACACAGGCCTGAGGAGCTCCCTCACCATGCGCCAATCACAGGGAGACACGCCCACTCTCCTCTGCGTCAGCACCAACACTCTCGGCTCCTCCAGCCTCCAGCTCCACCTCCCATCTCCGCAGCAACAGTCGGGTAAATGAGCACACATTTCTCTTCTTTAACATATTTATACCTCATGTGCTAATATGCAGAGATACATATTTTGAAGCCTTTACTTTGGTGTGTGGTGAGGGTACAAATTCAATGTGGACTTCTGTCCTTTCTTAGGCCACCTGATTGGTTCACGTGACCAGGCTTACACAGTAAAAAAAACAAAAAGAAAAAAAAAGAAAAAAAAAGTGACATTACATAAATAACTAAATGCATCATAAAGATCACTGTAACCGAGTTATTACATGAATATTATGTCAAAATGTATTTTAATCACATTATGCGTTAAAATATATTTTCTAATGAAGCAAGAACCGCAATGGACAATAAACCACAGTTCTGAACTTTCCTTGCCCATGACAACCCTGACACATTAAGCGTCCTGATTATGTAGGTATTCCCTCAAAATGGGAGGAGGGGAGACATGGGGGGGGGGGGGGTTAATGTTGGTCAATGTTTGTGTACTTGAATAATATTGAATTATTTATTTTATTTTTATTTTTATTTAACCTTTATTTAACCAGGTAAAAGTGATTGAGATCAAATTGTCAATCACTTTTTCATGTTAATTTATTATGATAATTCAGTATTTCTGATACCAATACATGATAATTATTATTTATTTGCATTGTGCATGCTCACAGTTTGTTTATGTTCCATTTTTTAATAGTGTTTGGTTGAAATGAGTATTGGAGTTGCTGCATATGTGTGCCCTCTAGTAAGACAATAAGGACATGTAGGAAAATGGTGGGAGAAGAAGGCAGCCATGTATGCATGCTTTGAAAGAGAAAGCTAATAGACCATAACGTAACGTAACATAAAGTAACTTGTCACATAATGCAACCTTAACATATCTTAACTACAAGCAAAAGGAGTGTTTTCGCACTGGATGGAAACCTGTTTTGTTTTTTGGAAAATAAACCGCCTTGCATTGTTACCAGTGGAGTCGTGAGTAACTTGCTTATTGCGGATAACGTTGAAGGAATTGAGTCACTGGGTTTGAGCTTACGGGACGCAATGGAAAATAAATTGAAGTGTTCACATGGACCTAAGGGGCATCGATAAAGAAACTCACAGAAATCGAGCTAAGTTGGATGTGCCACTGTACACCTCCCGCAGTGGGACGGTTAAAGGACAGAAAACCTCAGAGCTATCAGCTTCCCTGGTGTCTGTGAGGAGGTAGATTTATCCCCGTTTTTTTGTAAAGCGTAGTTTTTTTGTAAATTGTAGTTTTTGTAAATTGGAGTTTTTTTGTAAATTGTAGTTTTTTGTAAATTGTACTTTTTAGTGAATTGTAGTTTTTTGTTAATTGTGGTTGTTGGTGTTGAACTGTTAAACCCCACTGCTGGAATACTGAGTAGGCACTCCTTCAGACAGGTCTTGAAGCCACTTCTTGTCATCTGCTATTATTGCACATCCTGATGAGCACCTGATACTTACTTACCTGTAAATTTTAATATCATAACCCAGTGCAGTACTCCCAAATCACCTAATTTTGAAAATAAATAAATAAATGCTGCACATTTTTAGGCCTGTTTCTCCACCGTGAGTGAATAAATGTCCTTTTTTGCCTAAAGTGTGTTTTTCGGTATCTAACTGAAATATTCTTTCTTCAGGTTTCAGCATTACCTCACTGCTGATTGGTGCAGCTGCTGGAGCCGGTGCCATGGCGATTATATGCCTCATCATGAAGGCCATTCAAAAGCAGGGGTAGGCAATTCCATTCCTGTAGGGCCGGTGTGTGTGCAGGTTTTTGTTGTCGCCAATTACACTGGCCAAACTGACTTGTGTTCTGAAGGGGCGAGCTGGAGGAGCATGGTTGTGCAGGATGCGTTTGTCACCTGATCTGAACCAGTGATAATTATAGCGTGCTGTGACGTCTGTGATGTCTCCTTACTTACAAAAATAAATCAGATGAGCTCCACCAATCACAGAGTGCGTTAGTAACTACCAACAGAACAGGAGCATCCTGAGCTAAGGAAGGGTGGGTGTAGGCCACACCTGTTTGGTTTTGATTGGCTGATGTGTGCTACAAAAACAATAAGGTTCCAGCATCTTTGCTCAAGTTTTACAAAAAGTTATATGAAAGTAGTAATAAAACAGGCCTAAATACTTAAAATGCTAAACTGATCTCCATGGTGATTATAATGAAAGTGGGGTGTGTGCAGTGTGTCATCAGTATTGTTCCCTGTTGTTTTTAGGAATAAGAGAGTCAGGCAGTGTTCTGGAAGTAAAAGTAAGGACATCAAGGGGGTGAGTCTGAGCCCTGTGTTACACACACATGAACAAAATACACACACACACACACACACACCCACACACACACACACACACACGCACACACACATGAACACGCACACACGCACACACACACACACACGTACACACACAAACACACACACACACACACATATGCACACACACACACACACACACCAGAAGGTGAATCATAGCCAGAAGGTCGCGGATAGTAGTTGAGAAATGCATACGGTTATAAATGCAATATACACGCTTGCTTTGCAGAGTCCTCCTCCCCCAGCAGAAGATTCCATCTACGCCAACCACACCATGGCAACCGCCCAGCACAGGGACCCACAGCTGGGAGGGACAGACCCACAGACACCGCCCCGGGAGGAGGGTCAAAACAGGGCGGAGCTGGAAGCCATACACTACGCCTCGATCAAGCACTCCCCCCGGCCCGTGGACACACAGGGCCAGGATGCCTGTGATGGGGCTGCAGGCCGAGGGGCCAACGTGGTTTATTCACAGGTGGCACTGAAGAGTAAAAACAAGAAAGGGAAGGACTAGGATGGGGAGGGGCAGTGGGAGGGGTTGGGAGTGGGAAAGGGGGGAGGGGGGAGGAAAGGGTGAAGGGCAGTGGGAGGGGTAGAGGGAAGGACAGGGGAGAGGGGTAGAGATGCAGGGAGGGGTAGTGGGAGGGGTTGGGGGAGGGGGAGGGGGAGGGGGAGGAAAGGGTGGAAGGGCATTGGGAGGGGTAGAGGGAAGGACAGGGGAGAGGGGTAGAGATGCAGGGAGGGGCAGTGGGAGGGGTAGAGGGAAGGACAGGGCAGAGGGGTAGAGATGCAGGGAGGGGCAGTGGGAGGGGTTGGGGGAGGGGGAGGGGGGAGGAATGGGTGTAGGGGCAGTGGGAGGGGTAGAGGGAAGGACAGGGGAGAGGGGTAGCGATGCAGGGAGGGGCAGTGGGAGGGGTTGGGGGAGGGGCCTCATGTTTTGTGCCCGGAGGAAGAGCCATTGGTATGAATGAAAAATGGAGGGAAACCCAGAATGCAAGTTAATCCGCCATGGCCTTTAATCCCTACTGCCCCCTAGTGATATGGGCAGTACTGCCCACAGAATTTGGACTCATCACCAATCCATAATGCATTATAACATATCAGACAAGTATTCGACAAGTTTGCATTCAGAGCTTTCAGGGGACTTTCAGGGGGTTAAACCATACAGCCATAACAATGTATGTAAAAATACTTAACAGATGTTGACTTTATCTCAATTTAAAGCAATATAGACAGCACATATGGTTAATATTTGCCATTTATCTCTGCTAGATTACATTTATCAATAAAAGCGCGGCTCATTTTTTGTAATAAAATGTGATTTTTGTTTTAATTCAATTATCAAGGCATGGGTTGAATAAATCATGTTTGTCATGAACAGAGATAAATGAAACAAGATTTCCATTACTATTGGTGTTTATATTGTTTGAACTGAACAAATTGGAAAGACTAATTTTACATACGGTATTTAATGGAAATGATAAACGAGCCCCATTGAACACAAATTCATGCCGGTCTACACACCATATGAAGGGCAGAATTTTACTGTGTGCGGGTTGCAAATGTATCTCTTGCACTTGGTGCATGCGTAGTGTGTCTTCCTGTCCTTCTTGGGTCCACACACATTGCAGCGCTTCTTGCTGCAACCAGTCGCAACCTAGAATGATGAAAACACTTAGTTCAGGAATTTTACTGACACCTCTCTCTCTCTCACTCACTCACTCACTCACTCACTCACTCACTCACTCACTCACACACTCACTCACACACATATGGTTTCAGCAGGGCAAGGTAGCAGAGTGAGACACACACACATGCAACAACATCACTCACACTTACTTCAGGTACTGGAGTCGGGGGTTCTGTGGGTCGGGCGGGTGGGACAAAAACCAGCATCCTCCTCCTGAAAACCTCCTCATGACGGCTGCAGAAGCCGGGTTCCTTGGGATATGTTGTCTCCTCTGGATTTGAGGTCTTACCAAGGCCTCGCCCAGCTCCTCGAGAAGGAGCCGTCTCCTCTAGAGCTTCCCTCTGCTCCAATCTGTGCTGGTTCTGGGGCTGGCTGCTGACGGGCTGGTCTTGGTGCCGGCTGATGGTCAATCTCATCCTCTCCTTCAAACTCACTATCAGACTCTGAATTGACAGAGACATGATCCTCATATTCGGAAAAGTCTTCATCTTCCAAAGTGGAAGACGGTCCTTCCACTCTAGCTTCGCACTCTTCTAAAATGATTTCTAAGGCTCTCTGAGCAGAGATTCTTTTTGCCGCACTGATCGATTGTGGTAAGGAGCCACAGACGCAAAGCTATTTATTTATTGTTTCCCTCCCCCAATTTTCAGTTGTGGTAGAGTGTGAGAAAATATTGAATGTTTTGAATGTTTTGAAATAACATTGTGCAGGTTCCCACAAGGCATTGTGTAGTTTCACACACTACCGATGGTAAAGCGTTAGCAGACAGGTTCTCTGTGCTTGAAATGTAACAATGTTGCAACCTTGTTTGTGTGTGTGTAGTTTCACACACTACTGAGGGTAGAGTGTGCAGGAAAAGTGGGAGTAGACAAGTTCTTGGAGTTGTGTTGAAACCTTGTGTGTGTGTGTGTGTGTTGTTTACAGAGAAACTGGGAAGTGACTTCTGATTTTGAAAAGAAAAGAAATAAAAGTCCTTATGGACTGTGAGTGTGTGTGTGGGGATGGGGGTGTATTGGTGGAGGAGGTGTGGGTGTGGGGGTGGTGATGGGATTTGGCATGGTAATAATGCCTATAAAATGTTGCAAAGGGGCAAACCACACACACACACACACACACACACATCAGGCCCAGGTAGGAGGAAGACAGAGTGAAGGTAGACAGCAAACCTTTTTGTTTCTTTTTTACCATGCTGACTTGTTTTCACCAACAAGCTCCACACTTTTATTACCCTCGGGTCCAGTGGACTCGAACGCCACATATGTAATATAAATGTGTGTGTGTGTGTGTGTGTGTGGGGGCGGGGGGGGGGGGGGGGGGTGCACTCAATAAAAATGTGCTCTTTTACATGTTCTTCACAGAAAATGGGCCAAGGCCAATAAGTCTCAGGTCAAAAAAATAATTAATTTTATCTGTGGTGTGGGGATGGCTGGTTTAAGCAGCCACACCTGCCCTGGGTCAAGCTAATTAGACCTGGCTAATTAGACAATTGGTTAGGAATTAGATAATTGGCCAGGCTAATTGGACCTGGGAACGGGGGTGGCTGCACCTGTGCGTAGTGAGGCAATCAGTGCACACAGGTTAAATGTGCCATGCCCACCCACACAAAGGGGAGCCTCTCGGTCATGACAGGGTTAACACCTGCTCTTTGGCTGTACCATTTTGCCACCCTTGTAAATAAACGTGGACTGTTTGAACGTCATCTCCCTGTGTCTCTGTGCTGGAGGGCCCCTGGAAAGCCACTTCGGTGGCCTGTGGCAGGCTTGTTTGCCACAGTATCATTTTTCTTTTAGTAAACATTGAAGACGGGTCCTACAGACCGGAACACCACACAAGGGTTAAAGGCATTGTAAAAAATTTTTATAATTTAAATAGAATTTTCATAACATTTTCCTTAAACCTGTTAACACAATGTAGGTTTGCCGCCCTGGGCGTGTCGAAGTGTCCTTGAGCAAGACACCTAACCCCTAACTCCTAACTGCTCTGGCGAATGAGAGGCATCAATTGTAAAGCGCTTTGGATAAAAGCGCTATATAAATGCAGTCCATTTACCATTTACCATGCCTCATAATTATTTGCTTTGTCTTTGTATGATTAGTTTAAGTGGCCAGGTGTCCACGCTTTCACCAGTTTGGAGCCTATCGATTCACCTCTCTCTTTAATTTGATCAGTCTCAGTTTTTTACCTCTCTTTCTGTAATCCTTTGCTATATAGCACCATGTGAATATTAGACTTTAATTTTTCGTGTCATGCACAGCTACTTCTGACATAATGTGGCTTAAGAAGGTAAATAATCCCTTAAATCATGAAGTGAGAATAAATTAACTAGCATGTTAAAATTCTGGGACTGGTATTTGGTCTGGAATGGAAACCAGAGACCCAACATGTGGGTCCCCCAGGAACAAATCTGAGAATCACTGTCTTGGGCCCGTACATTGTTTTAGTTCATTTTCGATCCATGGTGCCTTAGAGGTTTTAACAGTGGACTTTTTTCGCATGAGTATGTTTCACAGAATTCTGTTGCAGCAAATCCAGAAATACAGTGAGGGCCATTTCAGGATTCGCCTGTACACACATCAGACAAAGTCACGTTTTAAAGATCTTAAACACACAAAACACATTTTATATGATCTTTTTTTTAGGCTTTTAGGCCATTGCAACAGACACTGCACAAATTGGTCAAAATATGATAGATATATGTAACTGGGGTGATACCATTATTGTGAGTTTTCATTTTCCTATGTAGTGATCTGTGTACGATTGCATGCATTAGAAGTTTGCTTTTTAAAGGACACACAACTGAAAACCAGTCTAGTATAAAAAAAAAACTTCTAAACAAAGTACCTCTCAGTGTCATGGTTCTGTTTCCGTCTCTGTCTTTCCTTGTTGGGCCGCCAGATGGCGGCACTTCTGTTTTGTGTCCTGCTCGTTCCCCTGTTAATTGTATTATTGCTTTCAATTATTTTATTATTGTTTCTGATTGTGTCTCATTGTTCCCACCTGTGTCTTGTTATCCCCTCCTTTTTTGGTTTGATTGTTCTTTGAGTTCACCTGTGTCTTGTTACCCCTGTCTATTTAAGTTATTTTTCCCCTTGACTCGGGTGCTGGTTCTTTGTGTTTGTTTCTGACTTATGTACATTCCTACCCATGGTTTTGACCTGCTTGTGCTTCTGCCTTTTGTTTTCTGTTCTTGTGAAGTTCTGTTTTTTTGTATTCTATTAGTTTTGTTATATGCCCCTCGCGGCTCTTTGTTTGTTCTGTTTTTTGTCAGTAAAATCTTATTTGTGTCTACATTTTTGAGTTCTGTGTTTGTTCCCACTCTGCGCCTGGGTCCTAGCCCCCGTACCGTGACACTCAGACACTAGGATGTGGACATGGCTGCGTGTCCCTTCGTTCCTAAATGCATGCTGCACCCAGGAATGATGGAAACAAAGGTTTTCAAACTCAAGTCAAATGTTCAAATGTTGGTCTCCTGCCCGTTTGGTTTGAGTCACATCTGTGCACGCATACAGGATGTGCACGTGTGAAGGATTGGTATGCATGCAGCATGCGCATGTTTTCAGGATGCACATACTTACTGTGTGCACGATGTCCATTTTTACCGAACGTGCGTGTATGCAGGATGTGTGTTTGCAAGAGAAAATGTCTCTTACTGTGTGTGTTTGTGTGTGTGCATGTCTGTGTGTGTGCACGTGTGTGTGTGTGTGTGTGTGCACGTGTGTGTTGTGTGCACGTGTGTATTGTGTGCGTGTGTGCACATGCGTGTTATGTGCATGTGTGTGTGCACGTGTGTTGTGTGTGTGTGTGCGTGTGTGTCTGTAATAAATGGTTCTTATTACTTTAAAAAAAAGGCACTGAACTATTGAGTAACTTCATCTGTGTATCAAAGGGCACTTCATGACATGGGGATATAATGGAGGTCTTTACTTTGGACTGACTTTGGATGTCAGATTGGTTAAGAGTATTATACCGGCCTTTGTGCAGTAGCACATTGTCACAGATGCGGAAATTCCGGATTTCTCCGTTGTTTTAATTCGAGCGAGAGCGAGAGCGAGAGAGCAATCGGTAAACACAAACGAAAAACCTTCGCCCGTCACCCTCACGGGATGTGGGCAAAAACAATAAACTAAAACAACACAGACAAAATAAATGAAATTATGCGCGTTGCTTTTCCAGCTTCATGCGTCAGGCTCGGGCTCTCTCTCCATCATAGGGGATCTCCGGTCTCAGACATCTACTGTGGAAAGAAGTACACTTTTAAATCTTGGATTGATTCGTAATATCATCCAGGTGTGTGCCTACTGAGCTGTAGGCGTGGTCCTCTAATTGCTCTGAACCGAGCCCTGCCACACACATCTTACTGTATCTCCATTGTCCATTGGATGCTTCTCTGATGACTGCTTGTGTTTTGGGCAGTAATGCTAATTTTCTTGTTCTACTTTAACTGTAAATGCAGACTCTTTTACTGTGTTATTAATTCAAGGTAGTTCCATCACCAGAGCAAAAATTGTTCGACAAACTCTCTTTTTTAGTGAGTTTGTATTACTGTAGTTTGATAGAGAAAAATAAATTTAATTACAGTAGCTGTTTCAGAGAAGGGTGGGTATGTTGCATATTGCCACACACGTTCTGTGAAAGTTAATGTAAAAAAAATCATATTCCGAGCATGATTAAGGAAATGACACGTAAGAGCAGTTCCCCTTTTGTGTGGGTTTGTACTTCCATTCTGCAGGCTGGGGGTCAGTGTGCAGTGGAGACAGACTGGATATTCAGTAAGTATATTTCCGCCTGTGAAGCACTTGGCTAAGTCAAAATACAGATTATCTTTAGACTGCCGCTATCATTAGCATTTAATTAAAGAGAACTGTTCTGCTGCCCATTTATTTATCGTCTCAATAATGGAAGACTTTTAAGATTATTTCTTCTCAGTATACATTACGCCTGTCAATGATTTTGTGTTTTGCCTGAAGATGTGTACAGTATAATCTGTTGATAAATTCAATGTCATTTGATTCTATGGATTACGTCAACGATAAAACACCAAACAACTTCAGGAAAAGAGGTCTGACGCTTTACCCTGAAGGGAGGTGCTGTAAAAGAGCTTTTATAGGTCTGATTGGTCATGGATTTACCTTTTATGCAAATAACTGCAGTACTTTACTGCAGTACCTTCATCGTGACTACACCTTTATATCATGAGAACAGGACGTAAATATCATACGGTCGGTCAAATTCTCCGAAATGACCAACATTTTTCATTTAGACAAACAACAGTGGTTGTGTGGTTGTATGAATTTAACCATGGAAATTAAGAGTAAGAGTAAGCAAAAAAAAACAAAAAGTGTTCAAAACACTTTCCAAAATAAAAATGTAATTGTATTTGTATTTTCAAGATATAGATGCAATTACTCCAAGTAACAAGATTTAAACAGAAATAAAATGTAAGTCCAATCAGTGAGCCCCACTGCTTCTGGTTAACAACAGGACTGAATAGCAGGTTTGCACAAACCATCTGTCAATTGGTGTATCTGATAAGTGTGTTTCTCCTCTCCAGGTCAGCTCCACCTAGTGCCTCGGCTCCTCACTAATACTGAGACATGATTGGAGCAGAGAGATTCATCCTCATTGGCTGTCTGCTGCGAGGTGGGGTTTGGTGTGGGTGGAGTTATAGAATGTTCATTGGTACAATACAGAGGACATAAACAATCAGACTTTTCATGGTGATTTGACCAAATAACAACATTCATTTCTTATTGCAAACATTTAAGAGAAATGAAAGTTGCTTACTACAAAAATGAATAGTTAATTATGTAGGAATATACTGTAGTGTACCCAAAAATCAGTCATGCACATAACTATGTGGTCAGAGCATTTGAAAATATCCATGTGCTTAATGGAAGTATTTATGATACTCATGATGTTTTCAGGTATGAGTTATTAGGCATCATAATGTTGCATTTATGTTAATCTATTTTTAACATGAACCAGGCTTGTACAGTATAGTGTGTTTTTTTGGTGCTGTAGGATCTCCAGTATAAAACTGTGACAGAACTGGTTTGTCTGTGTTGCAGGAGCCTTGGGCGGCAATTGGGCAGTCGGGATGCCTCAGAGTATTGAAGCTCTGATTGGATCCTGTGTCCTGATTCCCTGCAGATTTGAGATCCCATCTGAATATGACTCATATCTGTTAGAGGATCCATCTTCAGTTAATGGAAAATGGAAAAAAGATGAAACTATAGTGTTTGATTCCAGCAGTCAATCTGCATCTTCTCTGCATGGAAAGATCACTGGAGGCCTGATTCAGAAAAACTGCACTACAGTCCTGGAGAACCTTCCAATGAATTATCATGGTCATTATAAATTCAGATTAGAATGCAACAATATACTCAAATGGAATTTTGAACAAAGTGTTCAAATTAATATCACAGGTAACTTGCTTTGTTTTTTTGTGTGCGTGTGTGTGTGTGTGTGTGTGTGTGTGCCTGAACTATAATACTGGAGACAGCAGAGTCTCTAGAACGCTCAGCTTCAAAATGTATCGTAATTGTCTCAAACATGAAAGGTCTGGCTTTGCAGAATGTTTATGAGCACGGAACAGAAAACACTTGACAAACTTGAAAGGGTTGTACGTCATGGTGGAGTCGAATGTTCTTAGTCCCTTTTTAAGGTTGAATTAGTGAGTATGCTGGTCAGACACTGTTGATGTTGATATTAGTTTGTGCTGAATTCTGCATGAGTGTCCAATGCTGAGACAGACAGTAACCCATGTCTCCATGTCTCCCAGCCTCTCCACCAAAACCCAAGATAACCACAGAGAGGGTGGAGGTGATGGAGGGGGCCTCTGTGAGTTTGAGCTGTTCTGCTGCAGCCCCCTGCCCCAAACTCCCCCCAAATCTGACATGGACTCCCAGGCTGAGTGACAGTGTGGATCAACTGCAAGAGAATGAGGATCAAACCAAATCTATGTCTTCTGTTCAGACCTTCACTGCTTCCCACCTCCACCATGGGCAGAAGATCACCTGCAGGGCACTTTACACACTGCAACGAGGAGACACTCAGAATATGTCTGAGGCCAGAAGGATTCTCAGAGTTCTATGTAAGAGAGCTGGATTTGAATGTATTACTCTTAGATTTTATAATAATAATAATAATAATAATAATAATAATAATAATAATAATAATAATAATAATACGTTTCATTTTTAAAAATTTTTTTTAGCTTTTCACTGCATGGTCAGTATGCTGAATTAACAAAATAATTAAACAAGAATTAAGCCAATCACAATTAATGCAATGATATAATTAAAAATCAAAAATAGTACATTTACCTGATGTCATGCTTATCTTTAAAAGTATTCTACCATTACATTGCATCAAATGCTATATTACTCGTCACATGCCATATTTTCATCTGCTAGATGCTCCTAAGAACACCTCAGTGTCAGTCAGTCCCTCTGGATCACTGTTAGAGGGCAGCTCTGTGACTCTGACCTGCAGCAGTAATGCCAACCCAGCAGTGCAGAACTTCACCTGGTATAAAGTGAATGGGACAGAGATGCACACTGTAGGAACTGGACAGAACCTCACATTCACAGTGACTGAGTCCAGTGGCAGTGAACAGTACTACTGTGAAGCACAGAATGAACATGGCAAGGAGAACTCAACAACTGTACAGCTCAATATAATATGTATGTTCAGTGCGTTTATTATTTAATTGTATAAATAATATTATTGTTATATGTGTGCAACTGTGCTGTTTGTAACTGTGGATCCTGTGTTCAGACATGCCTCAGATCTCTGACTCTGCAAACTGCAGCAGAACTGCAGCAGAGATCAGCTGCTCCTGTGAGAGCCGTGGGAATCCCTCTCCCAGCATGGAGTGGCGTGTGTCTGGACTGCGGGTCACTAACTCTACTGACAGAGTCATCAGGGAGGAGCAGCTGGGAAACACAGGCCTGAGGAGCTCCCTCACCATGCGCCAATCACAGGGAGACACGCCCACTCTCCTCTGCATCAGCACCAACACTCTCGGCAACTCCAGCCTCCAGCTCCACATTCCGTGTCCACAGCAACCCTCAGGTATTTACATATATGGCTGTTCATAATAGTGGACTTTAACTGTAAGCCGTAAGGCCTAAATAGCACTGTTATAAATGTGATGTAACATTTATTATCACCATTCAGACAGACAGCATGTTACCAACATTTTACTGCACTCTGACTAATCCAGTGGAGATGTGTTGTTTATTTCACTATGGCTTACAATTCTGTAGGTTTCCAGTTCTGTTTATGACATTGTTTTTACTTTATCGGACACAGTCCACAGACTATCTTTCTCTGGTTTTGTATGAAGTTGTGCATCCAGAATCTGTAAGACCTGAATTTGATTAAATAGAATTAGAGGGACAGAGTACTCTGGCTTTTATGAATAGTTTAAAATTAGGAGATCAAGTTCTTACCCTGATTCTAAAACACATTTTCACTGTTGGATATCTGTAAACGAGTGAAGTCTGATGATATCTTTTAACAGGGCCGGCCTTAGGATTTTGGTGGCCCTAAACAAATCTGTTTGAGCGGGGGGTAGGGGGTGCTGTTGGATTCTGTTGAGTAGGGGTGGGGGGGTGCTGTTGGATTCTGTCGAGGGGGGTGGGGGTGGGGGGGGGGGGGGGGGAGGGGGCAGTTCGCTTGGCAAAATCCTCCTTACATTACATTGTTATGTTGCCATTCCATTTAATTTATAGCTCTAGTTCCACACTAGGGGATGAATAACGTAATTAGGAAAATATCGTTATTTACCTTAGATAAATATTGGATCGTGTGGCCCCCCCCTCGTGGTCGTGTGGCCCCCCCTAGCGGTTGTGGCCCTAAACAACCGCTTAGAGCGTTTATGCCACGGGCGGCCCTGTCTTTTAAATAAGTCTTTTAGGCATGAATGAGGTCCAATCGTCATGATTAAAATCATCATGTTTTTTTTTCAGGATTAAATTTCAATCCACTGTTACATATTATCATCGTAGGACTGATTTGTCTGTATGTGCTGACTGTTGGATTCTGTATCCACAAAAATAAAAGGTACACTCATCTTGATCTTCCTGCTGATAAAATATATCATTACCATAGTCTCTGACCAGATACTGAGAGGCAAAATATTCAAAATATTTTAAAAGTTAAAACTATCCCATCCAGTAAATGCATGTGGCTTGCAGAAACATACTGGATAAGCAGAGGCAATAACACATTCTCTCTCTACTCTGATTTTCACGTTTCCAGGTTGTCTAGAAGACTGAAGGTCAGTCTCACCATCCTTTCCTCTTCTTCCTCTACTGAAACACTCTGCAGCTCAGCCTGATTTCACCTCTATTTTACATTCACACCATCTGTGTGTCTTTTCCTTTAAAGGGAGAGAGGGACGGGGACACATATGCCAGTCTGCAGCTCCCCAACATCAGCCCTGAATATGACGTGCTGCAGGTGAGCAAGTGTGATACAGAGAAATATACACCAGGGGGCGCCACTACGCTCATATTTATGAAAACTCATATTTATGAAAATTAAATGTATGCAGATTCCCTCAGTATCAGAGATGTGTGTAGTAAAGACAGGATGAGATCTGCATTTGTCTTTAATCACTCAGTCCAAACAGAGGAGAAAACCTCACCAACTCAGCTGAAGGGCTAAAATGCTCTTTTCTTGCCCTTAATGTTGATGCAGAAGCCTTTTGTTCTTTTCAAAAAATTGAAGTCTTAAGCCATCACAGTGAAGTGTCCAGACTAAGGCTGAATCCACTGATCCTCCAACAAGTTCACTTGGCATCGCTCTCGCCTCCCACAATCAATGCGGGCATAGTAAAATTTTAAATGGGGGATAATATACAAGTGAGATCTTTAATCTGATTGGTTATCACACTGGTCACTTTGTTTTCTTACCTCTTGTCGCTAGCTATCCCAAAATGCCTTGCAGAGGCAAAGAATTGTCTCTCATTGACAATGAAGAGAGGCGATTACAAATTGGCTTCTCGTCGGAGGATATGTGGCTTCACTGTTAGAATGCAAAGAATGCATACATAATTGGATATATTTTTTCTAATTTCACAAGTTTATGCAGAGTTAATTTTGTAATAAAAAAGGTTTTGTCTTTCCACTTTTTCCTCTTCATATGAACATAGGCACTGCCCTGAGACTATGCCGGTTCGTGCACTGAGGTGTTCCTTTAAATAACCATGAACCTGTGTGTGTGCGTGTGCTGTATATGTTAGGTAAAAAACAGGTATCAGAAAGACACAGGGACTACACAAGAAGAGAACGATGATTACCAGAACCCTGAAGATGGAAACAGACCAGGGGCTAATTCAAAATGTGAGCATGTTGTGTTTCTTTTAAAGCTGATTTATTTTTGTTTTAAAAACAAACAAAAAAAAAAATCACTGAATGTTGAGGGTAATTTTTATCTATCTGTCCTAAGAGCATTTTTATGACATGCAGAGATGTTTATTTAGTATTTATCCTGGAGAATAGAATTTTGTTTTTTTTCATTTTTCATTTTTCATTTTTATTACAGAATCACTATTTTTGTACACTGCACTTGCATCTCTTATGCTTTAATGACTGTATGCCATAGGTTGTCGCGTAAAGCTGCTGTCTGTTTTTGAGAACACCAAATCAAAATTGCATCCTCATGGATTTTCAAAGAATGTTACATTGTGCTCTAGGGATTTGATACGTTTTTTAAAAGTCCCTTGTCCCTCTCCTGAATTTGGAAAGCTGGTTTTCAGTCATTCTCCATCTTATGGTTGGAACAGTCTGCTGAAAAGCTTAAGGAGAAAGACTAATACCATAGCTGATTTCAAACATCCCCAGGTAATACTAGTGCCGTGCGAACAGGGCTAAAGGTAAAGGAGGAGGATGAGACTGAGGTGCAGATAATTCTGTTCTCTTTTCAGAGCAAGGCTGAAGATCAGAGAGGGCTCCCGTTCACAGATGGATAACGGCGTGAACTTCGGTCTAAACCCACATGAGAATAATGTTCAGTTTTAAAGGGGCAGTTCACCCGAAAATGAAAGAAAGCTACGTTTCATCTTACCAGGAGTGCTATCTATCCATCCGGGTAGTTTTTCTGAGATTTGATGTGATGTGTTAAACTTTCTGTTTTCCTCTATCTTTCTCTCACTCTCTCATCTCTCTCTCTCTTCCCCACTTATTCAAAGCACTGTGCTTATGCATGTATGATGAAAAAAGTTTATTTGTTTTTCTGACCCAATTGTACTTTTTTTATTGGCAAAATTTAAAAAGGGTCTGTTGAGTGAGATGGACTGAAAGGACCTTATACTGTCTTACAAAGAAAGCTGGGGGAGAACAGGTCTTAAACACAAGTGCATTCCTTTTGCAGCCTTTTTGAAGTTGTATATAAAATAAGGGCAGGACTAGATGAGGTATGTGTTTTTTTTATTTTATTTTTGTTGTAAAATTAAGGAAAGAACAAAAAAAAATGAACTTCTGTTCCATAGCAATTTGAATTACGTACAGTAAAAAGAGTTCATGAGTGCAAGCGGGTTTGAAAGTGTTCTTCATAACGCAAAATGCTATACTCCTAATCTTGGGTTCAAAATCATATATAGCATGCACAATAGAAACAACTCAACCAAATCAGATTGTATTTCATGCTAAAGTTTATCATAGTGTAGCGTTCGGAGGGGAAAACAGGCGGATACGGGGTTGCCCGTTTCCGAATTGCCCCAGCGGAGCTTCGCTATATTGCAGACATCGCTTGTTAACAGTTTTATAGATCTGTCCCGTTAGATCGGTCGAACAGCTATTTTATAGCCCTGGGACGCCCAGATTGGCTTAATTCGCTGCCCTCGGTGCACCAATCACCGGACATTACCGAGAGCCAATCGCAACATCGAGCACACAACAACAACACAAAACTAGCATTACTTACAGCGGTATTCACAGCGACATTAACAACGCTACTGTACAAAAGCATAAGGGTCCAACGAACACAAATACAACGAAGTTAGCTAGCGCTACATAAGCGACTATTAACAGGCTAAGCACATTTAATAACACAAACACGATCATGCATTTACAAATATTTACAGCTAGCTACAATAACGGAGGCGAGATCGCCACAATGGTGTCAGAACAGTGCATATGTTCATCGTTGAAGTTTAATTATTGGTGCATTTTCAAATACAACTGCCATTATCAAATAATGTGGTCAAAAACAAAATACTTGTTAGCAAAAAAGACTATGCCTAATGGTCATTCCCTCATAGGTACTTGAAATTATGTACAGCAAGCGTCCCCTGTGATGGTCTGCAGTATAGCGCTTGTGTTTTTTATGAAAGGCAAACAAAATATTAGATTATGTTATATGAAGTTTAATCATTAAAGAAATCATAAAGTAATGCAGTACTGTAAACACAACTGTATTGTACAGTAAAAACAAAAACAATAAAAGCAAAAACAGTTACAATAACAAGAAACTTTACCATAAAGTACAAAAAAAAAAAAAAACTGCTTTTTGGTGCT